>JADMNL010000024.1:366350000-366785000 GCA_016271365.2 Neoceratodus forsteri | reverse complement strand
CTCTACACAGAACTCCAACTCTGAACTGAGCATTCTAAGCTCCCCAGAGCAGCTATCCACACAGTATGGCTGATGCTGCTGCAAGAGTTGTAAATGACCTAATCATTCCTCCCTCAGGCTAGCTGAGTAAACAATGATGTCATTATCTAAGGAGTCCCTAATGAGCTCCCTACCAGCTGCCTGCTACATTCCTAACAATAATATTGATAGGATTCTAGTAACCCCAGGAACTGGGTGGTTACACTTGCCCCTTGCCTCATAAATGACTGTCCGCAGTCATTCCCTCACCCAGCACCGGACCATCCTATCTCTGATGCCCCCTACGGGGATGGTTGCACAAGTCCTCCCCTACCATGTGCCAGGCACAGGCAGGTGACATTAAAGGCTAGAGGCCCACTGAAGAAACTTCATTTCCTATCCTACTACTGTCCTATCTAGGGATCCTCAGTGGCTCCAAGAAACTGCCTGAAGCATGTCCTACCAGACAGAATTGGGGACCCCTATAGCGAATCAGGACCCCAACCTGCCTTCCCCCCTAACCTTCTAGGGGAAAACTGTCTGACTTATGCTGCCTACCATGTGCCAACCAAAAAAAAACAACATTTTGCACCTCACACCTGTAAAACGAAAAAGGGTTAAACATTGCACTAAACAGTTACACAAGCCTAACAATTCTATACAAAGGAAAGACTCCAATGAGTCCCACCAATCCTCTTCAGGTCTTCTTTCTTCTTCCAGGAACACCTGCAAAAGAAAACACTGCAAAAACATTTCTGCACACAACTACAACCTGTAAAACCAAAAAACAGTGACCAAAAGCCTCCCACTGGATACTGCACAAGCCCAAGAAGCATTTTTTAAAAGGATTTTCTACAAAAGTACAAAAATATGAAACATAAAAACATTTGCAACACATTTGGGGAAGGGATTCCTGCAAAGTCCCAAAGTAAGGAGGAGTCCAGAGTGCCGGAGCACTGCAACAAGAGTCTCTCCTAGGCCGGAACCTGATGAAGCACAGTCCTGGAACAGGCACAAGGCCTGTAAGAACTGCAGTCTAGATGTAATGTCATTCAGTGGCTCAGTAGGTAGTACACTCACCTCTGAGGCCGGGAGATCAGAGGGCTGTGGGTTCAGTTCCCACATCTGGCACTTGGGTTAATATCCCAGTACTGACACTGTAGTGCAGCATGAGAGGGGTGCTGCACTTCTGAGGTACCGTCTTTCGGATGAGACTTTAAACCGAGGTCCCATCTGCCTGGATTGGTGGTAGTTCAGGTGGATGTTAAAGATCCCATGGCACTTATCGAAAGGTAGAATTTCCCCAGTGTCCTGGCCTAATTTCCCTCATTCACTATAAATACCACCAACAGCTTAATCTGGTTCAAGGTCAGTTGGCATTCATCTGTATCCCCCTTCCCTGGGTCGTGCCTGAAAATAGGCAGGATTTGTCTAGTGCACTTACCCGGTCACAAAAGCTAAATAAAATAAATAAATTTGGGGATTAAAATTCCAAAGAGTCTTCCATTTTGTAGGGCACAGTTAAATAAAAATGAAAAAGGTCTCTTACCAGTTTCTGATGACAAAAGGATGTCAACATCACCTCTCTGGTGCTGCGGCCTGATGATCTTCGGCTGCTGGGTAAACAAAAATCTTCAGATCAGTTGTTTCCATAACCTTCTTCTGGACCCGGACTGGAAATCTTCTCCGAACCTGCTGGGCTGATGAACCTGGATGTTACCACAGACGAACCTGGATGCTGCTGGAGCAGAACCTGGATGCTGCTGCAGATGAACCTGGATCACCAGAAGAAAGGCACCTCCATCCTGGGTTGCTGCTTCTTCGGTGGCAGATGGCTGAACTGGCAATGGCTGAATTCACTTTTGGCAGGCGGACACAATTTTCAAGATGGCACCAATCTCTGGGGTAGTACCATTCCAGATCAGGGGCATAGACTGTCACCCCATCTGGATGAACCATGGGAACATTATAGAATGTCTCTTGGCCAGCTTTGTCCACTATTCTCAGAGAGCTGATAAGCAAAACCTGCCACACCTCCAGAATTGCAGTCTCTCATTGCACACCTTCATTCGGACCCACTTGTTTACTCTAGGGTGCAAGTTGGCACAAGCTTCCTCCCACAACTAGCATGCCTGTCTTTCTCTATGTCTTCCCATATTTTTCTAGAGTAGAAAGGGTATGACTGTCCATACTTGGCCTCAGCTCGTCTACGCACAATTCTCTCTTCTTTGCTGCTTTTCACTAACTCATGTCCAGATGAATGGCTTGGGGGTGGCCAGTCCTGGTTGAGCCAGTCACGAACACTTGGTACAGAGTAAGAGCAGTCCACCTCTGCACTCAAGGACACATTTCTTGAGCCTTCCTCATCACGGGCATCGGGAGACTCCATGGAAGTCCAGGCCCATGCTGACTTGCTAGGGTCCACTGAAGCCATTGCTGCTTCCTCCTCTTCCATACAGTCTGCCCAGGAGCTGGCGATTGTGCCAACCCCTGCAACTGTCCATTCTCTGTCATCAGAGGCACTGTCCTCCCAATGACATGCTTCCTCCACCTCGGACTCTCCAACGAGGCTTGGACTTGGGCCTTCACCCACGGATCTACTGAACCTGCACTGGCAGCATCCAATTCCCCCCTCTGCAACATGGAACACTTCTCTTCATTTGGGCCTTGCACAGCATCGGCACAGACAATGTCCAGAAACTCCTTTACAACCTCCCTGGGGTCACTTGTACTGCAACCAGCCTGTCGCTGTTGTTCCAATTCTACAGGGTCCCCTGTCTGTGTCCAAGTTGGAGCTAAATGGATGTGTTCCACTTTAGCTTCCCTTGTGCCACCTGCTATGCTCATCCCAAATCACATTCTACAGTCTGTGCAATGGGGAATGGGCAGAACATCTCTTCCTGGTTTTAGGCATACTATGTACACATTACACGGATAGTTCAGCAAAGCCACCTCAGCGGGTACTGTTGAACTGTCACACAATTGCTCAGATTGGGCTAGTTCTTGTTCTTGTTGGGCTACCCATGCCCTGGCATGGAGCAGGTAGCGAGGGAATTGCTGTGCCATGTTCTGAAAGTCAAAAACACAAGTCCAAAAATTACTATTGTTTGCAAGCACTCAGATTTGATTTTAACACACTGGAAAAAGTTCACAAACAGGCTGCCTGGCTGCTGCAACTGTATTCCACACTCAGCAAGAAATCCATTTTAAACTTTGTTTTGGTTTTGAAAACTCTGTCCTAAAATGGCGCTGCTTTGCTTACATAGCTGGCTACACCCCAACATGTCGACTGTAACTTTGCATCACGCTCAGTGAAAAATTGCTAGGACTCTGTCTGGATCTTTGCATTTCAACTGAATTTTCTAGCACAAGTTAATTTTATTATTTCTCAGTCCATTACTTTACAAACACTTGGACCAGGGGATCGTTTGTTTTAAGATTCACTTTCTTTGAAAACAGCACTTTCACACCAAAGTCCAAGATTTAACAGTTCACAAACTCTCTCTTTGTCAGTACTTTTGCTGCTTTTGCTGAAGTTCTTACTCAGTTTTCCGACTTTAGCACCACAGTCAATTTCTTTTGCAAAGGGTACTTACAGGTAATGGATGGTTTGCACTGTCGATGGAAATACGGCCTGCTGCCGACTTGAAGAAGGCCTCTGAGGTGAAACGCACTGCTGGTCCGGCGGATCGTCGCAACGATCGCTTCGATCACTCCCCAGTCGGTCGGAATATGGGTTGAGCCCAGGTATTTGTGAGAAAAGTCAGAAAAACTGTTGTTGCAGAAGCACTTTTGCTGCAAGCGATTCCTCCTTCCTGCCGCATGAACTACAAGCTGCTCGCACACTGCAGGCTCCACAAGCAGAGACTCAGGCAAGGGCGGGGCTTAGGTACACTGGGACAAATCACATGCCGCCATGCAAATGAGCTCTCACTCTGTCTCTGCCGCACTCCTGCACTGCGATTGTCGAGAAGGCAAAATTTAAACTACAAACTGTCACTTTTTTTCTCAGCTTGAAATTTCAGTGGGGTAAAGCATTTTAAGGCATTTTCACTCAGTTCTGGTGCATTTTCCTTAACGATCCCCCACATTTCACTGTACACACTTGAAACTTTCTGAGCACTTAGGAAACACTGTCTTTTAAGTCCACAAATACTTTTATCAGGAAATTTGTAACTTTTAAACAGTTTTTTAAATGCTTTTTTCACAAGGCAAGGGCAATTATCTCTCAGTCCACAGTTTCAAAGCAACACACAGGCAGCAAATTCTTCCTCTTTCTTTTCCACATAACTTAGACAGCAAAAGACTTTCAGGTGGCATTTTACTAGGCACAGCTTTGCTTTCTGGTAAAATGATCTTCGGTTTGGGGCACCACCACCAGACAGGCAGATCCTAGACATCTCAGTATGTCTCTCACCCCAAATTAAATATCCCAAGATGAGCCCCCATTTTTTGTAACCCCCAGGCCACTTATTTAACTGGTGTGCACACCCCCATTAAATATCTAGAAACAATGATGTCCTTATACTGGCATACCATTTACTTTACTAAAAGGTATGCACCACCCTTGGCATTAGGATGTATACCTGGATCATTTTCTTGAGGAAGAGAGGGATGGGGGTACAGAAACAAAACAACTAGAATCCTATGTAAATAACACAACCCAGGTCCTGGGTGGAGGATGCTAGGCATATGCTTGATCTAACCTGCTGAGGGGGCCCCAGTAAATCCACACAACCAGAAGCAAAAAATCGGACTGTCCATAACAGTGACTGGGATTGTGCAGTATGGCTTTATTCAAAGATGGCAAGTAAAAGCTGATGTGGACCCCCAAGGGTTGGTCCAGGCTGGACAGGTACAAAATCCAAGAACTCTCCTTGCATTGCAGTACAGTTCATGAACCAAACAGAAATATCTTCTTCCCAAATTCCCAAAAGTGCATCTGTGGACACTGGGCCACACACATGAACATCCCTCTTTTCCCATGAGTGTTATTTAGTGAAATCTAAGCCACACACTCAGAACTCCTTTCGAACATAGGTGTAAAATTTGAAAACTCAGCCACACACCTTAACCTGCAGCATGGCCACTCACTCACTCAGGTAAAAATACTGGTGCCCTTTATGAACCAGGAAGCCCTGCCTTGTAAGCGCTTAGATGGTGTTCCTCCCACCCTTGGCCCCAACCAACAGACTCTGCTATTCTTCGGGGTTACACCATTGAAACAGCCATTCCACAATGAAATGCTAGAGGTCCCACATTTACTCGTCACAACACTGGGGTGACACAGAGAAAATAAACTGCACCACTGGGGTCCACAGTTTAAACTTTCTTCACTCACACTGGTGAGACTAGGGGCACTAACAGGTGCGATCCAGTCTTATTTATGGGCACACGCACCCCAGACTATCCACTCTCCTAAGAATATTTGTGGAGATCTAGTCTCCCTTTCAGTACTCACTGAACTTGTTCCGTTCACTGGGCATGGAACAACCGAAAAGAAACAGGAAAGGCACTCTTCTGGGTAGCCGGACCACACAGTCTATTTCTGATCCTATACCAAGGCAGCTGAAAAACACCTCAGAACATTCAGGGATTACCCCTTGAGTCCACACAGAACAAGCAGATCCTTTCACTTCACTGGGAGTAGAAATTCAGGAAATCCTGCTCCAGCCTTTGTCTCCACCACTTCAACTGGAAGCTGGAAATGACACATGACTAGGGTGAGAAATCCTGGGCCCTCTGTCAGAGCCCACTGGCAGTCCTTCTGCCACTCTCACCTCCTTATTCCACAACTTTCTACACAGAACTCCAACTCTGAACTGAGCATTCTAAGCTCCCCAGAGCAGCTATCCACACAGTATGGCTTATGCTGCTGCGAGAGTTGTAAATGACCTAATCATTCCTTCCTCAGGCTAGCTGAGTAAACAATGATGTCATTATCTAAGGAGTCCCTAATGAGCTCCCTACCAGCTGCCTGCTACCTTCCTAACAATAATACTGATAGGATTCTAGTAACCCCAGGGACTGGGTGGTTACATACACAGACACACATGCATGCATACACACATGGGCGTGCACCCCCCCCAACATGCACGACCAGTAGAAATCTCTCCCTGCCGTCTCATGGATTGTAGAGTGCTTTAAGATCATGTGTTGGTCCCCATCCTCTACACACACACATACACATTCACATACACACACACACATATATGCATGCACACGCACATGCACTTGCACATGCACACGCACACGCACACACAATGATAGCAGAATCCTTTCTCCTCTATCTCACTGATTGTAGAGCATTTTTGGTGAGATGTCCCCCACACACACACACACACACACACACACACACACACACACACACCATCATCATTCTCTCTTGCCTCCATAATGATTTGTTTGTTGGTCCCCTTTCCTTTCCTCCTCACACACGTGTGCACACACACGCACACACACTTACACACATGTAGCGATACACAATATACACACACACACACCAATTCCTTCCTTCCATATCCAGACAGTGGCTGGCAAGGGGTGAGAGGAGGGCTGTACAGGTTACTGTCATTCATGATCTTTACATTACTAGGATCAAGGTCAGCAAAAGGAAGGGAGGTTGAAGGGACTGGCAGAGGGAGGAGCTTTTTATTTTATAAAAGCTTTGTTTTATTACAGACCATATCTCAGCATGAATATGTAAATTACTAGGCCTGGGGTCAGCAAGGAGTTGGGGGGGGGGGGAAGAGACACACTCAGATGGAAGGCTTTTTTTTTTTATTTAGTATGCTTTATGTTGCACCTGCACCATTGATTTCAGCTCCAGTCACAGACCCCCATACCTCCACCTCTGGTGTTGCTGGAGCTCGCCTGGTCACCCCCGGCTTACCCCCCAGAGGGCAGGGTTGTGAAATTGTCCCCTACCAGTGCTGCAACACTAGTAACTGGTTGGGGAGCTGGCTCTGGAGGTAATTGAGGCCTGGGGGCAGAGCGTCACTAAGACGATGAGACGCAGATTTTCTCCCCTGTTTTTCCTAGAGGCAGGGATTTGCAATGATGTCCAGTATTCACCCCACCTCCCTGAGGCTCTCTGATGCCAATTTCTGCGGTACCCCCGACCTCCACCAGGGGTCTGTCAAGTGCTGGATGTATACCCCACCATCCCCCCAGAGAAGGAGAGCAGTCCCTTGGATGCTCCATCCTTCTCCCCCCGGCCGGCCCTCCGATGACCCAGGTCCGTTCCCGAACCCAGGTAGCAGGCATCGCAAGTGGAAATCCAATCACTGTGCTGACGGGCCGGTCCAGAAGGCTTTTTTTTTATTATTTATTACAGCATTTTTGTGTCATTGAGGGGAGGAGGGACGTTACTCATAATGTTTGACAGTTAAAAGGTTTCCGACATATTACTGGATTTAAAAATAAATAAAGGTTAGGGACTACTCTCGTTTCATACCTGGCTTTGAAGACACTGGTTTCTTCTTGAAGAAATGCAATCCATTTTGTTTCTTCTTATAGCCATTGTTACCATGCCGATGACCATCCAGAAGCAGTGAAAAGTCTGCCGAGATTTCATGATTTGAGGGCTGTAGTCAGAAGGTGCCCTTAAGATACTGAGGTGTGTGCACTGCAGCTATCAATAGACCCTACAGTGCATGATAGGCTCACCACCCCCATCCAGTTCTGTGAGAAGAAACAATGTTCCAGTTGCCCCTTGCCTAGTAGGATGGTAAGGCTTAGAGTTTTATGTGGAAACTCCAGACTGAGAGAACACTGCAGCTTAAGCCTGGACCGGTGCTGCAGCTGTACATTGAGGCTCCAACCAAGGGGAAAAATGGAGATTCCACCACTGATTGCAACTGGTATGTCCCCCCCCTCCTACTGAGAGGGACAGGAGTAGAAGTTGCAGCCAATCACATGTTGTTATGGTCCCCTCCTCATGAGGAGGAGTGGAGAAGATGCCACCACTGATTCTGGCTGTTTTTATGCCCCCTTCCTACCAAGTGGGACCGGAAAAGATGCCACTGCTGATCACGGCTGTTGTTATGTCCCCTTCCTAATTTTGGAGACTGCTGATCAGGGTCAGAACTACTAAATGCAGTAACTTTTGCACGCAGTGTTGCTGTGCTGCAGAATGATTCTTATTCCCAGTATGTTCTGTGTTATAAATCTACACAGAAGGGAAACAATGAAGACAGAATGCTGGACTGATGCGATAGGAAGCTACTTGTGTGTTAGTGCCACATTTACAGTGGTGAGGCCACACACAGAAACTGTGGTAGGAAGTGCCTTTTCTGGATTTGGAAGACTCATTTATAGTAACCACAAAAGCATGTCCTGACTACATGAAGCAGTCTTAAAAAATGAGACAGATCACCAGTATGTTCTGGTGGCCACACTTTGAGGCCCTTCAAGGGCACTAGGATTTTGAACTTGACAACCACTGGTGTAGATTGTTGCACTCAGCCTCCATCTGAGTGTGAAATCCGACTGGTAATGTGGAGTGTTGCTCTCAGCCTGCACCCAAGCGTATAAGATCAGTGATAGTACAGAGTGTTGCTCCAGTACAGAGTGTTGCTCTCAGTCTGCACCCAAGTGTGTAAGATCAGTGACAACAGCTGGCTCGATGGCACTCAGGGTTGAGGCGCTGGACGCCACACCTTGCCCTGTGCTGGTGACCCAGGTTCAGGAACAGACTCAGGCACCAGGGGTTGGCAGGGGAAGGGTTGAGGACTGAGCGCCTGTGTGATGTTCACCTCCCCAGACTCAGGGGATAGGTTGGCCTGGTGAGCCAGTGACCCCCGGTGGAGACCAGAGTCACTGCAGCAAGCCAGGCAAGCACAAACTAGCGTGGCCAATGCAGACAGGGGTTGCCGTGCACCATAGTGTCGGGGCGTGCCCATGCACAGGGAGAGGAAACCACAGAACATGGAAAAATCCTGGTCCTGGGAGTAGGCGAAGGCACCATCCTCCATGCCCACTGCCAGGTCTGACCCAGCTGGCCTTCAGGGTTCCTCCCCCAGGGTCCCACACCTGCAGCTGGAGGCTACGTGTGCAAGTGTGCCCAGTGTAGGAGGGGCGGCCCCACCCTGGAGGGGTTAAGCCGAGGGGTGCCAGCTGCGAGTCGGAGTGGAGAAGAGAGGAAGGTCCAGTCGGGGAGACTTCAGGCAGGGCAGAATTGGGTTGGATGCCCGAGAGAGGCCTCCAGGATCATGACCAGGAGGAAAAAGAATTGAAAAAAACAACAATAAAAGCAAACATCAGTGACCGTGTGGGGTGTTGCTCCCAGTCTATACCCGTGTGTGTAACATCAGTGACAGTGTGGAGTGTTGCTCTCAATCTGCACCCAAGTGTGTAACATCAGTGACAGTGTGGAGTGTTGCTCTCAATCTGCACCCAAGTGTGTAACATCAGTGACAGTTTGGAGTGTTGCTCTCAGTCTGCACCCAAGTGTGTAATGTCAGTGACAGCGTGGAGTGTTGCTCTCAATCTGCACCCAAGTGTGTAACATCACTGACAGTGTGGGGTGTTACTCTCAGTCTGCACTCAAGTGTGTAACATCAGTGACAGTGTGGAGTGTTACTCTCAGTCTGAACTCAAGTGTATAACATCAGTGGTAGTGTAGAATGTTGCTCCCTAGCCTGAACTTGAGTGTATAACATCAGTGGTAGTATAGTGTTGCTCACAGGTAGTGCAGGGAGTTGCTCTCAGTCTGCACTCAAGTGTGTAACATCAGTGGTAGTGTGCAGGGTTGCACTCAGTATGCCCCAAGTGGGTAACATCAGTAGTAGTGTAGAGTGCTGCTCTCAGTCTGTACGCAAGTGTGTAACATCAGTGATAGTGTGAAGTGTTGCACTCAGTCTGCCCCAATTGTGTAACATCAGTGATGAGTAGTGTTGCTGTCAGTCTGCACGTGACTGTGTAAAATTAGTGGCGATGCAGTGTTACTTCTCAGTCTTCACTCAAGTGTGTAACATCAGTGGTAGTACAGTGTGTTTCTCTCAGTCTGTACCCAAATGTGGAACATCTCTGGCAGTGTAATGGGTTGCTCAATCCGCACCAGAGCAATGCAACTGTCTGACTTCTGGCATCTTTCAGTCTGCTGCAGCCTTGCCAGCTGTTCGTACACAGGGAAGGGCCTTCTGTTACCCAAGAAGCACAGGGAAGAATATTCTCACAGGATGAGTCAGTGCTCACAGATGGACTGAACTTCATACATACAGAAAGCAGCAAACAAGAACACTGTGGCACTCTTGCTTTGTAAAATAAAACAGAGAAGGGAAAAGCTGCTTCAAAAGAAATGCATTTGCCCAACAGTGTAAAACTTAAGACGTGCAGCTCTAACTGCCCAGGTACTTTGCCCTAACAATGATACTTCATCGGGGAAGGGGGGTGGTTCACATGCTACATACAAGGTTTTATGCTTATGTTTAAATAAGGACACAAATAATGACCATTTCAGATCTGCAGCTCTGACAGCAGTAACTAAGCCCATTCAAATATTGAACAGGGAGAAGCTGGTAGCAGCTGAACCAGTTAAAGAGAGCCAGTCAGGAAGGCCCACCACTGTAAAAGAAAGTGCTAAAGTAAATTAATAAATATATAAATGCAAAGAGAGAGTTATTGCAGTGTAAGCTGAAGATTTGTGTAAGTGGCTTTGAGAATGGGCGAGAGCGAGAGAGAGAGAGACAGAGAGAGAAAAGAAACCAAACAGGTTAGCACTTGTAGTAGGAGCATACCTTTCTATCTCAGAGCCATTCGGACAGGGCATACAGGTGGGCACATTGTATCCTGGTGTGTCAGTGCAGCCCATGTCATGACTGTAAGGGATTCCAAAGTAGTAATCAAACCCTGTGGAAGAGAAGAAATTGCACAACTATGATTTGAATTACTAGCCAATCCCACATCGTTATTTTTAACATTTTAAAGGGTTAAAGGAAATGTCCCCTCAACCTTTTTTTCTGTTGCCTGCATAGTTTATAGACATGAACAACAATTCCCTCTCTCGCATTCCCCAGATTTCATCCTAATTTAAATTTGAAATGAAGTTGCTTCACTCTGTTCTGCCCTGATGCAAAGACCTGTTTCACTCCATTGCAGAGGACATGACCCTACTCATACAAGGCAGCATGGGAGCTGATTTGCACATAAAAGGGATGGGGAGTAAGCAAAGAGATCCTAGCACATAAGAATGAATCGACTGAATAACAAAATGTCACAAGCACCAACATCCTTCCAACTGCATTTTTTCCAACTCAGGCACACTTTAAACAACAGAAAGCATTAAGGAACTTACTTTGGAAAGTTTGATGGCCAGCACAAGACAAGAATACAGGGACTTCGGAAGACATGCAACAGAACTGAATGACATTAGCACTTTTGCTGGCTTGCGCATGTCAACTCCCATAATGCCTTGCACGAGTGGCGTCATGATCTTTACAATGGAGTGAAACAGGTTTCCACACCAGATCACCACACAGTGAAGCAACTTCATTTAAATTTAAATGAGGATGAAATTAAGGGGTTATAAGCGAGATAATCATTGTGCATGCCTACAAACCACACAGGTATACAGAAAATAGGTTATGGGGACTTTCCCTTTGAATAGATTTGTTGACTTTTTATTCCTGGCTTGTAAGCTCCTCAGGTCACCAGCCTTGGAATACAGACCTGAAAACATGCTGTATAGAGACCTGCGACTGGCACTAACCAGGTGAGGCATACATTGAGGCAAATGTTTATCTCAGCTTCACCTTAAAGCAGCAGTGTTTGTTAGTCAGCAAAATGTTCTTCCTGTAGTTTTTGAGCAAAACTGTATTTCTAACATCCATAGAGTCATCCAGGTGTATTTTTAATTTTCCTTAGTATTTTATGATATGTTTTACAGCTAATTGTGTAATTAATGACTCGAGTCATTAAAGATGGCTACCATTCACAACTGTTAAAAATCTGTTCCATTGAGGTTATCTGTGGCATGTAAGTACTCAGTTCATACTCTGGATTTATTAAGATGGCGTCATCACATATCTCTGATGGCAAATAGCACAGCACTGTTGCAAGATATTTCAGTTTACCGTGGCAGGCACAGCATGGGAGTACAAAGTCTTAAAAACTTTAAAATCCTGTATCTTTACTCAGGAATGGAAGAAAACAAAAATAAAAATGGGTACATTGGTGTTTCTGCAATAAGAGCATTACCGCTAAAGGAAAAAAAGAGATGTGGTGACTAACAAACACTGCTGCTTTAAGGTAGCTGTGGTATTTTAATGCTCTTCTTTTTCCCCTTCCTACTGGATGGCCCCACTCTGCCCTGGCCACACCAGCCCCGTCACCTCAATGTCCACTGGGATTTACCTGCCAGCCAGTACCCCCAGGGCTTGTGTCCCCTGGTGGGGTCAATGGGGTCCCCTAACTCCTGTGAGGAACTGGATCCAGCCCAGCTAGTTGGGTGCGGGTCCTGTGGGTGTCAGAGTGCCATACTGCCACCAGTGGCTGTTTTTTCCCCTTGGTTACCCCAAGTGGTGCGGCGTGCAATGACACCATGATGTGCACCGTGCACGCCTGCATGCTCGATGTCGGTGTCTGTCCCACCCCTCCTGCCTTCTGTTCAGTCCCAGTACCATTTCCTCAGCTGCAGCTAGGAACTAAGCAGATCCTGGGCACTGTGGCCCCTCCTCCATAGAGGAGAGCAGTCCTCCAGATGCTTGAACCTCCTCCCCCGGTCAGCCCTCTGATGCTCCAAGCTTTTTTCTGAACTCGGGTCGCCAGTGCCGTGAGCGGTGGTGCTACCACTGTGTCAATGGGGTGGCTTAGCTGTGGTATTTTAAAACTTACAGTGCTTTTCAAATTTTTTTTTCTTAAAGGCTCAATGGCTGCAATTCAGGCTTCTCTCCAAAGTTAAAAATGCCACTAATTTGGAAAGTTCCAGCCTTAATCCATAAGCTCAATTTATTCAAGTTACGATTTCAACACCAAAAAGGTTTTTAAACCCTTTAAAGACACCTCCCTTCAAAGTGCGCTACTGCAGTACTCCCAAAGTCTTCATATTTATGGCTGCAGTGGGTGGAGCCTGCAGCCGTCTTGCAGTAGCTGAAAAAAAACAGGATACCAAGTACAGAGTTGGAGTTGCAGTACATGGTTCCACAACACCGAATCACTCTGCTCACCGCCCCCCCCAAGGGATGCACTACTTTTGTTCCCATTGCCCGCTGTGGCAAGCCATCGCACATATGCAACTTCACTTATGCACTTGCAGTGAAGTCGCGCATGCACAATGAGCTCACGGCAGAACATTTTGCTGTGCCCAAGATGGCCACCAGCACTCATTGTGCATGCACAACTTCACTGCAACTGTGGAAGTGAAATTGTGCATGCACAACTGCTCACACATGTGTACTGAGCTCCGGCTGCCATCTTGGACATGGCAGATTGTGCCATGTTCCGCCGTGAGTTCAACTAGTTCAGCTGCAGCTGTATCGGCTCTTGCCAGAATTTGTTCCTTTATACTTCTGCCACTGCATGGCTCTCATCTCCACTGACCCTCACTTCCTCAGTTACAGTACCTCCCACCTGATGTTTTACTCTGTGGCTTATCCCTGACCCCACACACAGACACAAAACAGAGCCCATGGCACAGGGGCTAGACACAGAGGGTTGGATTTTTGAACAGAGATTGCCACAAGCCCCTGGTGCACCAAAGATATGGAGCACCAGGCTTGCGGCAATCCAAAAGGGAGTTTCTATCTCTTGCAGTGTAGTAATGCTGGCTAGCCCAGCTTGCATCAATACCAGGGGACTGTTTCACAGAGCTTGCGGCTGATGTCTGGCACAAGCAGCTGTAAATCAAGTTGATTGTCACTCCTGGTTAAACAATTAAAAAAAAAAAACTGCGCCCAAGATACTAAAATTGAGCACAGTTGTGACAACCATCAGTGCCATCATTGCAACAGTGCAAGGGTTTGACGCAGGGCTGAATGCAAGCCCTGTGCCAGCCTTCTAAAATCCAGACCAGGATGTGGATTTGGTTATGCCAAGCAGCATCCACAACACCACAAAGGGGAGCCTTGAAAATCAAATTCCAAGAGTGTACATCTAGCCTCTGGTTGTCCTCCATCCTGAGATGCTGGAATGTTGCAAAGGTCACGAGAGCAGATGTCCCAGTGCATGTCTCTTTTGACCTTCCCTGCCCACGTGTTATATTACTCCAGAAAAGCAGCGCTCCTCTGACCAGCAAGAAATCCACAAATGGATACAGTCTGAATTTTAACAGGCAAAATTCACTTATGTATTGTAGCTGCAAAAATGCAGGCAAATATTTAAATCACCTAGTGCAGTTAGTCCATAGCGTCTCAGCATGCAGCCTTCCAAGGAGGCATGAACTGTTTTATGTGATTTACCTCTACTGTCCTACACAAACCCCTCCTTATTTCCCGCCCTCTTGGATGTAGCTTAAGCAATGCCACTCATGGCAACTAGTGATTTGTCAAGTACTGTTAATTAAAAATGCACTGCTGTGTTTTCTTTTTAGAAGGTTCTCCACTTCTACCTTTTATTTCTGGGAAAGATGGCCAATGGAACACTGATAATTCAGCTGAATAATTCAGGGTGGTTTCTGTCTACCCTTCTTTTATTTCTTTCTACAGTTTCACAGGACTACTGTATGTAATTTTCTGTTTTGGTTCTGCATAATATAAAATAACCTGTACAGCTTTGGTCAGATCCCAATTTAGTGGTGATCCCAACTGATGGCTTTTGGTAAAATAAATATTAGGGCAACTGATCCAAACAATTTTTAAATGCATATTACTAGAATACTAACACTCTGATGCTTCGTATATCTTTTTTTTTTTTGCAATTAATGTGAATGTGTAAGGAGTTGGCATATAGTATATAACACTGTATTTTTGGGTAGTTTATCCCTGAATTTTTGATGGGTTTTATACGGTTTTATTTTCAAATTTTTTTGTTTGGGCTATTGATGTATTAATGATCATGTGATACACATTAATAATGTCATGAGTTACTAATGATAAAAATTGAAATAAAATCACCATATGATTCACGCCTCCTTGGAAGGCTGTATGCCAAGGCGTCAGAGGCTAACTAAATTAGGTGATTTAAATGATATTTGTTTGTCTGTATTTTTACAGTTACAATAAATAGCTGAATTTCGCTTATTAAATTCAAACTGTATCCATGTGTGGATTTCTTGCTGGTCAGAGGGGCGTTACATTTTTGGAGTGTCTTGTTGCTTTGGGCTGACTGTCTGTCAGTGTACCACACTCTGTCCTGAACGCAGGATCGAATCTGCTTGGAACTGTGGCCATGTGTTATGTTGCCTGTGTCTCATGATGCATTTGTGTCCCCCATAAATTATGTGCCCGCAGGACTACAGACCCATGCTGCTAGGACCTGCTGCAGAATGACACACTGCCCTCACACTTCCCCTATCCAAGAAGTGCTACATTTGGCAGTAAACACCACTCATGGTCAGCTGTTTGCAGGGAGCCAATGTTTGGAATCAAATGTGGATTGTCTGCATGTAGAGCACAGCTACATCTGACCACCCACTCAATGAGGCCTGAAAAACAAAAAAAAACAAGAATATTATTCTGCTGTTTAACTTTAGAACACACTGTAGGTCCACGACATCCATAATACACCCCCCCCGCAAAGTTTCAAGAGTTTTGACCCCCTGCTGCATCGCTATGCCCAAAAGAAATAAAACCAGTGCAAATGCAGCAGAAAAATATGCTATGAAAAATATTTCACACTGTTCTACCTAGAGCCAGAGTGTACCCATCTGTGTTTCCTACAGTATACTGTTGTTTTGGAAATCAGAACCCCAAGATCTGAAGATTTATTCAGAACTCAGACATCCCCCCCCCCAGTCAGGCTTTTTGCAACGAATAAAAAATCATAAGTGTTTACACTTACTTTATTTTATACTAATAAACTCCACGGTCAGTCAACAGGTTGGGTGCTGCGTGGTGCCATCTCATGTTACAGCACAGCGCCGTACTGCTCGCTTGTATGCTTCTCAATACAAGTGAGTGGTGTGGCACCGCACTGTAACCCAAGATGGCACCACGCAGCACCTGCCATGTTGACTGACAGTAGAGTTTATGAGCATAAAACAAAGTAATTGTAAACACGATTTTTTATTCATTGCAAAAAGCCTAACCGGGAAGTAAGGGTTTGGGGGTTGGCAGTTTCACTACACAGGAGTTCTCCTATAACATTCCCTCAGTAGACCACTGTATGCAGGATAAGAGGCGATGCAGTCATGAGCACTGATTGGCTGAAATCACATATGGGATTTATAACATGAAAACAAAAACACAATGCACAGCTCCAACTGGTGACTGAGGAAGTCAGGAAGCATGGATTACACTGAGAATTCTCATTTGAAAGATTTGTGTTCCCTCTAATGTTTCATATAAAAGACAGTGGGACAGATATTCAAAACTTTGTGCTGGGCACAAACAGTTTGCACAGGGTTAATGTCGGGTTTCCGAGGGTCCTCTTTTAAAAAGGTCAAATAGGTGCTAATGCAAACTGTGTCAGCGCCGGGCAAAAGTATAATTCAATTCAATTCATTTCAATTCACTATTTGTAAAACAGGCGCTATTCCAAAACATCATAGCGCCTTTACAATAAGAACCATAAAACCATAAAACAAGCAATGCCAGGTCTATACAGAGCAATCAAAAGCAAATTAAAATAAATATGTCTTCAGAGCAGTTTTAAGGCTCTCCACAGTCAGGTACTCTCGAATCTGACAAGGTAGGGAGTTCCACAGGGTAGAGGCCACAAACATAAAAGCACAAGCCCCTTATGTCTTTAACCACACCCTGGGAACCTCTAGCAATCCCTCATTGGTAGAGCGGAGTGGTCGGAGGGGGCAGTAGGGAAACAAGAGCTCTTGCAGGTAGCCCAGACCCTGACTGTGTAGGGCTTTACAGGTCAGCAAACCGACCTTGAAGGTGATCCGCCATTGAACCGGCAACCAGTGCAGTTCGAGCAGCACAGGAGTAATATGACTTGATCGAGATGACCCAGTCAACAACCTGGCCGCAGTGTTCTGCATCAGCTGCAGGTGGCAGATATCAACCCCCGGAAACCCTAGGTAGAGGGAGTTACAGTAGTCAAGGCAGGAGGTCACAAAGGCATGGATCAGTGTTGGAAGGTCATCAGATGGAACAAGGTGCTTAATCCGAGCGATATTCCTCAGATGGTAAAAAGAGGATTTGACAAAGGCTGTCATCTGTGAACAAAGTGACAGCTCGTCGTCAAATATTACACCCAGATTTCGCACCCACTCTGAGGTCCGGAGCTGGTTACCCCCAAGCCAAAGCCCAGAGGCAGTACCAGCCACCAATGCCCCAGTCCAACAACCCAGATCCACAACCAACACCTCAGTCTTGTCAGGATTCAACTTCATCCAGCTGTCATTCATCCAGTCATGAATCTCAGCGAGGCAGTTATTAAACACCAAGAACGCACTATCCTGCTCGGGAACAAAAGATAGGTATAACTGGGTATCATCTGCATAGCACTGAAAACCCAGCCCATACCTCCTTACAATGTCTCCCAATGGCAGCATGTACACCACAAACAACATGGGGGACAACACAGAGCCCTGCGGAACCCCACATGGCAATGAGAATGAGTCGGAAGAAAAAATTCCCAACACCACCCTCTGAAATCTGCCAGAGAGGAAAGATTGAAACCATTTAAGGACCATCCCTGACAGGCTGCAGGTGAACTGCAGGTACTCAAGAAGCACCCCATGGTCCATGGTGTCAAACACTGCAGAGAGATCAAGAAGAACCAGGATGGAATGGCTCTTCTGATCTCTCGCTATTAGGAGATCATTGAGAACCCTCACAAGGGTAGTCTCTGTGCTATGCCTCTTCCAAAATCCAGACTGGAAAGGATCATAGATTTCATGGATGGTAAGATGATTCTTCAGTTGCAGCATAACCACTTTCTCAATAACTTTCCCCAGCAAAGGAAGGTTAGAGACTGGTCTGTAGTCAACAGGACAGTCAGGATCAAGAGAAGGTTTTTTTAAAGAGTTATGTCACCACTGCCTCTTTCAGGGAGTCTGGAAACTCACCTGTCTCTAATGAAGACCAGACTATCTCTGCAAGGACTGGGGCAATGAGATCCAAACACCCCATTAAGAGGCGAGTTGGTCCTGGGTCCAAACTACAGCAGGTCGGCTGCATATTCTGGACAATCCACATGATCTCCACGATCTCCAGCCGGTTAAAGCTGTCCCAGCAAAACTGAGAAGGAGCAACCTCACACTGACCACTGCCACCCCCTGTAGAGCACGCCAATCGAATCTCAGACCTGATGCCAGCCACCTTATCAACAAAGAAGTGAGTTAACTCATCACATTTTTCCTGTGAAAACGCTCTTCAAACCCGTAGACAGTCTGGATTGCACAGTCTGTCCACCATTTGAAAGAGCTGAGCTGGCCGATTCTGCGCTGCGGCGATCTATCCAGACAGGAACTCTGCCTTCTTATGAGAGATAGCCAATTGATAGTACCTATAATGTTCCATCAATCTAAGTTTGTCGGCATCAAGGCCCGGTTTCCATCAGCAACGCTCTATCCTTCATCCCTCTCGCCATAACTCCCTCAAGGTCCCATCAAACCACAGGGACCGGGGGCACAGGGTGAGAGGGCAAACATGAACAGGAGCAATGGCATCCAGAGCCCCTGTCACAGCCCTATTATAGGCCATTAACAGGTTATCCGGGCCCATGCTTGCACTAGATGCTCCCGACAGGTCCAGCACCGACCAACAGGCCATCTGGGGTCACACCCCTCAAAGGGCGGTATAAGATCATCTCCACAGGGGCAGGCCTACAGGGGGGGAGCATGGACAATGAACATTATAGTGTGATGATCTGACCACTCGACAGGTTCCACCACCAAGTCAGAGGCTTCCATCCCCAGCAGGAAGACCAGGTCCAATGAGTGACCAAACTTGTGAGTCACAGAGGCAACCACCTGTGTGAAGCCCAATGACAACATTAGCTGGAGAAAGGTCTGACCAAATTGTGAGAGTTCATCGTCGACCCAGGCGTTGAAGTCACCCAGAACCATCAACCTGAGAGACTCCAACACCATGTCGACAATGAAGTCCGAGACCTCCTGCAGGAATTGCTTCTTGCCTCCGGGTGTACAGTAAACAAGAAGAATCCTGCACCCCACACCTGTGACCACCATACACTCAAAGGATCTAGTCTCCCCAACTGGCACAGCTACAAGGCCCAACCCGGATCTAAAACAAATTGCTACACCCCTATCCCTGCAATCCAACCTCGGATAGTGTATCACTGAGAACCCTGCTGGAATCGCTGACTCCAGAATGGGACCAGCATTTTCATCCAGCCAGGTCTTGGTGATGCAAGCCAAGTCCGATGACCCAACAAGATCAGCTATTATAGCTGTCTTGTTTTTAATGGACCGGGCATTGCACAACACCGTCCGGGTTGGATGAGATATCGAGGCCGAACAGGCCACCTGCCTGCTAACTGCAGAGCCCTTGGGTATGGGTATCAGACAAGGAAAACCTTGATCTGGGACCCATTTCATCCCAAGGCGTCTCCTGATCCCCACAACCCCAATCCGGCTGACCCGCTCTTCTCCTCCACCAGATCCAGGGCACCCCCCCATGCCTCCTACCAACTATCCCCAAAGCCCTACAGTGACCATAAACCACTGCAGACAGAGGAGGACAATTAAAGGGGCGGAGGTCCCGGAGCTCAGTGGAGGAGTAGTGCCTGACTGGGAGAGCTGCCTGCCTGCACATTCCGAGCAAACCAAAATCACCAGCTCCCAAATATACTAAACAAATCTTTTTTAAGAAAACAAACTAATACTGTAAAAATAAATCCCAAAATCCCACTACCCTTCTTAAATTACCTTCTTAACTAAAAAACAACGATACCCTTTCATGAATTAAAATAAACATTAAATAAAAACAGTCAGAAGTCCTGATGCAATTATGCTCAGTTGAGGCTCTCACCCCCAACCAGCAATAACGTTTGTGACCAAAGAAGATGCTAGTCTCTCACTCCAGCATTTCATCCAGTACATAAAACCATAACAATAAAGATTTATAAGGAGGCCCTCTCACCACATCCAATTCAAAACAACTCTGAAGCAGTCATGGACAGATTCTCCTTTAGCCAATCCCAGGACTAGTTTTCTCTTTGTAGACCCAGGTCACAAAAAATCACTATTCATAATTGAACCCATTGGTGTGCCACAGCAGGGAAGGGCAGCCACCCGACAATGGGGTCCCCAACCAAAAACCCTCCGATCTTCACCTGGGGAAAGCCCAAGGGCAATGGAGCCCTACCACCTTCCGGCCATAGTACCCCGATACCCTATCAGGAAGGCCACCCAATCCCTACTCCAGTCTCCAGGCTAGTTTCATGGGTAACCTTCGACATGTTTTTCAGATAGTTATCCAAACTCTGCTCCTCTAGCTGCTAAACAGCCAACCAGAGGCCCACAAATATGGAGGGGGGAAGCTGAAACCCAAAATTAACCCCCCAATGACTAGGGACTAGGGTTCAACCCTCCAACCGTCTTCCGACAGCCAGTCAATCAGCAACCCAAAAGCCACTGAAACCCCTGCCCTACAGCAGGAACATCAACAGCTACAACCCCAATCACCCAAGGCCAAACAGCCCCCCTCCAACTGCAGACTCCAATGACTGAAAACAACTCAGCTGATTACTCCAACAGTCTCAAGTTCCGATAAAAACACTGTCCAGTCATCCAGTACTCACGCCTGATATTACTCGCTCTTCCACCTCCTCCAGTGGCCTCTTGCACCTTTACACAATTTTTTCAATCCCCAACAGTAGTCACTCTTCCAATAAGGGTAATTACAAATTACCTCCACCATTCATCTGCTCCAGCAGCTGCTTCAGAGAAATCTCCAACACAAGTAGCAGCCCAAAAGGGAAGCGCCTTCAAGAAATAACAAGTGCTTTCCATAAAACTGCAAAAACACTGAGCCTTCCCTGCAACCCTTGGACTATACAGTCTGTTACACTGGGGTCAGAGAATTACCGGACTCCTAATAAAAACTGGTTGAACAGCCAAAAAATATGCGTAAATATGCAACAAACGGCAAGCAACTTGCACTCGAAAAACGCTTCTCTAGTACTAGTCTACCTCACTTCTTCCACCCTAACTAACCTACAAAACAAAACAAAACAAAACAAAACAAAACCAACTTAAAATGAGCAAAATAAACAAAATAAAATAATCCAAGAGAGCTAGTGTTCTGGCTGGCTCAGATCAGCCGCCATATTGCCATCGCTTAGTATAGCCAAGAAAATAATGTATGCAAGGGGTAAACTGAGGATGCATGTACATGAATACAGGCGCAATGCTATATTCAGCGAATAGCGCTTTGAAAAGTGTTTTAGCATGACCTAGTGCAACACTTTGTGCGGTGCAAATTACCACCCAGGAAAAGATCATCTTAACTCTGGGCAAACCAGCTTTGTGTGACTTTGTGGCTTTGCACAGCTTTGTGTGACTTTTGCTCGGCTTTGCGTGACCCTAACCAGTAAGTATTAAACATAGAAATAAACCTGACATAGAAGAAACATGCTGCTCACGGATGGCATCCCTATGATGCCATCATCTGCCACTGGTTCCAGCCATGCCAGGCAGTAAGTGGTGACCCGGCTCCCAGTGGACACCACAGCAATGTGGCCACACAGCACACACCTGTAGATCCCCCCTTGGTGGACACCAACAGAAGCCAGCACCCACACACATGCAGCACTGTGTGCCTGGAGGGTGTTGGGGGGTAGAGGTGGCCAGGCTGCACCACAGACTGGGTGCGGCCACAAGGCTGGGACAAGCCACGCAGTGCAAATGGTCCAGTGTTGATAACAGCCAACACCAGTGCGCCTGTCTGATGATGTGCCCCCCCAGCCACACACTGCACATCTGTACAGATACCACAGCACACACAGCCAGCCGTGTATATGTCACTGAGTATCCCATGCCAGTGGTGCAGTGTCTGTGGGTCACTCAACAGTATAACAGTAATGTCCATTGTCAGTACACACCTGCAAGTTGGGCCTGTCACTGTGTACAGTGCAGTGGTAATTGATGCCCTACATACCATAGGCATTGCAGTGTCCTTCACACTACTGCCCCCCTTGCTACTGTAGTGTCTGCTGTGCACTGTAGAAAGAAATACAGTTTGACAATGGCATGCAGCACCACCACCTGTGCCTGTGCTGTGTAGTCCCCTGGGGCACAATATTCTATGTGGTTCTGTACAAATGTAGCCTGCAGCTACCACCATGCACTGCCAGACTGACCTACAGGTGGAGCTGTGGGCAGACCCAGCCAGCCCCTGTACTTCCAGATTGATCTACAGGTGGAGCTGCGCGACCCTGCAATAGTGCTGGGCAAACTGCATGCAAATCAGGACATAATGGGATGATAATCTGGATGTTTGCCCACAGATTGCCTAAGTAGGCTCATTTGCATGTCACTTTTGAATATAGCAAAATTTTGTTCCGGGCAAACATGATAGCACTGGGTAAATGGCTTAGCTCTGCGCAAAACCTCCGCAAATGTGTTTGTGCCGCACAAACATTTCAGAAACATTGTACATTTTTGCACAATTTAATTTCACATGCGCTGGTGCTTGCAGCTTTAATGAATCCGCTTCTTTGCTAGCATACACATTGGCCACATAGTTCACCTCTACCTTCCTTCACGTCGCTGTGAACTGGGATGCTGCTGTGGTTTGCACTTACTGGTTGCTATATTCAGAGCTGTCTCATTTCCCAGGCTATTTTTACACTGCACTCCTGGCCCAGTTTGCCTGGCTTCCTTAGCATGCTACAGTATATTCAGCAGGTTTAGCACTGGGGCTATCCCTTTTGAATATAGAGGGCTAGTGGTTCTGGGCTAATTTAGTACGCCGGGTAATGCTAATTTAGCCCTGGGGCAAAGTTTTGAATATCTGGCCCCCAGAATCCAGTTCATATTTAAACTACAACCGCTGTGGTTTTTAAAACATACAACTTACCACGGAAACTGGGGTGGTAGTTACCATGATGTCCTAGATGCCACTTGCCTAAAAAATGTAAACCAAACAGCTTTGTTAAAAAAATGCTAAAAATTGTTCAGTTTAAAAAGATAATTTTTCAAAGCATTATGTATTATGCAAAGTTATTTATCTTTCATGTTTTACTACCCCTACCCATTACCTGTTTGCATAAACTCAAGGCGTTTCCCACTACCGGTTTGCATAAATTCAAGGCTTTTTCCACTACCTTATTAACAAATTTAACCAGGACAGGCCTACACAGCTAAGAACAGCTTGCTTGCAGGGACATCCTGGAAAAATAGTTGCAACAGAGAGGTGGTTACGCAAGCCCCAGAGTCATGATGAAAAGATGTAAAGTACAAGCAAACAAAGTCAGGCTACCCAGTACTGGAAAAAACAATGCTAGGTCTCATTAAAACTGTTTATTTTATAAATAAAAACAGCATGTGAACAGCAGTAAACATAGAAACATAGAATCTGATGGCAGATAAGGACCGCTTGGCCCACCTAGTCTGCCCATTTCCCTACCTAACGGATAAGCTTCAGATACTAATTAATCAACAGCCTACTTCCTCCTACCCCCCCCACTAGAATTGTCTTATGTCTGTCCCATGCATTCTTGAATTCCCCCACTGTTTTTGACTCTATGACCTCCTCAGTAAGGCTGTTCCATGCATCTACAATCCTCTCTGTGAAGAAATGCTTCCTTACATTACCTCTGAGCCGTCCCCCTCTATCTTCAAATTGTGCCCCCTTGTTCTTGCACATCTCTTTTTCTGAAAGATGCTACCCTCTTGGACTTTGTTGATTCCCTTGAGGTATTTGAAAGTTTCTATCATGTCCCCCCTCTCCCTTCTTTCCTTGAGGCTATGCATCTTAAGCTCCTTTAGTCTTTCTTCATATGTCTTCAGGTGCAGACCCTGCACCATTTTGGTTGCCCTCCTCTGGACAGCCTCCACCCTGTCTATGTCTTTGCTGAGATGGGGTCTCCAGAACTGTACACAGTACTCCAGATGTGGTCTTACCAACTGTATGTACAGAGGGAGAACAAATTCCTGTTTTCTACTGGTGATGCCTCTCCCTGTGCAACCCAGTATCACCCAGCCCTCCTTACTGCCTTCTCACACTGCTTGCCCACCTTAAGGTCACCTGATATGACTACCCCCCCCAGTCCCTTTCCATTTTTATTGTTGACAGTATCTCACCCCCCATTGTGTACTCTTTCCCTGGGTTTTTGTTTCCCAGGTGCATTACCTTGCACTTCTTTGTGTTGAATCTAAGCTGCCATACATTTGACCATTCCTCCAACCTTGCCAAGTCCTTTTTCATCCTTTCCACCCCACCTTGCATATCAGCCCTGTTGCAGATCTTTGTTTCATCTGCAAAGAGACATACTTTTCCTTCCAGTCCCTCTGCAATGTCACTTATATAGACATTGAAAAGGACCAGCCCCAGTACTGAACCCTGCGGTATCCCACTAGTATCCCCCCTTTCTTCACTATGGACTCCATTTACTATTACCCTCTGTGTACTGTTGTCCAGCCAATGTTTTGCTCAGCTACCACCTTGGGACCCACTCCCAGGCTGGCTCATTTGTTTATTAATCTTTTGTGTGGGACTGTGTCAAATGCCTTGCTAAAGTCTAGGTAGGCCATGTCCACAGCCCCTCTCTGGTCTACTACTTTGGTCACCCAGTCAAAGAAATCAATTAGATTTGTCTGACATGACCTTCCCACTGGGAACCCATGCTGCCTTGGGTCCTGTGCTCCACTGGCCTCTAGGTACTCAACGATTCTTTCCTTCAGAAGTGATTCCATCATTTTCCCTACCACTGAGGTCAAACTGACAGGTTTGTAGTTTCCTGCCTCTGTCTTGCTCCCACGTTTGTGAAAGGGAATTACATCTGCCCTCCTCCAGTACTCATCCGTCTAACAGGCTGACAATTTGCGCAATGATGCATGCTTTTTCAAGGTGTGGCCTACAACACACCTCTACATTCTTAAATACAGTTCTCTTAACGAGATACACCTGAGTGTTAATAATGACCACTAAAGCACTACAAGACAAAATTCCTATGAAACTAAAATAAAACGAATAATTATAGATTCAGATCCTTAATTTTTTATAGATATATATATATATATATATATATTTTTATAGGCTTTTTTGGTTTTCTCCCTGTGTTCCCCCTGGGGCTCCGGCACATAGCCGTACATATGCATGGAGGCGCACACACACACACTGGAAGCCAGCTCAGCCCCTTCCGCCCACTCATACTGCCACCCCCACCCACCTATGTTACCCTACCACATGCTCAATCCCACTCCTCCCACCCACCTCCATGTCACACCCTGATGATCTGAGGCCATTCTCAAAACTTGGGTCACTGGCTCAGCGTGAGGTAAGGCATCCAGCACCTCAACCCTCAGTGGCACCATGCTGGCTGATTCAGACCCTTAATTAAAGTAGTACGCTAATGAACCATCATGAGCATAGAGGATTAAAAACACAAAATAAAAAGCAGGAAGTAACAATAAATATACTGTTAAATATAACCTTCATTTCAGGAATGAACATCTCATTAAGTCCAGGGCTGTGATTTGCCCAAAGTCTGTATTTCCAGGCACTTTCACATCTGAGGAGTTTTGTGTCTAAGCTCCCCACTCCACCTGGACCCACAAGCACTTTCTCCAGCCCAGAAAATGTAAATGTATGGTTTTGTACCTCCATTATTATGTGAGCTGCTAGTGCATTTGTGTTATCCCTTCAGGCAATACTACGTATATGTTCTACAATTCATGTTTTAAACTGTACTTTGTCTTGCCCACTTGAAAAGATTTGCAAGTACATTCTGCTATATATTCAGGTTGGTAGTACTGCAGTTTACCAAATGTCTCAAACTGTAAAAGCCTTCATGAAAGGATGTTGAAAAGTTTCATTAACCTGGACAGTATGACAAAAAGAAATTTCCACATCTGTAGGTTCCACGTGGGAAGGGGTATAACCTGCTTGTCTCTCCTCAGTCTGTAGAATGTGCCATATGAAGGAAGGCTCCAACAGCTTAACTTGTACTGCCTAGAACAAAGGTGCAACACAGGTGACATGGTAGAAACTTTTAAATACCTCAAAGGAATAAACGCAGTACAGGCTCAGAGTCTCTTCCAGAAAAATATGAGTACAAGGACAAGAGGTTACAGCATGCGCTTTAAGGGAGGTATAATCAGAAGCAACCTCAGGAAGTTCTTCTTCACGGAGAGAGTGGTGGAACCCTGGAACAGCCTGACCAAAAAGGTTGCAGCTGCTAAAACAGTAGGGGAGTTCAAGCAAGCTTGAGACAGGCACATTGGAAACCCAAAATGAAGTGGGGAGGGGGGTTGGAAATCGGACAGACTAGATGGATCGCACGGTCCCCTTCTGCCGACACATTCTTATGTTCTTACTTTTTTTGCAGGATTAATCTGATTAAATGAGACTGTGGGGTAAAATCCATAACAACGTTAAGGCATTTTCTCTTATTTTCATTTCTATTATTGTATCTAGACAAAAGCATTTCATCTCTATTTAAATTTTCAACACTCTGTATGGCTTTAGCAATATATCTCCTACTGTAACCCCGTGCTTGGAAGCGTTAGCTCAGTACTTTAACTGTTCCTCATATTCAAGAAGTTCACTCATATTTCTTATTAATCTTATATGTTGTTCTTGAGGGATGCCTTCCACTTAATGTCTTGGGTGGTAGCTATCATAATGTTAAGAGAGCATTTTTGACTGTTTGTTTCCGAAACAAGTTTTATTTTTATCCCACCACTGCCATCCTTCTCAATCACCAGATTAAAAAAATTTACTTTCACTTCATTGTAGTGCACAATAAATCTGAGGCTGCTATTGGTTGTTAATAAGTAGTGCATAACATACATAAGTTCAGATGGGGACCCCGTCCACACCAAAAATATGTCATCAATAAAAATGTTAAAATATTAGTTTTATTGAAAGGCAGATTAAAATCATGACATGAAATGATTTCACTCCCATTGGGCCAAATATAAATTCACATAATGTGTTGTGAAGAAGGCCCTCATCACTGTCCCTTTGACCTGTAAGAAGCCCTTCATAAATACAAAGGTATTACAATTTAACATTTTCTCTGTGAAAACAATCAACACTTCAATACATTTTGATGTATATGCAGATACAGTATACAAAGATTCTTGGAGGGCATCTAACCCCCCTCCCCCCCGGCGGGGGATGTTAGTATATAGGGAGGTAATATCCACTGTCACTAACCACCAGTTGTCTTCAGTATTTAAATCACTAAGAAGCTACAATATATGTGTTGTCTCTTTTATATAGGTGTGTGAAAGGGGTACCATGGGCTGAGTGTATTCGTCCACAAACTGCGTAAGTGGCTCTGTGAGGGAGCCAATGCTTACAACAATAGAGCATGGGGGATCTATTAAACTTTTATGGAGCTTGGGTAAGCCATATATTGTGGCCCTCACTGGGTGGGGCACAGTCAGAAATCCATAGCTCTGTTTGCTGATGTCACCATTTATAAATATCTCATGTAGACAGATATCAATATCTTCCTTGAAATCTGTCGTCATGTCATGTGACAATTTTACTTAAACTCCTCATTAGAAAGGTGTTTTAGTAATTCTTGTTCATACTTAATCTAAAATAAACACCAAACCACTGTTATCATATTTGTCATTCATACATTTTTGTTAAAGAAATAAAGCATACACTATAATCAACTTGTAACTGAACATAACAAGTATGAAGTGCAAAACAGTTTGAGAGAATAAATTATCAATTAACCAGAGTAACATATTTACATAGTTACAGATCATTGTAACTCAAAATATTTGCCTCATGGATTTAAGACTATCATGGTTGATTACCAAACTTTTCTTATGAACTTATCTCTCTTTCTAACTTATGACTATAAATACCCTTATATGATGGTTTTGACCACTTCAATTAATTGTTTCACTTTTTCCAGTTACTCCATTAATGCCAAAAATGTGGCCAAGGTGGCCTCAAACTGTTTAAATTTGTTGTTAATTAAATAACCTATTTGTTCATTAAATAATAGCAGTAGTAGTATTCATTTATTTGTGACACCCTTCCCCGAAGGCTCAGGGTGCCATTACATGAAACAGGGCCTAACTTAGTCAGTTCTAATATTCAGACGTTCTAACATAGCATCAAATAAAACAATAATAAAAACCTCAACACTAAATAGATCATTAAAGGGGGGTGTAGATATAGATGCTAATCTCCCCATAAAGGATAGCCCACTCATCTAGGCTAGGAGTCTGGTGTTTTTTTCCATTTAGAAAAAATATTCTTTTAAGGCCTGTAGAAACATACAGAATCCACTGTTGTTGGTTTCTATCAGTAAAGAATAGTCTGGACATGTATCCTAGAATAAATATATTAAGATCCATAAGTATATTATAATTCGCTACTATAGAGCAGATATTGCAAACCTTAGTCCATATGTTTGAGAGTGTAGGGATCCCCATGCATATGAAGTAGAGATACATGTTTTGTTTATGTCTCCAGCAGTCCCCATCAAGCATCTGCCCCATCTTTTCTAGCCTTTCAGGGGTGTAGTAAAAAGGATGTAAAACTTCATATTAGATTAATTTCCCTTGTATATCTTTATTAGACTTATACGCATTTCCCCAGAAAGAACGTTAAGATTCATCAGAAATAACTGTGCCTAGTTCCAACTCCCACTTCTGTTTCACAGCTAGGGTAATGTCAGAGTTTGATTTAGTATTGTTTTGTAGACCCTACCTGCTCCACCTCTGCTTGCTGCAATTTTTAGGAAGGTGTCCCATGATGGAAGCATGGATATTTGATAAGGTGGACCTAACAGCTGCAACAACGCCTCTCTAACCTGCAAGTAGTTGTGCATCTATGTGAAAGGAAGTCCAGATTTTAACTTTAATGATGTAAAGGAATAGAGTATTCCAGTTTCTGGATCACCTATTTATTTCACCAGGGAGATACCTTTCAGTTCTCAGATTTTGTTTGATAGGACACAGCCCTCATATTTAACCTTTGGATTATGCCAGAGTGGCTGCAATTTAACAGGGGGCTCCGAGTATCCCTGTATCATCATCATTTTTTGCAAACTGTTGACAATCCCAAAACTGAAAGGTGTTATGCTAAAGGGAAAGGTAACATATTATATGGGGAATGCAGTAATGACCATGGTTTAATCAGTTCTTGTTCACATTTAACCCATAAAGTCGAATTCTCAGACACAAAAAAACAGTTAATTATTTGACTAAAAATGCTAAATGATACTTTTTGAAATGAGGGAGTCCCATACCACCATGCCTCCACTGTGCCTTAAGTTGTGTAGTACTTATTCTAGAAGGTTTATCTTCCCATAAGACAGAGCTGATTATTTTGTCTATTTTATTGAACCATAGGTTTTCAATCTTAATCAGCAGGTTTTCTAATACAAAAACAATTGTTGGTGTCAGCATTAGTTTGAAAGCATTAATCTTTTCCCAAAGGGATAAATTAAACAGTTTCCACTTCAGAAGGTCTGTATGTATTTTCTCCAATATAGGTAAAAGATTCACTTTATGTAGTAGTTTAAGGTTTCTGGTGATCCCGATACCCAGGTATGCAATTATTTTTGGCTCCCAGTTAATTGTGAGAGAGCTTATCATTTAATTACATTGAATCAGACTCTGACCAGTTGATATACAATCCAGAGAGCTTAGTAAATCTATCTAAAGTGTCCATAAAGACTTAAATAGATTGAATTGGCTTACAAAGGGCCAGTATAATGTCATCTGAAAATGTGAGGACTTTATTTTCAAATGTCCCTATAGTGATTCCTACAGTTTCACAGTTCTCTCTACTTGTGCATAACAGAGGCTCTAATGCAACAACAAATAGAAGCAGGGCATGAAGGCATCCCTGTCTAGTCTCTCTTTGTAACTCAAATGAGGATGCTGGTATCCCATTCGTTACCACGCTAACATTCGCGTCATTATACACTATTCCAATCCATCTGGAGAAACCATCACCCAGACCAAAACAGGATAAAGTCTGCATTAAGTGAGGCCATTCAACTGAGTCAGATGTTTTTTCGACATCTAATGATATTGCTACTACTGGTCTTTTGTATTGTTTGCAGACCAAATTGCAGAGATTAATCTCCTGATGTTATCTTGTGCATTTCTAGATTTAATAAAACCAAATTGGTCTTTGCGAATGGTCTTTAATATGACTGATTGGAGCCTGGCTGCTAAAATGTAGGCCAACATTTCATAGGCTGTATTGAGTAACAAGATTAGCCTATAACTGGCACAGCTGGAAATATTATTATCTTTTTCGGGAAGTACTGTAATAATTGCTTCCCTCATACTTGGTGGTAGTACATTAGACACTAGTTATTCCTGGTATACTTGTTACTTGTCACTTTTCATTTAAGACTAAACAGAACTCCCCAGGTGAACCATCAGATCCTGGCATCTTAGCAGAAGGTAGTGATTTTATAGCGCCAAAGATCTCTAAGGTAGAAATTGGTTTGCCCAGCATATCAGCATCTGATTCAAGCAATTTAGGCAAGACAAATTTACCTAAAAAAACAGTTAATATCATTTAAAGTAGGTTTACACTCATTCTTGTATAATTCTTTCTAGAATTTAAAGAAGCAAGCATTAATGTTAGGGGCCGATATTTGGTGCAAGCCTTTAGCATCCTTAACTTTATGGATAATTATTTACTTTACTTTATTCTTTTGGTAACCAGGTAAGGCCCACTAGGCACAAGTGCCTGTTTTCAGGGGCAACCAGGGAGCACTGGGATGGTTTTGCAGTTCACTTTGAAGAGTTCAGACACGTCCCGCTCCACAGATGATCGCAGCACTGGACCTCCGGAGGTAAGTATGGGGTGAGGGTGCGGGGGAGGTGGGGTGCACAGAGGGGTGGGTGCGGGTTGGGGAAGAGGGGTGCTAGGGACCACGAGGGACCGTATTCTTTTTACAGGGAAAACAAAAATCAGACATCGAAGGATGGCTTTCTTTTCTTTATTAGTGAACTAAAAAAATGTTGGGCACACTGGGGTGGGCTCCCAGTGTGCCCCATGAGTTTTTGGGGAGAAATGTTGGGCACACTGGGGTGGGCTCCCAGTGTGTCCCATGAGTTTGGGGGGCTGATGCCAATGGGGATTGGGCTCTGTCAGGAAAGAAAGTGTGTGTGTAGGGGGGCACTGTTGCTGACAGGGATTGGGCCCCATCGGCAAAGAAAGTGTGTGGGATGGGGGAACATGCCGACACAGGGGACTGGCCACCCCCAATGACAGTATGGGGATTGTGTGTGGCTGACGGCAGTAGCTGCCATGTTTAATGAAAAGTTTCACCAGGAAAGGCACGTTGGGGAGGCGTGTCATCTGCCGCTGCATGATGAGCTTGTCTCTGACAGCAGCCAGATTTCTTTCAATTGGTGGCACTTTCCATAATTTCCATGTCAGCGCTAAAGAAAGTGTCTGGGGTGGGGGAACATGCCGACACGGGGGATTGGCCACCCTCGATGTCGGTATGGGGACTGTGTGTAGCGGACAGCAGGAGCTGCCATATTTATTGAAAAGTTTCACCATGAAAGGCACGTGGGGGAGGCGTGTCATCTGCCGATGCATGACGAGCTTGTCTGTGATTGCAGAGGCAGATTTCTTTCAACTTGGTGGCAATTTCCATAGTTTCCGCGTCACCGCTAGCATGCTCGCTAATTGGGGGATGAAGGACGCACCTACTAAAGCGTGCCCTGCATTCACCAACACTGACACACCTCTCAATGTGGTACTACCTCAAGATGTTGCTTGTGCCTGCACACAAGACAACATAAAAAGGGATTTCCAGAAGGTACATACGAACATATGAATTTGCCAGCAGATAAGGGCCTTATGGTCTATCGAGTCTGCTTGAGTGTGCAGCTAGCAACCATTATACAGCTGCTGCCCCTCATTCCCCTCCCTTGACCCTCCCTCTTACCCTATCCCATCCCCTTTTGAAGCAGTCCACTGTTCTACAGGATACCACTTCTGCAGGCAACACATTCCACCTAGACACCACTCTCTCAAGTGTCTTCTCATTTCCCTCCTGAACCTTCCCCCCTCCAATCGGAGATCATGACCTCGACTGTCCCTACCCCTCCCTTAACTTGAATAATCCCTCCATGCCTGTCTTGTTTATTCCCTTCATGTACTTGAAGGTTTCAATCATATCCCCAGTCTCTCCTCCAGTGAATACATGTTCAACTTCCTCAGCCTGCTCATGTGGGGTATGTCTCCTAGTCCCTGGATCATCTTTGTTGCCTTGTGCTGCACCCCCTCCAGTAACTTAATGTCCCTCTTCAGGTATGCTTGCCAATACTGCATGCAGTACTCCAGGTGTGGCCTAACCAGTGACCTATACAATGGCTGGATCACCTCTCCTCTCCTTGAAGATATACCCCTGACAATATAACCCAGCATTTTGTTGGCCTTTGCAGCTGCCTCCTACATTGTGCTGAGTTGTTCATTGAGCCCGATATAATCACCCCCAGATCCTTCTCCTCCTCCTCCTCCTCTGTCATGGCTAACTGCCCCCCAGCAGGTAGCTCCTTCTTGGGTTTTGTGCCTCGAAATGTAGCACCTTGTACTTTTTAGCATTGAACCCCAACTGCCAGGTGTCTGACCAGGTCTCCAAATTTGACAGATCATCCTGCAACCCATGCCACCCTCCTAGGTCATCCACTACTACTCCCATCTTGTTGTCATCTGCAAACAAACTGATCTTGCTCTTGATGCCCATTGAGATGTCTGATATGAACAACCCAAACAACACCAGTCCCAGTACTGAGCCCTGTGGTACTCTGCTTGTCACTGCCCTCGGAGATGACAGCTCCCCTCCCACCACCACTCTCTGCTGCCTTTCCTGTAACCAGTTTACTACCCATCCCATCATTTTCACCCCTGCACCTGTACCTGCCAGCTTACTACCCAGCCTCCCATGCGGCACCAAGTCGAATGCCTTACTGAAGTCCAGAAACAGGACATCCACTGCATGGCCCTTGACCAACTGTCTAGTTACCCGGTCATAGTAATCCACCAGGTTGATCTGACAGGATCTGCCCATGACAAAACCATGCTGCCTAAAGTCCTGCAGCATTGGTCTCCAGCAGCGACACCAGCCTCTTCTTCAGGATTGTCTCCATCAGTTTTCCCATTATGGATGTGAGGCTTACCGGCCCGTAGTTTCCCAGTTCGTCTTTGGGACCGCTGTTATGGAGGGGTACCACGTGAGCCATCCTCCAGTCCTGAGGTACACTTCCTGAGACCAGGGAGGCATTGGACAGGTCTGCTAAGGGCCCTGACAGGATTTCTGCCAGCTCTCTTAGTACCCTGGGGTGAATATCATCCAGCCCTGGCACCTTGTCCATCTTCAGTGCCCTCAGGCCCTCCAGTACCCAGCCCTCTGTGATTCCCCCATCTGTCACCTCCTCCCCCCCAAGCCTGACCTCCCACCCTCCCTTGGTAGTGCCCCCTCCTTTCTCCTTAGTAAACACCGAGCAGAAGTATTCATTAAGCGCTTCTGTCTGCCCTGCTCCTCATTCCATCCACCCCTCGTCCCTACCATCATGAGGGGAATATTGTAGGTTTGAAGCAGGACAGTAAGGCAATTTTGCAATTGTGAAGCACTCTGGACAGGGTGTGCTTTAATTTATGCGCAAGCATGCTCACGGTACATTATGTATCGCGGTCCTGTGTGTTCCAATGTCCATAATGGAAAATGTGCTGCACACTTGCAGAATGTGCTGTAAATCAGGACTTTAAAGTAGCAATTCATAATATGCAAGTTTGTTTCAGTACCATGATATCAGTTCAGTTACACTCCCCATTACAAAAAAAAAATAGCAGGACACATAGACCAGTGTTTCTTCATTTGCGGGGGCTCCACCCCCCACAACCCCCGTTAAAAAAAAATGGGATGTCTAGAAATACAATGCCAGGTGCTCCAAGTACAGCTAGGTATGAGTCGGTATATGCCATGCTTTCAGTGAGGGTGCTCTGTCCCCACACCCCTCCAGGTAAACAAACTGTTGCTGTAGTCTGTTGAATTTTTTTTCCCTGGGGGGGTGTGGGGGGCACAGCACCCCCACTGAAAGCATGGCATGTACCGCAAGTAACTTTAAAAGCTGCTGTCAATTAATAAATTAGTTTCTTATTTTCCTGAGGAGGTGTGGGGGGGGGCACAGCCCCCCAACTGAAAGCATGAAACCACATTTCTCTACTTCAGGACCACATTTCTCTACTTATTAGCAATACAGCTCACATTCACAGTCTTAGGCTCAGACTCCATAAGGAATAACTTTAAAAGCTGTTATCCTCAAACTGAAAACTTGAAAGTGCACAGGACCACAGTTGTTGACGTTGATGTCAACTTACCGTAAGTATGCTAGCCTAAAAATAGACGCGCAACCTGTCCAGAGTGCTTCACAATCGCCAACAATTTAATACTGAGAGTCCAGGACCTTAAAAGTAAGTAAGTAAGTTTGTTCACAACAGGGTTACCACCTTTTAAGAAGCCCACAGTGGGACATTTCATATTGAAATATGATTTTTTGCAGGACAATATGTAACCTTGACCAATGCAACAGATTTCTTTTCTCAAAATAATCAGAACTAAGACTAATTGCTGTAGTTTTCAGTTGTTCATATACTTTCCTATCATTCTAAGGTATTTCAGTTAAGGTATCATAGTCAGGGCCCCTGGTGTTCAGCGGCAGAATTTTCTGATTTCTGCGGCAGGGCTCCTTGACTTCTGCGGCAGCATTTTCTGATTTCTGCGGCATGATTTATTCATTTGTCTGGCAAAATGCAGTCCTGTCATTGGCTAAATATGATGTGATGTCATCGATGACATCATATGCTGAGCATAGAGGAGGGGCTTCAGGATAAACTAGGTGGGAAAGAAAGCATAACACTATGGAAAAACAGTATATTTATATGAAAAGTCACCAAAAACAATGAATTCTGCGGCACTATATATATTCTGCGGCATGATGCAAATTCTGCAGCAAATTCCGCAACCGCAGAACCGCAGAATTCCAGGGGCCTTGATCATAGTTTTCTGCAACTTCAAAAGGAATGCAAAAAAATATGTTTCTACTATAAGATTGAGACATTAAGCATTTTTCGTGTTTTTGGGCAGATCACAGTTGCCCAGACCAGGACAGTCCTGATGAAATCAGGACGGGTGGTAACCCGAACTCACAAAGTTAATGAGAAGGAAGTAAGAGCCACGTGGTGGGGGGGAGGACATTATGTTGCTGGTAGGAACAGACCAGTCTGTGCTGGTGAAAAGGGGGGGAGGGGAAAAAGAGCTCAGGTTACTGGGATAAACTCTGTATTGTTTTGGGCACTGTTCTAATTTGGAAGTGTGGCAGAATTCAGATTTTCATAATCGAACATTGCAGTTGCTGAGTTAGAGCTTCCTTCCATTTCACTGTGCGGAGGTTGAGAGCCTGAGTCACTAGGCTTTTCATTATTAAAGCTGCTCACACTATTTGGGCGTCTGCTTCTTTTCTTAGCGTTGCGAATTTTTACGTGGTGATTTGGCTCATTGAAATATGCTTTTTTTTCCCCGGACAGGCTCTTCCTCATAACCACATTCCACCTCTGTGGGAGCTCTTTATTTGTAGGCTGTGCTTGGTAAGAGTTTTTATTTATCTGTGTCCAAGATAACGGAGTATTTGCATTGCCCTGCTCTTGATGGAGTTAATGATCTTTTGGGCATGAAGCCCAAGAGTCGGTCATAGAATACTGCTTACATTTTGAATCAGCTGGGAAGATTCAAACTGTTATGTCAGGCCAGCTTTTTGAAATAAATTCCCAAGTTTCTTCAGTGCTCACACAGCTGTGAAATGCGCCATTTTCTGTATTAATAGAGTCACTGGGTATCTCATTTAATTGACAGTTCCATGCTGTTATAGATTTCATTTGATGTCAGTGAAAGCTTTCCTCCTTTTGGCCAAATCTGAGGGAAAATCTTGTAATACATGTATTCTGTGCCCTTCCCACACCAAATTCTTTCTTTCTCTAGCAAGTCTGAGTATTTCTTCCTTCACTGAAAAATGAAGGAAATAAGCCACAGTAGGGTGAGGTCTCTGGCCTGGCGCAGGTTTATCACCCAAAGACCTGTGTGCCCTCTGCACTTCTAGTGGCCATGGCTACTGATGGTTGAGTAGGACTGGCAAGAAATTCTGTAGAAAAGAAAGCATATTCTGGCCCTCTGCCCCCTCTGGCACCCCCCACAATATGGACATAGTTCCTTCTCCCTTGATTTTCCAGTCCATCAATTTTCTTCCATAGTAAAGTAATCTGTTCAGAATGAAAATTAGCTGTTTCCTCTCTACCACATGCTGAATTGTAAAGTGATGAAATGCAAGACTCAGCCTCACTTACTCTTTCAGTACACTTATCAATAGAAACTTTTAAATTACTTATTGACAGCTGCAGGTCTGTCAGATCTGTTTTAATATTACAGACCATGAGCCAGATATTCAAAACTTTGCCCCTGGGCTAAGTTAACACTGCCCAGCTGGCAAACTTAGCCTGGAGCACAAAGTAAGCCATATTCAAAAGGAATAGCCCAGGACAAACAGCTTCTGAATATGGTATGGGAATGAGGCCATGCAAACTGGGCTGGGAGTGCAGGGTAAACATAGCCCTGGAATAAGACAGCACTGAATAAAGCAACCAGGAAGTGCAAACCACAACAACAACACAGTGCACAGCGACATGAGGGCAGGTAGAGATGAACTATGTGGCCAGTGTATGTGCCAGAAAATGCATGCACCCAGTACAGCTGCAGGCAGCAGCAGATGCGAAAGAACAATGACCAAAACTGTATAATATTTCCCGGAACGTTAGCACTTAGCATGGAGCTAAGCTGTTTGCCCAGTGCTAAGATTTACCATATTCAAAAGTAACATGCTAATGAGCCTACTTAGGCAGTCTCTGGGCAAACAGCCAGCTTAGCATCTCATTATTCCCTGATTTGCATGCAGTTTACCCAGCGTTACTGCAAAGTCCCACAGCTCCACCTGTAGGTCAGTCTGGAAGTACAGGGGCTGGCCAGGTCTGGCCACAGTTCCACCTGTAGGTCAGTCTGACAGTGCATGATGGTTGCTGCAGGCTACATGTACAGAGTACAGCATATCACTGTGTGCCCCGGGGACAACACAGCATAGGCACAGGCGGTGGTGGTGCTGCATGCAGCCGCCACACTGTAGGCCATGCTACAGTGCACAGCAGACACTGCAGTAGCAAGGGTCCGGTAGTGTGAGGAACACAGCAATGCTCATGGTATGTAGGGCAGTGATGACCACTGCACTGTACACAGTGACAGGCCCAGCTTGCAGGTGATTACTGACAGTGGACAGTACTGTTTCGCTGTTGTGTGCTCCACAGATGCTGCACCTGTGGCATGGTATGCTCACAGTGACATATACATGGCCAGTTGTGTGTTCTGTGGCATCTGTACAGTTGTGCGGTATGTGGCTGGGGGGGCATGTAAGATCCGACAGGCACACAGGTGGTGAGGTATTCCCACTACTGGCCCATGTGCACTGCATGATGTGTCCCAGCCTTGTGGCTACACCTGGGCTGTGGTGAGGTCTGGCCACCCATACACCCTCCCCTCAATGGCCACCATGCCCACAGTGCTGCATGTGTGTACTGGCATCTGTTGGTCACCACAGATGTATAGTCTGCAGGTGTGTGCTGTATGGCCACACTACCATGATGTCCCCTATGGGTCGGATCACCCCTTACTGTCTGTGCTTGGCTGGGACTGGTGGCAGCTGTTGGCATCATGGTGGTGCCATCAGTGAGCAGCAAGTGTCCTCCATGTCTGGCATTTTCTAAGTGTCATGATCATATGTTAGGGTTGAGCAAGCCATGCTAATCCCGTGCTAGCATTGTGCAAAGCACCAATGTCATGCAAATCTGTTTGCCCAGGGTTAAGGTCAGCTTTTCCTGGGCGATAATTTATACTGCGCTAAGGGTCGTGCTACGTCACGCTAAACACCTTGGCGTGGCGCTAGTCGCTGAATATCTCATAGCACCTGTATTCATGTTCACTTTGCCCCTTGCATATAATTATGGTTTGCCCAGCGCTAATGCAGTTTGTGTGTGCTATTTGGCCTTTTGAATATGGCAGACCCATGCTATTCCCACGCTAAACCCGTGCAAAGCTTTGAATATCTGGCCCCATGTCTTTAACTGACATACATTCAGCCTTCCTTAGCCGATTTTACTGCTGTTGCTGGTGATACGGCTCCACCTCTAGAAGATGCACCGTTGACTGCTGACTGGTGGTTTGCCACCAGAGTTTTAAAAAGATGAAAAGACACTATCAGGAAAAGACACTGTTATAATTCAGCCCTCTAAAGTTGAAAAACTGTGCCGATTACATCAGGAATGGTACCACTGAGCACTGGATGGTAAAAGTAATTTGCATCAACTAGTTAGAATAAATGGCACTCACTATAAATGAAATTAAACAGTACTGTATGTCAGGAGGTTAAGCACTATGCGGCCATTATCTCCACACCACACATGAGCCACCCCACAACTACCTTTATTGGTGACTTTTAGAATGATTTCATTGTTGTTTTTCAAGTCCATCAATGCCTGTATCTCTTCTATTGAGCAACTGTTAAAACGTGCTTTAGGATTTTGTTGTACCAACTGTTGAATGTCTCGTTCATAGGCACGCTGAAATACAGCCACAGTCGGGTTATTAGGTGGCATAAAAGTGGAGTTATTCTTTAGCTTTCTGTTACTGTTAGTTGCTGTTTACCATTCTGCGTTGTCTCTTGTTTGGCTGTGCAAATCATTAACGGTAGAGTCAGCATCATTAATGTCACGGTTTTCACAATGAAAAAACACTTTTAGCTCAAGGTTTCTAGTGAAACAATGTAGATCTACAATTGTTCTGAATTCATCCAGCTTTGTAGTGGGGACACAGGAAAGACCTTTAGCCAGGACATTTTTTCATTCTCAGTCAATGCATAATTTGCTCTGCTGTCTCTATTAATTTCTGTGTCCATACTGCTCACTCATCTGGGCCCATTGTCACTGGTTTCCTCTGCCATTGGAGGTTGTTCTGGCTCCTTCTCTTCCTTCGTATGTCACGCCGTGTTCTTTCTTTATTTATTTAAACATTTGGTAACCGGGAAAGGCACACTGAGCAAAGGCTCGATTCCAGGTGTGACCCAGGGGGGAAGGAGCAGTGGAAATACAGACAACAAATGTAGAGAATTAGTCAACAGAACAATAACAGCTAATTACAATCAATATAATACAGCAGTGAGAGCAAAAACATGACGTGATGAATCTCTAGAGGTGAACTATACAATAGTAAGTGCTCTGCATAATGAATCTTTAATAAGTACTGGGGAGGAATTGTAGGAAGGTAAAAATTGGTAGAAGTTGTGGGTTTAGCTCAGTTGTGGCAGCGACATAAAGGTGGAGGAAGGAGACATAGCTGTTGCTTGCTGCTAGAATGGCAGCATGAATTTCTAATATCAGGGTTAAGTTTGTTCCACAAGTAAGGAAGCTGGTAGGAGAAAGCAGCTTTGCCCACTCTGGAAGAGGGTCGAGGCAGGGTGAAGGATCTTTCATTTCTGTGCCTGAGTTCATAGGGGGATAGGGAGTCTGAGGATAGACAGTCCTCAAGATAGGAGGGGAGCAAGATAAACCAGTGCTTAGATATAAGGTTGAGGGTGTGTATATAGTGCCTGTGAGATAAGGGGTTTGGTCTGAGGAGGAAGTAAAGATTGCAGTGGTCGGTGCGTAGGGGGGAGTTTGTAGCTATTACTGTCTAATCCAAAAATTGTTGTACTTTGGTATACCTCTGTGTACACCTTGTACCCGAGTAGCACCTGGAAACGAGCCTTGGCTCAGTGTGCCTTTCCTGGTCACCAATTTTAACTAAAATAAATAAAATAATAATAAAACAAATGAGTTTAGAAGGGTATCCAGACTGGCAAGGGTGGTTACAGGGGCAGATCTGTAAACCACATCTGCATAATCTAATATGGGGAGGATCATTTTAGAGACAATTTCACATCTGGCAGGTAATGGGAGAGAGTCGCTGTTCTGGTATAGCATGCCAAGTTTGGGGCACAGTTTGGAGGTGATAGATTCAATGTGAGCTGAAAAAGACAGGTGGGGGTCCAGCCAAACACCCAGGTACTCGTATCTGGTGACTTGGTCAAGTGGGGAGCCATTGAGAGAGGTGACGAGGGGGGGGGGAGTATGGCTAAGTTTCTGGGTAGAGCTGAAAACCATGGATACAGTTTTGGTGGTGTTTAATTTCAGTTGGTTTTGGCTGAACCAGCGTTAAATGTTGTTGAAGTCGCTTTGTAGGGTAGCTTGGAATTCAAGTAGGTTGGGACCAGAGGTAAAGAGGATGGTGTCACCTGCATACATGTGTATTGATGAACTGGTGCAGTCGTTAAAGAAGAGGGAGAAGAGGGAAAAGAGGATGGGACCGAGAACAGAGCCTTGAGGGACGCCCACCAGGATAGGGAGAGGGGGAGATGTGGTATCAGCGATTCTAACAGATTGAGATCTGGTGGACAGATAAGATCGAAACCACCTTACAGTGATGGGGCAAGTCCAGCTGTCTCAAGCTTCTGCAGGAGAAGAGGGTGGGATATGGAGTCAAATGCCTTTGCTAAATCAACAAATACAGCTGCTGTAAGGAAGCCTTGGTCGAAGGCAGTTTGGATATGGTTGGTGACGTGCAGGAGGGAGGAAATTGTGGAATGGTGTTTCCTGAAGCCAGACTGATGGGGTGAGAGGATGTCGTTTGTTGCAAGATAGTCAGCTAGTCAGGTGTGGGCCAAGGATTCTTGTAGTTTGGCTTAAGCTGGGAGGAGCGCGATGGGCCTATAACTGCCTGGCAAGGAGGGGTCACCACCTTTGTGAAGGGGACTTATGCAGGCCAATTTCCAGGATTGTGGAACTGTTCCCATGGAAAACAAGAGGTTAAGGAGATGTGTAAGTGGCTTGGCGATCGCAGGAGCCGAGATCTGCAGGAGCGTGGGGTGAATCCCATCCAGGCTGGTCTTTGCAGGCTTAAGCGAGCGTAGGGCTTTCCATACCTCGCATACAGTAAGGGGGTGAACTTGAAGTCTTTGCTAAGGGGAGGTGGTGGTGGTGGTGGGACTGGGGAAGGAGGTGGGGAGCCCAGTGGTATGGCACAGGAAGTGAAAAACTGGTTCAAGATTTCAGAGGCACGGGTCCGGGTCAGTGACTGGTTGGCTGTGAAGTTTGAAGGCAGGGGTGCAGGGCTGGGCTGGTAGGTCAAGGACAGTATGCACAACTTTTCAGAATTGAGGGGGCTTAGCATGTGAGAGTTGCAACCTAAAGTAGTCTGCCTTTGCTTTTCCTATGGTCTTGGTGCAGGCATTATGTAGGGTGTTAAAAGCTTGCCTGCTCTGAGGGTTGGGGTTGGATTTAAAGTACGATCAAGCCTGGTCTCTTTCCTTGCATTTGGCGAGGGTGGGTGCGGTGATCCAGGGGTGGTGCCGCTTACTGGCCCTGGATTTTTTCAGAGGGGCTTGGATGTCCCAGATGTTTGTAAAAGTGTGTAGGAATGTGCAAAAGATGGAGATTAGCACCCAAGAGGTGGATAGGCAGAAAAGGGGCAAAATTCAGCAGAAGGGCAGACAACAAGGAGAACCAGGAATAAAGGACAACCAAGGAAGGGGCTAGAGTAGAACAGTGAAACAGTCTAGGGAGGTCAAATCATGGAAAGCCATGTGTGCAAATGCCAGGAGCCTTAGCAACAAGATGGAAGATCTGGAGGCTGTCATGCTGCAGTCAGACCTGGACATTGTGTCCATCACTGAAACCTGGTGCAATGATAACCACAACTGGGAGATGGCCATACCTGGCTACAACATATTCAGAAGAGACAGGGCAGGCAGGAAGGGAGGAGGAGTGGCACTGTATGTGAAAAATGACATAAGGGCCACAGAGATCCAGGAGGAACAAAATGGGGGAGAGATACTGTGGGTTAAGCTGCAAAGGAAAATGGGGCCAGCCATCCGCACAGGTGTGGTCTATAGACCACCAGCCCAGGAGGAAGAAACAGATAGGGAGCTGATGCTAGCCATCCAAAGGATGGCAGACAAGGGTGAGGTAGTACTGGTTGGTGACTTCAATATTCCAGACGTGGACTGGAGAGTCCCAGCAGCAGCATCAACTAGGAGCAGATTTATCCTGGACTCCCTTCATGGTGCCTTTCTCAAGCAACTGGTCATGGGAACTAACTCAGCAGAAGGCAATACTGGACCTTGTGCTCACAAACAGGGACAGTGTGATGGGGGTAACAATGGGAGAGCACCTGGGGAACAGTAACCACCAGTCACCGTGGTTTGAAATCACAGAAAGAGCAGAACCAAACCACATAAAAACACATATCCTGGATTTTGTGGGGGCAGACTTTGGGAAAATGGGGAGATATTTGAAAGAGGCATTAAGGGGAATGGGGTAGGAATCAGGGGTTGAGGAATAGTGGGCAGTATTTAAAATGGGGATTACAAGAGCAACAGAATTATGCATTAAGCAGGTTAGCAAGAGGAAGAGGAAGAGGAGACCATTATGGTTTTCCAAAGAGGTAGCAAAGAAAGTGAAAGCCAAAAGATTGCATTCAGGCAATACAAAAGACACAGGCAGAAGGGGATAGGAGAAGTACCAGGAGAAGCAAAGGGAGGCAGGAGGTCAGTAAGGGAAGCCAAAGCTCAGACAGAAGAACACATTGCAAAAATCAGTGGGTAGAGGGACAAACCTTTACAGGTACATAAGGAAAAAGAAATGCAAAGGGAGGGATAGTGAGACTGAATGGGGAGGATGGGGCCCATGGAGGATGACAACTGTAAAGCTGACATATTGAACAGGTATTTCTGCTCAGTCTTTACTGAGGAAGAAGAGGGTAATGGGTCTGAAGGGAGTACAAGGGGTGAGAATGGTGCAGAAATGGACACAAGTCCCTTTACACGAGAAAGGGTCCTGAAGGAACTGGAAGTAATAAGAGTTGATAAAGCAATGGGGCCAGATGGGGTGCACCCCAGGGTCCTTAAAGAACTAAGAGAGGTAGTGGCTGAACCTCTGGCTATCCTGTTTAGCCAATCACTGGAAACAGGGGATGTACCCAAAGACTGGAGGATAGCAGATGTAGTACCCATACAAAAGTGGGAACAAAGAGGAAGCAGGGAACTACAGACCAGTCAGCCTCACCTCGGTAGTGGGGAAGATCATGGAAGCACTACTGAAGGAGAGATTGGTGGAACATCTGCTTGTCAACGGACTACAGGACCCAAGGCAGCATGCATGGTTTCACCAGGGGGAGGTCGTGTCAGACCAACCTCGTTGACTTTTTTGACTGGGTGACTAGGGAGGTGGATCAGGGGAGGGCAGTGGACATGGCCTATCTGGACTTCAGCAAGGCCTTTGACACTGTGCCACATAGAAGACTATTACACAAACTGGGGAATATGGGTGTGGGCAGGACAGTAGTGTGGTGGATAGGTAACTGGCTGGGCAGCAGGACACAGAGGGTGGTGGTAAATGGCTATCACTCCACAGAGGGAAGAGTGACCAGTGGGGTACCACAGGGATCAGTGCTGGGACCAGTCCTATTCAACATCTTCATCAGTGACATTGCGCAGGACCTAGAAGGCAGAATTTCACTGTTCGCTGATGACACAAAGCTCTGTAACAGAGTAGACACACCAGAGGGTGTAGACAGAATGAGAAGGGACCTGCAGAAACTTGAAGAATGGTCAGGGGTTTGGCAGTTGAAATTCAATGCAAGGAAGTGCAAGATAATGCATATGGGGCACAAAAACCCTGGCACAATATATCAGTTGAGGGGTGAGGATATAGCATGCACCAAACAGGAAAGGATCTTGGGGTTATCATCTCTGATGACCTCAAGGTAGAGAAACAGTGTGACAAGGCAGCAGGTAAAGCAAATGGGATGCTGGGATTCATAGGCAGGGGCATCACCAGCAGGAAAAGGAGGTCATAATTCCACTATACAAGACACTAGTGAGGCCCCACTTGGGTACAGTGTACGAGTTCTGGAGACCTTACCTCACATGGGGCGTGGACAAAGATGAGAAGAAGGTTCAGAGGAGGGCAACAAAGATGGTGCATGGATTGCATCACAAGTCCTATGAGGACAGGTTGAAGGAACTGAACATGTACTCCCTGGAGGAGAGAGGGAGAGGGATATGATAGAGACATATAAGTATCTTACAGGGAGGAACAGGGTGCAGGAATACACCATTTTAAGCGAAAAAAGATGTTCCAGGACTAGAGGGCATGGGATGAAGTTGGAGTGAGGACGCATTCAGAGGAAACGTGAGGAAGAATTTCTTCACAGAACTGGTGGTGGACAAGTGGAACACCCTGCCAGAGGAAGTGGTGGGGGCTGAAACAATCACGGGATTTAAGAATGCATGGGATAGACATAAAGGAATTCTGGAGGTCAGAGGTAAGGGGCAACAGACTTCTAGGAAAACATAAACTGAACTTACAAGCTCAAATGAGCAGACTGGGTGGGCCATAGGCCCTTATCTGCCGACACTGTCTATGTATCTATGTATCTACGAATCTAGACAGGGCCATGTCAACATCAGAGGCTGAGTAGGCAGGTTACCAGTCGGCTTCGTATAGACTGGTAAGAAGACCGTCGGTGTCTAACTTGTAAGTAATACAGTGGTCACTTAGTGCGTTAGCGAGGACACCACAGGAGGTTATTCTGTGATGGTGGGAGGTAAGGATCCAGTCTAATAAAGAATGGTTTTGGGAGTGGTGGTTGTAGCGGGTGAGTTCACTGATCAACTGGGTGAGATTAAGGGACTCGATTTTGGAGGTGTGAGCTTTTGAGGAGGGGGCTAGCCAGTCCACGTTGAAATCACCTTCAAGGACCAGTTCCCCTCTGGATGCTAGGTTGGACAGGGTGGTAAGGGTGGTGATGAGTGAGTAGTGGGATAGGCAGGGAGAGGCATAGAGCACACCTAGGAAGAGTGGAAGTGAGGCCGGGAGGGAGAGTTGAACCATAAGGAGTTTGTGGGAGCTGAGGTGAGCTTCTTTGTGAGTTACTGAGCTTACGAGCAGCTGTTGTGTAGATAGCTACACCACCATCTCTTTTACCACAGTCCTGCCTGTATAGAGTGTAGTTTGGGAGAGTGAGGGAGGAGTCAGAGATTTTAGCAGAGAACCAGGTTTCTGTTAGGCATAGTATATCCGGAGCTTGCTCAGCTATCCAGCAACTTAGCAGGTCAATCTTGGGCAGGAGACCTCTGATGTTGAAATGGGCTATTGATAGGACTTTGTGTGAGCCGAGAGGAGTGGGTGCAGCTATGGGGCCAGGGTTGCAGTCGACGTCCCCCGAGAGGAGGAGGAGGAGGAGGAGGGTGGGGAGAAGGAATGAATAGGTTGCAGGGAGCCTATATCTCTGAGTGTGAAATGCAATGTTGGGAGCAGGTCTGGTGGCCCTGATTAGGGAAGCAAAGGTTGACATCTGCGGTGGTAAGATGCTGGGAGAAATGTGGGAGGAAGGGAGAGGGGGACAGACCAGCATATGACGTGGAGGGGGGAGGAGGAGGAGGTAGCAAGTTTAGCAGGGAAGTGCAGGGGATTACAAGATAGGCAGTTGTAGAGACAGTGGGGCTAGGGTGAGTGCAGGAAGGGAAGGAGAGAGTGGGGAGGAAAATGAGGAGACGGGAGAGGGTACAGATGTACATAGTCAGGTCTGGGAAGTAAGGTTATGGATTGGGAGAGAGGGGTTACTGCAGCTTTAGACCAGAGATTTCAAGTGGGCTTGCAGAGAATTGGGGTAGGGATATCATGATCACTTTTGTAACTGCCTTTCCTATTTTTTTAAAACAACAGGGGAGCTCAGGGGAGGAGGAGGAGAGAGCTGTGGACAGATTCTCAAGTTTAGGGGGTGGCAAGGCTGGCGTCAGCCTCCATGCTTCTGTCCTGCAACAGGGTAGAAGGTAAAATAGATGCAGAAGTAGAAGGGATAGTACAGCTGCAGGAATAGCACAGTGGTAGGGCAGCCACCTTTAATGTAGAAGGTTGGGGGTTCAAAGCTGCCTTGAGTCAGGTGGAAAACAAGTAATAAAAGAAGGAAATAGGAGGATAACACTAGGGGGCAGAGGAGCAAAGTGGAGCAGTTGGAGAGATAGAATAGCTGTGGAATTAAATAGCAATTAGTACTCCTAGTGGCCAAAGACTATAACTTGGTAAGGGGAATATGGGCACTTAGAAATCTCAAGCCAGGGCACATGACATTGTCATGTGACCACAAGCCCCAATAAATGTAGGGACGGCCCTGGGCAGAGGGTGGGCGGTGTAGTTGATGCACAGCATTGATGGGCAAACAGTTCACACTGCAGACTCCCCCAAGGAGGAGTGTGCTGTTTAGGCAAATACCTTTTGCTCAGGGCTCTGCTGTGCTGCTGCTGCCTGCTCCAGTGAAGGGACTGGGGTGAAAGTACTGTTCTTCTGTGAACCTGATTATTCTTGGACTTCTCTATAGTGGCCTTTGTGGGATCTCAGGGAGTTGAGGTCTCTGTAACCTGTATGGATCCTGCAGACTTGTCATTTCTAGTGTACTGCTCTATTCCCCTGTTCTGGTATGTGTTACCTGTGCCAGTTAGTTCAGAGGAATGTCCTCCTGGCTGTTGTCTAAAAATGTCTCTCTTTAATGCTGTTCACCCCATCTGATACTGAACCACTTGTGCAGGTGTCTAGGTTGTGTGAATGACTCTATGTTGTTTGCCATCTTTTCATGATAGAGCAGGGTTGCCTTTGATTGGCCCTACACCAATTAAATATGCATCCTTCTGCATAGTCGGCTCTATTCCTTTCAAATTTTTTCTCATTTGTTTTTTTTATTCAGATATCAAAATTTTTTATAGTGAGATGCAATTGTTGTTTACACCTTGTATAGTCTATATAAGTTGCAAAAAACTTTGTTAATGCTCCAGTTAGAGTCAAAGCCACAAAAGTTGGAAAATGAGGCATTAAGGTTTCCAACCCTAACACCCCACCCTTCAAAACCTGGCAGGAGAGCAGGTGTAGGGTGCACCTTGAGCTTTTCAAGCCTAAACTCACCCCATTATATCTGTAAATAAGGTCAGATGTGTAGACTTTATGAGAATGGGGTGAGTGTTAGGCTTGAGAAGCCCAAGGCACAACCTATACCTGCTCTCCTGACTAGTTTGGGAGGGTGGGGTGTTAGGGTTGGAAACCCTAATGCCTCATTTCCCAACTTTTGTCACTTTGACCCTAACTGGAGCATTAACTAGTGATGTGAAGCACTCCACACAATGCAAGAAAGCAGCAGCAAAGGCAAACAAGATGCTGGGATGCATATCTAGGGGGATTGGTGGTAGGAGAAGGAAGGATATACTGCCCTTGCACAGGTCACTGGAAAGGCCGCATCAGGAGTATGGAGTTCAGTACTGGTGCCCACTCCTCAAAAAGGACATTAACATGCCGGAGAAGGTCCAGAGGAGGGCTACAAAGATGATAGCAGGTCAGCAGGGTAAGGCCAATGAGGAGAGGTTGAGGGCACTGAACATATACTCCCTGGAAGACAGGAGAGAGAGAGAGAGAGAGAGAGAGAGAGAGAGAGGGACATGATTGGGACTTTCAAGTACTTGAAAAGGATAAATAAGATTGATAAGGAGAATCTCTTTAAGCTGAGTGCCAACCATAACACGAGGGGGCACAGTCTTAAGCTGGAGGGTGGGAGGTTTAGGAGGGAGGTCAGGAAGCACTTCTTCACAGAGAGGGTGGTGGACACTTGGAATGTGCTGCCAGCAGAGGTCATCTCATTGAAGACAGTGGGCCGCTTTAAGAGAGGCTGGGATAAGCTTAAGGGGAAGGTAAGGCTCATGGGCAGGGAGGATGGGAGGAGTGGGCAGGGAGGGAAGGGACATTAGTTTAAGCTGTGGACCCTGCAATACGAGCAGACTTGATAGACCAAATGGTCTTCTGCTGGCTTCTTCATATGTTCGTATGTTCATATTAATGAAGGTTTTTTTGCAGCTCATTTCCTTACTTTTTGAGATAGTATAATAGTATCCTTATTTTACTGTGGGAGCTCAGGGTCCTTCTGGCCCTGCGCTCCCATCCCTCCGTAGATGTAAATATGTATGTAGCTGTGAAAGCAGAGGGCCCTCTGGGCCCTGCGTTTCAATTTATAGGACAACAGTGACCAAACTGTCAGCATAGCCTTTGTATTACCCCACCTCATGTACCTGGTACAGAGCATTTTTGAATCACCACCAAAACGTAATTCTGTGTAACTGCAATGCCATTCCACATCACAGGTAGGAAAACACATTTTGGGCAGGATTTGAAAAATGACAGCTGTGACATACATGAGGTGGAGTAATAAGAAGTCTATGTTGAAAATCTGTGGTAAAAGTATTTAACATTTCCGAAGTTACGAGTGGGTGTAGTGAAATTGCAACGAATGCCCATAACTTTGACATTTTTTCATATTTTGACCCAAAATTTTCAACATAGTCTTCTTATGACTCCACCTCATAAACCCCATAGGTGTAAATTTTCAAATCCATGTCAAAATACCATTCCATGCAACAGGTGCGAAAACACGTTTGGAACAGGATGCAAAAAATGACTGCTGTACTGTTCATGAGGTGGTGTGAAAAAGTGGCCATGCTGAAAATGTGGACTCCAAATATTGAAAATGACCAAAGTTATGCACATGCATAGAAACATTTCAGCAAACGTACGTAACTCAGCCATTTTTAGGAATTTTTTCACCAAATTTTCAACATAGCCTTTTTGGGACCCCACCTCATGAACACTGACACTGTCATTTCATTAATCAGTCCCGAAAGAAAATTTCAATTTCACACAGCAACCGCAAAATCACCTTCTGGGCCCAATTAATGAGATGACAGTGACAGTGTTCATGAGGTGAGGTCCCAAAAAGGCCATGTTGAAAATTTGATGAAAAAAAATGGCAAAGTTATGAACCTAAGTTCAAAATGCCATTGAAATACATTATACAGCACTTACCTTTATTCCTCAGTTAGTGGTTTGGCTTTGAAGAGTCTAGACGTGTCCCAGTCCACAAAGGATGACAGCCTATGACCACCAGTGGTAAGTATGGGCTAAGGGGAGAGCGTGGGGTGGTGGGTGGTCAATAGGAAGGTAGGGATGAGGTAGGGGACAGGAGAGACAATGAGGTACCACTTTCTTTTTTTCAGGATTAAAAAAAAGACATTGGGGGACTGTTTTCTTTTTTACAGGTCTGAATAAATAAATTAAATATAGCAGGGCAATGGGGGTGGGCTACCCAGTGTCCCACACTGCTGGGTGGGCAGTAAATGCCGACATGGGGATTGGGCCCACAGATGTCGACTTAATAATATAAAAGAATGGGCTGTTGGAGGGGAGCATCCGACACCGGGAATGGGCTGCTACTAAGTTCAGCATAGCAATTGTATTTAGGTATTATTTATTAGTGTGATGCTTCTCAAGGACTTTTGATAATTTATTTTTTTTGTCTAGTTGAACTAGTGCTTCAGTTCTGAGATCTGTCTCTGTAATTATTTCAGTTCAGCTGTTTACATTCTGTAGTCTAAGGTAGTGTCTGCAAGTTTCGTTTACAAGTATGGCATGCATATACTGGAAACTGTTCTAATCTCTTTTAAGAAGGATTTTCTTTTTTTATATATATAAATTTTGTTTTTGTTTTTTCTTCCACATTTAAAATGCTTACCCACCTACTGAAAACTGTAGTGCATTCACAGATAAACAGCACAATAATTCCATTTATATGACAGTGTGTGCTACCATATATCATCCCTTGATGATGGGAGTTCGTGTCTGGTGCAGACAGAAAATCTAAATGGTATTTGTTTGCACCATGATGAATTTTCTCCAATAAGAGGCCACATTCACAACATATGCACTGGATGGGTGACAGCGTGCGTGTGCGATATTTATCTCTAACATACATATCTAAATATGCAATCCAGACCAAAGCATGATAATTAGTTTTTACATAACCTATCAGCACTGTACAACCCACACATCAACACCTCATCCAAAGAGGGAACGCATATCAGTATGCAAATAAAAAAAAAAGGAAAAAGAAGGTGCAGAATACAGCACGCATCTAAGGCACTACTGGCATATTCACCCAGCGCTGTCACATCAGGGAAGGCATAGTCTTAAAAAAGCAAAATTACTGAGAATGAAACTGGAAAAAATAAATTCAAGCAAGACCATGGAAATCCATAAAGTGAATCACACTGTCCTTGGCTTCAGAATTGCAAGGAATAACAGCAAACACACACACTCATTCAATTAGTCACATTCTCATCCCCCCCACCAAAAAAGGCACCCATTTCAATCAATTCAGTGTCTGAAAAACATCACATTAAATGTAATTATAAACTGCAGAACAGTTTGGTGGGTAGCAAAATGCCACTACAAAATACTATAATGCATATCAATTCATATAGAACATGCTACTATGCCACTGAGAAGACGTTCTGCTGCCCTTTGGGGTTCTGCTGTTGCCTGGCAGAGATGAATTAAATCCACCCGTGCTTCAGATTGGTTTGCACCTGTGAATTACACAAGAAAAATGAATGCCAGTTTCTGTCATACATTTTAAAAATTAGCAACTAAAAACATAATGACACCATTTAGAAGTACCCACCTATTAATCACAGTCACAGACAACTTCAGTCACTCCTGTCAATGGTCCTGTCAATGCTGAGGCAGCAATTCTCCGAAAACGTAACTTTCAGCTTATACTGCAGCACTTTCATGCTCCCCACGACAGGACAGAAATCATTCAAGAAATGCTCAGCAACCATAACAAAGAAATATAAGTAACTCAGTAAACACAAAGAAATATTGGCAAATAATAATATCCATGGACACTTTGTACCTCTCCAGAATTACAAACATAGGAAAAAAAAACTCAATACACTAGCTCTGCTCAAAGGAGCAGGGGACGGTGATCGGAGGGTGGGGGGTGCCACTAGACACCTGGGAATATATCGGGACAGTGATCAGGGAGTGAGGGGTGCCACTAGACAACAGGGAAAATGGGGGGGGCTTATGACTGACACTTCAGCTGGCAGCAGAAGTTCAGCTGCTGCTGCAATACTAAATAAAATCCACTGTTCTCATATGGAGATAGTGGCAGAAGGCTCATCTTGCTAAGCTGGGTGCCCAGGAAAAAAAAGTATTTCTGGGGCTAATTGTAAAAACACAAACACCAGAATTTAGCTAGATGAGGACTGTTTAGCTAGGTTCTGGTGTTTGTTTTGTAAAATGACAGCATTTTTATGTATTTTACACATTTGTTAGTTGATGGAAAAAAAAACAAGATGGGGGCTCGCGAAACAGGATTTTTTCCTCACAAAAATGGATTTCTTTCTCATAAAAAAGGAATGGCTCTCGCAAGAATGAATCCTTTTTCATGAGATCAAATCGTTTGTTGAACTTTCTCCCTCTATCCTGAAAAGTGATTTCCCCATTGAAAACAATGGGAAATAAAAAAGTGAATAACTTTGCAACAGGTTAATATTTTTTCACCAAACTAAGTATGGCAGTTCTGTTGCCCAAGCTGTTTCTGCCACATAAAAATCACACCAAAAGTCTGCACCATCTGGATACAAGGCAATGAGGAACAAATTGCAAAAAGTGGCAACTTTATGACTTTTTCAACTGTCTGGATCTCATAATACCCACATCCAACTGGAACAAAACTGCCACATCAAGAGAGCTATCCCACAGGACAATGCATGCCAAGTTTTGTGCAAATCCATTGATTGGTTAGAAAATTATTAAAGAGCAAAATTTGAGGTTTAACATTAAACATGCTACTCAACCCTAACTATAAGGGTCTTATAATGCGTACGAAATTCTCTAACAAGTGCTTCCTTTTGTAGCACCTCATTTTTAACCTCTTGTTCTACAGCTTGTGCATCCCTCAGTATGACTTTAATCAAGCCAGCCGAGGATTCAAGTAATGTTATAAATTCATTTCTATCCACACCAAATGATGGCTGTTTCATTAGCTATAAGCCGCTCAGGACTCTATTAACCTGCAGGTATACAGTTAATGTGACTCTCTGCCAATAAAGATGGTGTGCTTTAAGCACTACCGTCTCAGGCTGGATAAAAGCTTCTTTAATGTTCAGTGGGGCTGGGTTAGTGTCATTACTTGATGCTATGACATCTGTATTTGTTGTACCTTCCACCAGCAAAGGATTTATATCCCCTTCTTTAAAAAAAGGGATTCAATAAATTGACTTGCCTGCTGCGTGGAGTCCAAACTTATATGCCATTATTAAAGTCACCCATAAACATTCTGCATGAGGAAAAAGGTCAGCGTTTAGAGCCAAAGCTAAAATACAAATAGAAGTTGCAACAGAGAGACAGCTACGCAACTCCCCGGAGCCACGACATAAAACACATAAAGTGCAAACAAAGGCAGGCTACTTGGTACTGAAAAAAAAACAATGCTAGATCTCATTAAAACTGTTTATTTTATAAATAAAAACATCTTGTAAGCTGCAGCACTCACCCCTCTAACAGGCTGCTGTACAATGACGTGCCCCTTTTCAAGGCGTGGCCTATAACCAGGGCCACTGGAAAATTGCGCCTGCAATTTGTTTGCGGAATCCGCAATTTTCACCATTCTCCGCAAAAACTGACATGTTCCACAATTTCTTACCATTTTTGAGTTTTTATATTGAACTGTGTAAAAAGTATTAACATTTTTTAATAAAATACTCTCAAATATATTGCCAATTTAGCATGCAGACTTGCGTTTGGCCGAAACAATGCAGTGCAAGGTAGGGCAAGGGTTTTATGTGACACTGATTTCTTTTTAATCCTTGTCTTGTTTGGTTTCAAAATCCACTGGCCAAGCATAAGTACACTTAAACACTTAAAGGGGCACTGTCAGCCTTACCCCTTCGTTTTGTGCCCAATGTTAAAAGTGTGCCTTCTGGCACACACCTCACACATGTATACTACAAAATGCCCCTACGTGTATAAAACTTCATCTTTATTATCTATTCTACTATCTATGTTTTTTCTTCCACTACCGTGTCATGTATTTTTTTAAGTCTGTACTGTTTGCTTAATGTATAATCTGTACCCAATGTGTAAGCTTGTGATCCTAAATGTATTATTTCTTACTGACATAGAGCCTTTGCAAAGGAGTCTATGACACAAAGGGTTGTAATTCTGATATATTTCAATAAATAAAATAAATAAATAAATAAAATAAATCTGCAATTTTGCCCGAAATACTCTTTCATTCAGGCCAATCAGAAGTCAGCTGTGTCCTGGAAGTACATTCAGGTCAGAGATGTGGGTTAGGCAGAAGCGCAGTACCGAAGTACGACTTTTGCAAAATGTAGCTGCAAAAACAAGTTATTCATGTCCTGGCTAATAAAAGCAAAAGCTGCTGGTATTTCAAACAGGAAAATGAGCACTGCAAAGAGTGCAATTTAAACTTTTAGAATGGAGCCAAATTTCTGCGCGTGCACTCAAGAGGCATAAAGAAAGATCCTGCGCATGCGCAGGAGCATGCGGTTTGTGGGCATGCGTGGGATCTTAGCTCTGTTCTAAAAGTTTAAATTGTACTCTTTGCAGTGCTCATTTTCCTGTTTGAAATAGCAGCAGCTTTTGCTTATAATAGCCGGGACAGGAATAACTTGTTTTTGCAGCTATCTTGTGCAAAAGTCGTACTTCGGGACTGCGCTTCTGCCTAACCCGCGTCTCCAACCTGGATGTGCTTCTGGGGTGCAGCTGATTTCTGATCGGCCCGAAAGAAAACAGTATTTCAGGAAAAATTACAGATTAAGGTAATAAAGATTAAATTTTATACACATAGGGGCATTATTCAGTACATGTGTGATAGTATGTGCCAGGAGGCACACTTTTTACACTGTGCACAAAACAAATGGGCAAAGCTGACAGTGTCCCTTTAACATTTGTTCTGTGTTGAAGCAGTCTATCAGAAAACTTTTTGTTGCCACACAGGCAAACAAAAGATGGGATAAAAGGTGCAAATTATCCCATCCACTTAAATGGGGTGCTAACTATGAAGCCTTTTTGTAAGTGGCAGGGCAAAGTTTTTCCTTGTGAGCATACTTTCATTCAGACTAGTTTTGATTCAAATAGCTGAGGATTTTTGCATGGCCCTGCCAATTTTAAACTTGAATAAGCTAGTTGCTAACAGTGATCTCACTCTTAGCAACTACACCCTAGATGCTCACATGCAAAGAGTACAATAAAAACCTGACTAAAGTCTAAAAACAAGCGTATAAAACACAAACTGTATCTGAACATTTATCTTTAACTAAACAAAATCATTGTAACCAGAGTAAAACAAAGGTAAATTACAGGGTACCCTGACTACTGTATGATGCAGTAAAAGTATATTGGTATTTTTTTTACAATTTTTGGTAACCTCATAAGGCCCACTAGGCACAAGTGCTTGTTTTCAGGTACAACCCAGGAGCACTGTGGAGACTAAGTTACTTGCTCAGACTCACACAGTATACAAGTGGAGGTTGTGGGAATCAAACCCAGATCTGCTAGATGTCGTTAGCTCATTCACAGTTTGTTACACTATCCTCTAGATTATACTGCCAGCCCCAATAACCCCCAGATTTAACGTTTAAATATGTGATTTCAAAAATAGCGTACAGTACCTATGGTACAAATTATGATCATTAAACACTTTAACAACATTTTACTAAAACGCAGTTATTCATCACTATCTGCCTATTTTTTCTTGTACCAAAGTGGGCGAATAGCTGGCAGAGCACTGTAAACAGCTGTTGATTAGGCTGCATTATTCTATAGCCAGAAACAAAAAAAAACATTTCTTCTGGCTTTATTTCATATTGATTAGATGTGGCTCACTTTATAGAATCTATTTAGCACTGTATGAGGCAGATGCTTTTAAATTTTGGAAGCTAGGCAATGCTTACGATAGCTTATCAGTTTAGTATTCTTTTTAAGAACATAAACTTTTCTTTAAGTTTTAAACATATTCAGATGTCAGTGTATTCATTTAACAATTTATACTGACTAATATATGCTGCAGAAAACACTAAAAGATTTACTGTGAACACTCAGGGTCTACAGTAGAAAACCCGCAATTTCCCACAATTTTTGCAAAATGCTCTGCAATTTTGGGTAACCTTTTCTGCAATTTTCCAGAGGCCCTGCCTATAACATACATCTATACAGTTAAATACTGTTCTCTCAATGAGATACACCTGAGTGTTACTAATTACCGCTAAAACACTACAATACATGGACTCATCATTTACACATAATAATCCATAAACAGTAATGATAACCACGCAATACACTATAAACAAATGCACATATATATAAAATCTCTATGAAACTAAATAAATAATTTTAGATTCAGACCGTTAATTAAAGTAGTATGTTAATGATCCATCATGAGCTCTATGGATTAAAAACACAAATTAGGAAGCAGTAATTGACAATAAATACACTGTTTAATATAACCTTCATTTCAAAAATGGCATCAGACTGAACATCTCACTAAGTCCAGGGCTTTGGTGTGCCCAAAGTCTGTATTGCCAGGCACTTTCACATCTGAAGAGTTTTGTGTCTAAGTACCCCCTTCCCGACCCACCAGTACTTTCTCCAGTCCAGAAATTTAAATGTATGGTTTTGTCCCTCTTCTCTTATGTGAGCTGCCAGTGCATTTCTGTTATCCCATTGGGCAATACTACGTAGATGTTCTGCAATTCATGTTTTAAACTGATGCTTTGTCTTGTCCACATAAGAAGATTTGCAAGTACATTCTGCTATATATATACCAGGCTGGTAGTATTGCAGATTACAAAACGTCTCAAACTGTAAACAGTCTTCATGACAACATGCTGAAAATCTTTACCAACCCAGACAGCAAGACGAAAAGAACTGCCACACCTGTGGGTTCTGTGCCATGGCGGGGCAGGGGTAGAACCTACTTTTCCACTATAGTGCGCAAACTGCCTGTAACCTAATATTTTAACTTTGTTATGGATTTTACCACACAGTCATTTAATCAGAATGATCCTGGAAAAACACTGCCACATTCTACAGACTGAGGAGAGACCAACACAAGTGATTGAGAATCTGCCCTGTGTGGTGTATCACAGAGGAAGCAGCATTGAGGATAAAGTTACAAGCAGTTTGCACACTGCAGTAGAAAAGCTGGTTCTAAACACACACACACACACACACACACACACACACACACACACACACACACACACGTGACAATTGTTCTTTTTGTCTTGCTGTCCAGGTTAGCAAAGATTTTCAACATCCTGTCATGAAGACTATTTATAATTTGAGACATTTTGCATACTGCAGTACTACCACCCTGATATATGTAGCAGAATGTACTTGCAAATCGTTTCATGTTGACAAGAAAAAGCACAGTGTAAAACACATATTGCAGAACATCTATGTAGTATTGCCCGAAGGGTAACAAAAATGCATTGGCAGCTCACAGGAGAGAGGAGGGACAAAACCATACTGTACTGTACATTCACATTTTCTGGATTGGAGAAAGTGCTGGTGGGTTCAGGGTTGGAGGCATAGAAACAAAACTCAGATGTAAGTGTCAGGCAATACAGACTTTGGACACACCAAAGCCCTGGACTTAATGAGATGTTCAGTCTGATGCCATTTCTGAAATGAAGGTTATATTTAACACTATATTTATTGTTACTTCCTGCTTCTTATTTTGTGTTTTTAATCCTCTATGCTCATGATGGATCATTAGCATACTACTTTAATTAAGGGTCTGAATCTATAATTATTTGTTTTTAGTTTCATAGGGCGTTTATCTATAAATGTGTTTTAAAATAATGTATTGCAATATTTATCATTGCTGTTTATGTATTATGTGTAAATGGTGAGTCCGTGTCTTGTAGTGTTTTAGTGGTAATTATTAATGCTCAGGTTATCTCATTAAGAGAACTGTATTTAAGTATGTAGAGGTGTGTTGCAGGCCATGCCTTTAAAAAGTGCACGTCATGCCGGTCCAGTGGCGCTGAAGGTTGAGGCGCTGGACACCACACCTCATGCTACGCCGGTTACCCCGGGTTTGGGAATGAGCCTGGGTCATCGTGGGTCAGCGGGGGAAGGGGAAGCTGGGAGATGGATCAAGCAGCCGTACAGCAGCTCTCCCCTTCCAGGTGGTGACCCAGCCGCGCACTCTGCAAGGCTGCCCCTGGGTGGAGGCCCGGAGGTAATGCAAACAGGAGCGACTAGACTAGGGAGGGCACCCAAGGTCACTGCGTGCATGTGCCTCCACACGCATGCAAGCAACCACGGCAAGGTGAGGGGAAGAAAATGGAAAAATGGAGCTGGCAGTCTTCATGATGGCCCGGCACCGCATGCACCGGTTCTCCCAGAGTCTAGATGTTGGCTTCTGGGGGGGGGGGAGTCAACGCTCCTGTCTCTTGGCCCTGCCATGGGGGGGACCTGTAGGGGATCTTCTGGGAAAGAGCTGGGCTGAGGAAGCCAGGAGCTGGAGACTGAGCCCCTCCGAGGGAGGAACTGGAGCCACCTGCCAGCCCTGGGAGGAGAGATAAAAACCTAAATTAAAAAAAAGTGCACGTCATTACGTGAAATGTCAGCCTGTTAGATGGGTGAGTTCTGCTGCTCACAAGTGGTTTTTATTTATAAAATAAACCATTTGTTGGCCACTGTGGAGCCTGAGCAATATGGAGGCTTGAATTGTTATATTCATCTATCGGCAGCTGTATAACAGACATGAAGCTTTGTCTGTGGACTAGTATCTGCTAGTGAAAGAAAGTACAGTATTTAGTGTGGGAACCCTTCCACTTAATAATGAGTAATCCTCATAAGGGTAAACAGTAATCCCAGTGAGATAAAAACAAATCTCTCCAAAGCCCTTCGAGTATGAGGTCTGCTAATGGCAGTGCAACTGCAGTTCAATCCGAGGAGTGTGAAGAGACGATTCAAAGTCTGAGAGTTAAAATCAACTGCTTAATACACACAGTTTTGGGACTATCTGATAAATTTGACTCACTAACAGAGTCAGCTCTCTTGAAATGGGCATGGTGCACATTAAAACGAAAACGACTGATAGTAAAAAACAATCCAAGGCAACCCTTGGTGCTACGGCCAGCCTAGTGAAGGAAAACTCCCACCTCAAAACACATCTCGAATCGTTGGAGAATCAAGCCCGATTATCCAATGTAAGAGTGGTGGGCCTGCCAGAGTGAAGCAAGGGAGATCACCGCATGTTATTTTTAAAAGATTGTCTTGAGCAGCAGCTGGGTGAACCACTTAAAGCCAGGCAGTTTTCCATCCAGGAGGCATATAGAGTGGTGGTCTGTGGATGACCAGCCAATCCAGAAGCACCCAGGGCTATAGTGACAGTAATGGAGGGGGTGGGCTCCAGAGATTTTGTGTTGGGACTTGCTCGAAGACAGAAAATCTTGCTGTGTGAGGGGCAACAGATCCTTTTATACCCCGACCTTAGCTATGCAACCTGACAAAAAAAGAAAACATTTGATGAGGTTCAGGCACAACTTCACACAGCGGGCATCTCTCATGGTATGATTGTTCCTGCTCGACTGCATATTGCCTATCATAGAAACATAGAAGTTGACGACAGATAAGGACCGCAAGGCCCATCTAGTCTGCCCATTTGTTTTCCTACCTTATAAATGTGCCATCGACCTTTGCTCTGTCAGTGGCCTATCATTTCATAGTCATTTGTATTGCTCCCTTATGCCTATCCCATGCCTGTTTGAAGCCCTGCACTATCGGGACCAAATCTTTATTTTCTCGGATCCTGCAAAAGCATTGAAATGGGCACAATGCCATGCTTCAGTAGGACGTCGGAGGGATGAAACCGAAGATTCCAAACCGGAGGACGGAAATGATCTGAATGCTTTGCTGCACTTTGTCGCAGGTTTCCTATTCTATATAGTGGACTCTGTTCTGTCACATTACTTGTTTGAGACTTTTTATTAGATTATTAAAAATTGCATGGCTTGCAGGGTCAGTCTCTTTAATGTAGAGCAGTTCACTAGGCTTCATTTTTGTTTCTTTTATTGTCTTTTCTGTAGGTGCATAGGTTACTGCACTATACTACAGATATTCTGGAGCACACTGCAAGTCACTGAAGCTCTGTGGCTGCTTTATTGGCTATAGTTAACTGTAAGTACAGTTTTATGAATAATGTCACTGTAGGCAGTGCCCGATTTGTTTGATGTCTTTCAGCTGCTGTTTTAATAATGTTCTATAATGGAGCCATACGTCTGTCTGATGTTGCCTTTATAACACATGACTTTGTACACAGCAAGTCTTTGTTTCTCTGTTTCTATTTCTCATTTTCTAGACAGGAATAAGAGACACTGTAGAACAATTGTTTTATTTCAGTTTATGGGTTTTATACATGCAGCTCTTGGACTCAATTATATGGCAATCAGTGTACAGATAAATGTTTTTTTGCTGTCCCTGGTTGCCCCCATTACGATGTATCTTACGGAAATAACACGATTCATTTACTGTGTATGTATTAAGGGGACTGGCGCCCTCAGTGATATTTTTGGTTCTTCATGCGTTATGTCAGCATATTTTTTTCTCTGTATGTGTTTTGGTTAAACCCAGTAAACATATAGTACAAAAAAAAAAAAAATTTTAATGAAACCTGGCATTTTTTTTTTGTCTGTACCAAGTAGTCTGTCAGTTTATTTTCACTTTATGTCTTTTACATCATGGTTCTGGGGGGTTCTAGTAGCTATCTCTCTGTTGAAACTATTGTTTTCAGCTTTGGCCCCAAACATCAACATTTTTTCCTTCTGCAGAATGGTCAAGCCGGCCCGCTGGCGCAGAGGCACGATCGCGGTCTGTGACACCGACGACCCGGCTTCGGAAATGGACTCAGGAGTCAGAAGGCTGGCCGGGGGGGAGTAGGATTGAGCATCCAGTGGACTGCTTTCCTACTCTGGGGGAAGTGGGGTTGAGTGTCCAATGCACGATGAACTCCTGGTGGAGGCTGGAAGTTCCGCAGCAGTCGGCGCCTGCATGTTCAGGGACAGGGCGGACGCGGGTCATTGCTGCATGTCCCCACCCCCATGGGGTTTCACAGTCTACTAAAAATGCCAGCCCCCATGAGCCAGCTCTGTTGCTGTCCCCTCTGGCCACCAAGGTTTGCCTATCGGTGGGGGCAAGCCAGAGTATGAGGGGGCGGCTGATGGAGCCTGGCAAGCCCATCGGGGATTGGGGTACTGGCACAAAAAAGTATAATTTAAAAAAAAAGAATGGTCACAGGTGGTTTCAGCAATGGCATAGACAGCAGCGCCCAGCATTTAACTTTTATGAATCCAGACTCCACGCAGCAGGTAAATCAATTTGTTGAATCCCTATTTTTTTTAAAGAAGGGGATATAAATCCTTTGCTGGTGGAAGATGCAACAAATACAGATGTCATAGCATCAGGCAATGACACTAACCCAACACCGCTGAACATTAAAGAAGCTTTTATCTGGCTTGAGAGGGTAGAGCTTTAAGTGTGCCACCTTTATTGCCAGAGAGTCACATTAACTGCATACCTACAGGTTAACAGAGTCTTGAGCGGCTTACGGCTAATGAAACAGCCATCATTTGGTATGGATATAAATACATTTTTAACATTATTTAAATCTTTGGCTGGCGTGATTAAACCCATACTGAGGAATGCACCAGCTGTAAAACAAGAGGGTAGAAATGAGTTGCTACAAAAGGAAGTACTTGTTAGAGAATTTCATGAACATATAGGACAGGATTCTCAAAGCAGATGTGCTGGGCGCAAATGTGATGCACTGGCGCAACACGAAAATGCACCATGGCACCATTCAGAAAGGGCAGAGATGCCCCGGTGCATCCTGGATGCGCTGCACTGCACCGGATGCACCAGAGGGTGAAAATAATGATATGCAGCACATCTGGAGAAGGCGTGTAGCTGCATACACAGCGCAGAGCCATTCACAAAGCAAAATGAATGTGCAAACACAGCGCATCTACCAAATGCACCAAAAGGAGATAAGTATAAAAGAAGCAGATTGAAGTGCAAGCCCCCAGCAGGCAGACTGCAGGACAGCAGCAGCAACAGGCAGAACAGCAGCAGCAGAACATAGCCCACAGAGCTGGATGGTGCACTGTTCCTGATGGTGGGAATGATACTGGGGATGAGGAGATGGGCAAACCAACAACGTGGTGGCAGAAGGCCCCATAGGTGGCCTGCCCCACAGCGGTATCATGCCAGACTAATGTTCGAACAACTGATGGCCATAGAAACAGTTGGCTGATATCTCCTGAAAAGGGCTATTCTGAGGCAGCTCTGTGAGCTGTGCCATAATAAAATGCAGGCACCCACTGGAAGGGGTTATGCCATATCAGTGGAGACCAAGGTGACAACAGCAATGTGCCTGCTCACCACGGGAACCTTCCAGAGGCCAGCTGGAGACACCACTGGCATATCCCCGCCATCCATGTCCTGTCTCCTCATCACACTGCTCCCACATGCTTTGGAAGTCATCCGCTTCCCAAGCACACAGGCAGAGCGGACAGAAGCCATGCAGCAGTTTCACAGGGTGGCACACATGCCAGGCATCATAGGGGTCATTGACAGCACCCATGTGGCAATCTGTGCACCACGTGGTGAAGAGGCCATGCCATACAGGAACCGCAAGGGGTTCCACTCCGTCAACTTCCAGGTGGTGTGCAATGCCACAGGGTGCATCAGCAATGTCTGCGCCACACACCCTGGGAGTACACATGATGCCTTCATATGGCACTAATCCACCTTGTGCCGCCAGTTTCAGACTGGGGACATACCCAGCGGCCACCTAGTGGGTGAGTGGGTGAGTGGGTGAGTGCAGCATGCATACATGCCCAAGGACAGGACACCATGGTGCAGTAAACGACTGGAGAGAGAGAGAGCAGGTGTGTGTGGGCCACAGCAGGGCCTGTGCAGGGGAGGTGCACAGGTGTGACAGTGGAGGTGGGCATGCCAAGGGAACTGCGTATACAACATGGGGGACAGTGCAACTTCACAGCGCAGCATGGGAGGCGAGGTGATGCACAACAGCAGACATGAATGGCAGGTTGAAATGCACCACACGCAGCCAGGCATGGGCAACCGCTGGGAAATGGAGGGTGGGCAATGCCGGACGGGACAGGTGTGGGCAGCCATGGCAGCATGAATGGGCAGGTATAGGGCAGCTGAGTGCAGCCAGGACATGCAGTCACTGGTGTGTGCAGGATGGTGCCAGCCCACCGTGGGGGAGGTATACACACCAGGAGGGGCACCACAGGGACAGGGGTGGACAGTCAGCAGCCGCACCAGTGCACCATGGTGGAAGGGAGGGCTGTGGTACACAATGCACATGTATTCAGGGTTGTAACAGACTGCTCTTGCCCCCCCCATGGGTGATGTGGCATATCCCCTCCGACCCTGGCTCCTCACACCCTTCCACCAACCTGGCACAGAGGTGGAGGAGCGCTACAACGAGGCACACATAGCTACATGCACCATCATCGAGCATGTCTTCAGCATTCTGAAGATGTGCTTTAGGTGCCTGGATAAGTCAGGTGGTACCCTACAATACAGCCCAGAGAGGGCCTGTGGCATATTCCTGGCCTGTTGTATGCCGGCAACATGGCAATTGACAGTGGAACAGCTGTCCAGGCTGAGGAGGGCAACAGTTCTGAGGAGGAGGGGGAGGAGGAGGATGCAGTGGAGCAGGGGCCCCATGGTGGACAGCCACTGGCACGCAGGGATCCACGCCTGGTCACCAGATCCCAGCAGCACAGGGGCACCATCGCAGAAGAGCACTTCGGGGACCACAGGTGAGTAACACAGGTGGGACAAACACGGCAGCCCCCCCAATCCACACACACCCATACACCCACACACTTACACACACACACACACACACACACAACCACAGAGCAGAAGATGGCAACATAGCTGTCATGTAGCGCACCCATAAGGGGTGAGAGCACCGCAAACACAAACTCATGCAAAGCAGGACACACATGACCGCGGGGACACGGTGTATGTGCTGGGGATGACATGGATCAGTGTACAGTCATCGGCAGACATGCACAGCAGACACAGGCCCACACTCATCATGCCCATGCCACGCAGCACAACAACAGTGCCCCCGTCCATGCACAGTGCAACGCACAGGTGACCCACACTGGCATTGTACTGGGGCAGGTACCAGGGCCAAGGCCGGGGGTGGTGATGCCACTGCACCAAGGCCCAGAGCACCGGCGGGCCCATGGCTCCTTAAGTCAAAATAGTAATTTTTTTTTTGTTTCACTTTTAAACTGCTCACACATAGAGCAATCAGCCTGCTGCCTCCTGCCCGCCCAGGCCCCTGCCTGAGACCCGCCGGTCCCTCCTTGAGTGAGTCATTGTGCGTGTCACCATGTGGACTCATCAGTCAACTGACTGACGTTTAAAAATTAAATCCCCTCCTCCCTGCTGCAAATGCTCATGTCATCCTCTTGAGCACCTCCTCGGACATACCTGCAGTGGTAGTGTTTTATTTATTTATTTAAATCTAGGATTACAAGTACCTTTGAGCCAAGGCTCTTTTACAAAGGTTCCACGTCAGTTAGAGACAATAAATAGTACATGACAGACCAAATGCAGTTTTAGGCAGAATAAACAGAATAGACACACCATTACATGACAGTACAATGCTTACTTAAGGCTATAACAGATAGGGTGGGGAGGGAGTACAGGGGGAACAGGAGGGACAGTGAAGGTATGAGCTGCCAGAAGCGATTTTCAACACCTAGAGAAGTGCTGTTAGTGGGGCTTGGAGGTGGGTGGTGGAGGAATGGGGAGGAGGAAAGAGGAAGGTAAGGAAAAGGAGGTAAGTGCTGTGCAGGGTACAGCAGAACTAAGGGATAGAGGGGAGGGCTGGCTAGGTATGGCAGTCACAGGTGCTCGAGGCAGTGAGATAAAGCCGGAGCCTTGTTTTGAAAAGTCCTAGCGTGGGAGCGGAGGTGATCTTGATGTTGAGGCTGTTCAACCAGCTAGGGGCCCTGTAGGCAAATGATCGTTGACCCAGGAAGGTTCTGCGGCATGGGACCTTCAGGAGTTGAGATTCAGAGCCCCTTGTGTGATGGGGGTTATTACTTGCACAAAGGAGAGATTGGAAGCCTGGAGGGGCAAGGCCCATGGTTATCTTCCTAGCCATAGTACAGGTTTGGTATTTTAGGCAATTGGAGAGTTGAAGCCAGCCAGTTTGTGCATACAGATCACACGTATGGGATACTGTAGTAAGTTGACAAGCTTTGTTGAGTGATGTAGAAATGCGTCTGAGGGCAGTTGATGTAGCCAATCCATATATAATGAGGCCATAGTCGATTATGGAGACACTGGAGCATTGCACTGTGATACTGAGGACTGCTGGGGTTAGACAAGACCTGTGCCTGTAGAGAAAGTCAAGTTGTATGCTGACGGCCTTAGCAACATTGTCAATGTGGGCCCCATAGGATAGGTTACTGTCAAGCATGATCCCTAGATATTTAAAGGTTTGAACCTGTTCGAGGGTTGTTCCAAGTTGGTTGGTGATGTTCGGGGGGGGCAGCCTTTGCTTACTGTGGGCTTAGTGTGGCGCTGTTAGAGTGTGTGAGCTGTTCCGCTGGCACCTCCTCGACGGACACTCTTATCTGACATCCGAGTCCTCGCTTCTGGTGTGTCTGTTGCTTCAGCTCTTCCTCGGCTCCTCCTCCTCCTCCTCCATGCTGCCCTGGGCCCTGGCAGGCTCCATTCTCTCATCTCCTGCACTGGCGACCTGTGGCTCATTGGTCTGTTTTGCTCCTGCCCCACCCCCAACACTGCTCCGCTCACTCACGCAGCTCCTCCCTGACCCCTTGCTGATGCTGTGGGTGGCTGTTCTGATTTGCTGGGGGTGCTGCTCAGCTCAGAGGCTGCTTGCATCATTTTAATTAATATTAAAATATTGTGTTGTTGTGAGCAGGGGTGAGCTGAAAACACTTACTTAGTGTCAGGGAGCATCTCACAAGAAATTCTACCTTGGCGGCAGATGAACGAGAGGCGGAGCGGACGTCAGATTGAGTGCTTGTGCTTTCTGCTTAGTTGAACTTGAAATTTACCTTGTCTGAATCTATAAACTAGACACACAATAAAAAAAATACACACTTGGGGCCAAACTTAACTAGAATTGGACAGAATAGAGAAAAGGAAAATACAAAAGGCAAAGCTAGCTATCGCTAACCAGGCTAGACAGTGAGCAGGAAGGATTGAGTACTGTGGCTGCATATGACCCAGCGGGTGGTGCCGGCAGCTGCCCGGGGGAGAAGTTGAATTGAAATCCCTCTCAGAGGTGCAGAGGACACTGCTGAAGGCTAGTACTCTGTGTCTCTTCTCTAGACTGGAAAGAAAATATTCGAAGAAGAACTTAAAGCAATAGGCAGGCAGATTAGGGAGTCAGGGACAGAGAGAAGAAGTAAAAAGGTAAGAGAAGAAGTCTGAGGGGCTACTACTCTACTGTGTCTCTCTGTAAACATTAGAAGAAGAACTTGTCTTAGGCAGGCAGGTTAGGGAGTCAGGGAAAAGAAGTAACAAGATAAGAGAAGAATAAAATCGTTCTCTCCTCTTGTCTCAAATTCAGTCATATGCATAATGAAAGACTTGCATTTTTTTTTTTATTTTGTGAACAAGAATTCAGGACTGGAGGATCAACTGAATGATTATCAATGATGACAGTGAGTGAGTGAACAAGTTAGTCACTCAGTCTGGTGTCTGACCAAGATACGATCTTCATCTTCTCTGAGTGAGTTACTGTAGTCAGTCACTGTACTACACAAGTGCAAGACAAATAAATCCTGACTGACCTCTCTGACGACGTGACCTGTTCTGACTGCTTTGCTTCTGAGGCGGATTATAGAAAATAATAATAATAATAATAATGAAAAACACCATACACTAGTAGTCAAGACTGCTGCTGCCTCTGCTTCAAAGTAAGCTGCTTAGGATTCACTGTTTGGCAAACTGGCAAAATATATTCTAATCTCTGGCTCTGCTGTCTCAATCTTAAGGAAGCATAACCTAGTAGGAGACTGGAGTCACTGGCTCTGCTGCTGTGGCAGCAGCCTGCCTAGTCTTTTGTTTGTTTATTTTAGTCTTCTTCAAAGTAAGCCAGCAGCAAGCATTCTAGCCAGCCTACTACTATAGGAGTTATTGTTTTTGGCATTAAAATAACAAGATATTCTCGGACTCTGCTTCTGCCTGCAGCCTGCCTAGTCTTCCTTAAAGTAAGCCAACAGCAAGCATTTAGCCTAGTACTACTGTAGGAGTTGAGTTACTGTTTTTGACATTAAAATAAGATATTCTCTGGCTAGTAGTTTCAGAGTTCAGACAGTGCTGTGTCTCTGTCTGATGTGATTCAGTTATAGATATTCATTCAACAACAGTCTTCTTTCTGTCTCTGCAGAGGAGTCTGTGCTGTGTGTAAACATGACTTGTAGTAGAAAATAAACATTTTTTTTCGCTCGGGAGAGAAATAGTCTACTTTAATCTTTAATTTCTGAAAAGAAAGAAGGACAACACAACCGGATTATTTCGCAGAAAAATACTTTATTTTGCAGAGAAGAGCAGTACATTCTCTGAATTGGCTCAGTTTTCTTGCTCACTGCTAGCCCGCTTCAAACTTAGGCAGCAACTGCAAGGATAGGACTCAGGAGCAGCACATCCATACATATTTCTACATAACTGCCTGCCCTTGCGCCTGTCTGCTAGTGATAAGTGAACCACCTGCAGCTTACAGATATTATTGAACTTTAATGAAAGTAGTAGTCAAAGAGTACATCTTGTATTCATAAAAAAAACAACAACAAAAACCCCAGCTTAGCTAGCAAGACAAACCATACATAACAGAAACAAAAGGAAAGGAAAAAAAAGACGTTGAATCCTTTAGCACTACTAAAGTACAAGTCTGGTTCTGCAAATCGTAAAGAACAAAAAAGACAGCTAGAGTTGAGTTGGAAAGAAGCAGAAAATGCTAACAAATATTTTGTAAATTGTTAAGTTGCACTCCAGCAGCAACTGCGACAACAGTGACCGCATCTGGTGAAAGCACCACAAGTGAGCAAGAACCTTCAACCTCATCACATAAAAAGTAGCTGCAGAGGCAGTAGCAGAGGGGCCAGGGGAGACTGCGGAGTCGGGGAGCCATGAATCTTACTCTGACTCAGAAAGAAATGTACAGCTAGAAGAAATACATGAAAGAAATGTACAGCTAGGCCTAGAAGAAATACATGATGAAAGAAATGTACAGCAAGAAGAAATACAAGAATGTATTGAACTGGAATCAGGTTGTGACATAAACCCTGAACCCGGTCAACCACCTTTCATGTATAATTTTTACGACCTTGCTACCCGGCCTGAAAGTTTTACTACAGAGTCACAGCGCCTCAGGGTTGAAATTGCGCAGCATAAACCCCTGCAGCTGAAGGAAACCTGACATTGAGTTCCCTAAAACAGCTGGTCACCGGTTTGCTTCAGCAAACTATGAGCGTAAAGTGGGATCTTTAAAGATTCACAGGCCTTGGTTAATTTACTCCAAGTCTGCTGATCTGTATTTTGTTTCTGCTGTAAGCTTTTTGGTGAGGATAGGGGCATGTTTACACAAGGTTTCTCTAACTGGCAGAAGTTATCACAAAGGCTGAGTCGGCATGAAGCATACCCATCACACATGGAGAATTTCTACAAGTGGAAACATTTAGAGTTAGGGTTACAGAAACAGGCTACAATAGACAGGAGTTTGCAATAAAAGCTGGATAAGGAAAAGGAACTATGGCATGCTGTGCTTTGTAGAATTTTGGACTGTGTTTTATATTTAGCAGGCCGAAACCTAGCCTTTCGGGGTTCAGTAGACCGTCTGAATGTGGACAACAATGGTAATTTGTTGAAATTGTTGGAACTGTTGTCCAGGTATGACCCTATTATGGCTGATCCCTCGGAACCAGCGTTGGGTACGTTACTTTTTCTATTACTATTACTTTTGGAAACTTGTTCCAGAAAGCTCTGTGCAATCACTAGCAAGGATGGAGAAGTACTGGAAAAAAATAATACACCTTACAGTTACAATTATTTATGTCTTTTTATACAAAAGTAATACATGACTGTAACTGATCACATTTATTTGAAAATAACTATTAACTAACGTATTACTTTCAAATAATTTTTGCTTGTTATAGTTTTGTATTATTTTTTTACTGTTTTTGTATAAAAAGAAATAAGTAACTGTAACTGTCAGGCGTATTACTTTTTCTAGTACATCTCCATCCTTGCTAGTGACTGCACGAAGCTTCCTGGATCAAGTTTCTAAAAGAAATAGTAAATTGTTCTAAAATTAGAAAGTAATAGAAAAAGTAACTTACCCAACACTGTTTGGATGTTCATTATTTAAGCAAAGATAGCCAGAATGAATGTATGCAGATGTTAGCTGCAGGGGTGTAGCCAGGCATTTCAGATTTGTACACCAACCTGCCACACTGCTACCCCCTCCCCTACTGTTGTTCATGCCTGCCCCCCCACGACTTAAGTCCAAGGTTCCTGGCTCCAATCAGTTGATTCCCACTCTAGACCGGCTGTCTGTCTGCACTGCTAGTGTGGTGCTTGACGCCCCTGGTAGACACCACTAACTGCACCATGTCCAAGACTATGGCAGAAATGTCTTCTCTCTCCCCAGCAGGTAGGCAGATTCGCTTCACCTGCCACTCCACATGAAGTCTTTTTTTTCCTTTTAGCTGGCTCTGCGTCTGTTCTTACGTCTGCTGCTCCTCAGTTTTCTACTGCTTCTCTTGCTCCCAGTACAATTGAACTAATAGTATAGCTTCTAACTCTGCTGGGGCATTTAAAGGGGCACTGTCAGCTTTTCCCCTTCGTTTTTTTGGTAAAAACAAGAAATATGCCTTTTGGCCACATACCACTTAGTCAGATGCTTAGAATGCCCATAGGGATATAAAATGAGTGGCTTTTTACCTGGTTTCTAAAATTTTACCTAAATAGGTGTTCACTCGCCCTGCTCGTACACCCATGCATATCGGAAGCACTTCAAGGTCAGGACTGCGTGCGACTGCCTAGCTTTTTGGTCGATGTATGATTATTTTATATGGATGAAGAACAATCATGTCGTGCTTATTCCTTGCGATTGTGTCAACAATACATCTATCTGGCACCACAGACTGAGCACTGGAAATATATTATTTTCATTTTAAGCTGCGGCGAAATCCCGCGCATGCGTACCAGATGTAAGACCAAAAGATCCTGCGCATTCGCAAGAGTGTGCCATTGGTGCACATGTGCTGGATTTCTGCCGCAGCTTAAAAATGAAAATAATACATTTCCAGCGCTCGGTTTGTGGTGCCAGATAGATGTAATAGTTGACACATATGCAAGGAACAAGCACGACATGATTGTTCTTCTTCCAAATGAAAATAATCGTACATCGGGACCACGCTTGTGGCAGACGCACGGTCCTGACCTAGAAATGCTCCCGGAATGTACGGGATTACGGACGGGACAGTTGAATACCTATTTATGGAAAAATTAAGAAGCCAGGTAAACATCCATTTATTTTATATCCCTATGAGCATTCCAGGCATCTCCCTAAGTGGTATGTGGCCAAGAGGCATACTGCTCATTTTTACTAAAAAACGCAGGGGAAAAGCTGATAGTGCCCCTTTAAACTCACTGCCCCACACTTGCCACACCCCCTACCAGATGTTGCAGCAGCCAATCACTATGCAGGTGGACCATGCGGACCTAATTGAAACCTTCAGCTTCAACATTCGCGGTCCACTCTGCCCCCCCCCAAACAAAGCTGAAAGAGAAAAGAAAAAGCCTGCAAAGCCAAACGAAGGAATTTAAACGCGATGGACTAGAGAGGGCAGAACAATGCTGGCCAGCTTGTATGCTGCCCCCTGCTACTGAACTTGGTATGCCATGGCTTACTTGGAGTATCAGTAGCTATGCCCTTGGTTAGCTGAAGCTGTGACTAGTAAGATTAGGGACAAGATGCACAATGCTTGCTACTATAGTGTGCTGATGGATTGCACTCCAGATATTTCTCACATTTCTCCCTGGGGATGATAAGGAATAGTTCTTGACTTTCACACCCCGACAAGGATAGCATTTCTTTAATCAAGCGACTCTCAAAATCCCTCCCCTGATCGGAATGGATTCTTTGAGGGGCCCCATAGTGGACAAAGAAATTCTCAACAAGTACTTTAGCCACCGTGGTTGCTTTCTGGTCTTTAGTGGGGAAAGCTTGTGCATACCAGGTAAAATGATCAGTAACTACCAATATATTGCCGATGTTTCTCTGATCTGGTTCTAGACTCATGAAATCAGTGCAGACCAACTCCATGGAGGCACTAGTAGTGATGTCAACCGGGGGGGGGGGCAGCCCTCTGAAGCAAGGTCTTTCATTGTAAACATCGGCTACAAGTCCTGATATGCTGTTCCACATCAGCACCCATTTTGGGCCAATAAAACTGAGACCTCACCAAGTCAAGGGTTCTGTCTATGCCAAGGTGTCCCATGTGATTGTGTAGGGACCTCAACACCAGTTCTCTAAAAGCAGTGGGTAGCAACAGTTGTTGTTTGTCTACTCATCCTTCTTTATCTACTGTCTCTCTGTATAATAGTCTATTAATCAGTTTCAACTTGGGACCTTCTTTGTATAACAGGGCAGTTCTCAAGTCAGTGGAATGCAGTTTTGACACATCTCTTCCCACATGCAGAGCCTCCAGAGCAGTTTTTATCATGGGGTCTCGGGACTCAGCCAGTCGGAGACTATCGACATTGAACTGGGGCAATGCACTAGTGTCTAATGCAGAGAAATGACAGTAAGCAGTAGGTATACAGTTCTCAAAGGGCCCCAAACAATCCACCATGCAGTCCACAGCATCAGGAGATACCTGTTCCTCCTTGTCAAATTTTTGGCAAAGTGCTCTAATGTCAGGTTCTGACAACCTGACCCAGTTGTCTAGGGACACAGACCTCTGGGAGAGAGCATCAGCATCTATGTGGTTCAGACCTACTCTGTATTCAACAGCACAGTCGTAGGTAGACAACGCAGAAAGCCACCTATGGCCAGTGGCATCCAACTTAGCTGAGGTCTGTACATAGGTTAGAGGATTGTTATCAGTCTTCACCAATATCTTAGCATTGTACAAGTAGTCATGAAATTGATCAACAATGGCCCACTTCAAGGCCAGGAACTCTAGCTTCTGCACTGGATAGTTCTTTTCTGAAGGAGTGAGGCTCCTGCTGGCAAATGCTATGGATCTTAGACCATTGGTGTGCTCTTGATATAACACAGCCCCAAATCCTTGTAGACTGGCATCAGTATGAAGAATGTACAGCCTGGCAGGGTCAGCATAGGCCAGCACTTGGGCATGGGTAAGTTGATATATAATATCATGGAAAGCCACCTCACAATCAGCAGTCCAGCGGGTCCCAAACACATCATTTGGATGGAAATATTTTTTCTCAGTCTCAGAGGGCGCCGCTTTCTTATACTTTTTGTGGGTTGGAGGATACCCTTGAGTAAGGTTGAGTAGAGGGTGGATCACTCAAGAATAGTCTTTGATAAACCTTCTATAATAACCACAAAACCCCAGGAACCTCTGCAGCTCTTTCAAATTCTTTGGCTGAGGCCAGGTAGTCAAAGCTTCCACTTTACTGGGGTCAGTCTCTATGCCCTCAGTGGATACTATGTGCCCCATATATTTCACGGAAGTTTGAAAGAATTGACACTTATCTATAGACAATTTGAGACCAAAATCTTCCAGTCGATCCAGGACTTTGAACAACCTGCTTTCGTGTTCCTCCAAGGAGCTGCCAAATACTATGCCCTCATCTAGGTAGATTAGACACTCGTGTAAGTTCATATCCCCCACAGCACGCTCCATCAAGCACTGGAAAGTAGCAGAAGTGCCTGAAATCCCCTGAGGCATCCTCATAAACTCGTAAAAACCTAGGGGGCAAATGAAAGCAGTCTTTTTGCGATCCTCTGGAGCCATCAGGATCTGGTAGTACCCACTGCGAAGGTCTAACACTGAGAACTATTTGCTACCCTTTAGGCAATCCAAGGCGTCCTGGATGTGTGGCATGGTATATTGGTCTGGTATAGTTTGCTTGTTTAAAGTAAGGTAATCCACACACATCCGGACAGCTCCATTCTTCTTCCTCACTACTACAATAGGTGAAGCATAAGGGCTTCTGGATTCTTGTATCACCCCAGCTGCGAGCATCTCCTGCAGGTGTCATCTCACATCATCTATATCAGCAGAGGCCAGGCGCCAAGATCGCTCATGGAAGGGTCGCTCATCCTGTAGCTGAATGCGGTGCTCAGCTCCTTGCACATATCCTACATCCCACTTCTTCAAGGAAAACACCTGCTCCCTCTGAGTGAGCCTTTCACTAATCCTGTTCTTCCATTCTGCTGGCAGTGGGGAGTCACCAAAATCAAACAGATCAGTGGTCACTCGGTCACTCCTCCCGGAAGTCTTGTTGCTGGGCAGAACAGCATTATCCGCACAATGCACTATGGCCAGAGTGCAACCTTGCTTCACTCGAATCTCTCGATCAGATACATTGTGCACTTGAACCATTACTCTTCTGGCAAAAGCATGAGCTCTAGCAGGCAAAATGCTGGGTTTAACCAGCAACCCCTCTGGCAATTTTCCATCGCCTGGTGCATCCAGCATCAACATTTTATTCTTAACATCCTTTTTAATCTGGACCTCTCCTTGTAGAACACACTGGGCATTTGGGGCTAGCAGCAAAGCCTCTGGATCCTTCTTCCAGACAATACCCACCGGGCCTTCAGGTTTCACCTGGCTGGCCTTTCTCTGGGTCTCATAGGCCTTCTGAATCAAGGCTGGAATTCTGAGAGCTCGCCCAGTCCTGGACCTCTGTTTTTCAGAGCACAGCTGTGCTAAACGACCAAACATATGAGCATTGGTTCCAATTAACAAGGGCACCCCATCATACAGTCCAGTGGGGGGACACACTAATGCCAAGGTCTCCACTTTTTCGGCCACAGAAGTAAGAAAAGATAACCAGATCCAGATATACCCAGAGTAGGGGTAGGCCTTATCACTCAGTCCCCAAACATGTAGTCCATCTAAAGGCTGCAGGGGCACCTCAGGCAAATGCTTCTGATACCAGTCCTGAAACATAATGGTCACTTGTGAACCACTGTCTAACACAGCCCGGGTGGGTATTCCATTCACTCTCACTGTGGTTTCCATCGAGGGACCCACCACATCGGACCATTCGGGGACATGGTTTTGGAGGTTATTTGGACATTGGCCCGGGTGACAAAACTCTTCCAAGGCGGCCCTCCTTGGGGTCTGGTATAGGCCTTGCAATGCCAAGCTACTAGCCTGCTGTTGACCCTCCTTAAGTTATCTGGTAACTGGCACTCAGTCTGAAAGTGTCCATCCTCCCCACAGTGGTAGCAGAACTTAGTATCTCGGGGGTCTTTGTTGGGAGGGAGATATCTCACCAGCTGGGAGGTGTTGGGGGTTCTGGAGGGCTCTTCTTGACTAGGTCATTTGTCTCTAGCTAGCTCAGGTTCCCCAAATTTGGAGGGGTTGGCAGCAGTTTGTTTCAATTCTCTCACCATTTCTCATAAATCTCTAATCTTGGCCTTCAAATCACTCTCCACCCAGGGATCAGAGGAAACAGCATGCACCCCCACTCCACCCTGGGCCTCTGGGGGCACAGGAAATGCATCAGGCCCCTTGTTCAATTCCCTCAAGGGGTGGGTCTCATCGGGTTCACTCGGCTCAGGGGTCTGGCATAGATTCACAACCCCCACATAGGGTTTCCACCCCTCTTCATCAGTCTCAACTTCTCAAATCTCTCTCATCAATTGGCAATATTCAGGAGGGGCAGCCCGTCGGTCATGTAGTTTGAGCTTCAACAATATCACACTGGAAAACCCGGTAGATTTCAAGATATGATCTAGGCAGACCTGATTTAAAGCAGGGGCAGTTACCCCCCCTTTTCGATAAGCTTTTTGCAGTGCCCTTTCCATTCTGGTAACAAAGGCTGACAGTTTCTCATTCCTCCACTGCTTAGCTGACTTGAACTTTCACAACAGGCCTTCCCCAGTTTCTGTACTCCCAAACACCCCCTCTAAGGCAGAAAGGTACTCTACTGCAGTGGATTCGGGGCTAGTAGCCCGCAAGAAATGAATGGCTTCCAAAGCTGGGCCCCTCAGGCTCTCCATCAGTCTCTTTCATTTCTCCCCTCAGAACACTGCCACTCTTGGACTAAAGGGGTAGCAAAGTCCATCCAAGTCTCCAAATAATCTTCTCCCAAGGGCACAGGCACAGTACCAGAGAAAAGTTTCAATCTATGATAGGAGTCTAGCTGTATTGGGGGAACAACTATAGGTGGTGAAGCCAGGATGGAACTCTTGGAGGACCCGGGAGATGTACCCGGGGACGGTTGCGGGGTGGGATTACTGGAAAGGTCTAACACCTGTAGTAAGTCCTGAGTGGTCCTCCCTTCTGCAGCTAACAGTTTACACAATTTATCTTTGAAGCTATTAGTCTTGGGGGACACCCCTGGGGTGACTAAACCACTCCGGACATGAATGACCCTCCACCCCTGTGGAGCACCTTCCGGGTAAATCACTGCGGGCACCCTCTCTGGGTCTATAATAATAATGCATAAATGCAGCACCTGCAAGGTCTGGTCGAGTAGGTCGGCCATTCGCACCTTCACCTCTACCTTGCCTAAACATTTAACACGCTCGACTGCAGAAACAAGGTCAGAGTTCTTTATCCCCAGAGGTACATCCAGTAGTAACACAATTTTCTGGGAATCCAACTCTTCAGTTTCACCCCACCCATCAGTTTATGCACCATCATCTTCACAGGGTCTAACCTGATTTTAGTCATGATATCCCCCTCCAGTTTTTCCTTTAGTTTGGCCATGTTGGGGTATTTCGTTTATTCGACCACTAGGTGACGCTAATCCCAGTGGTGCCTCCAAGATGTAACCCCCAGGGTGCGTTATCCCAAGGGCTACTACCCTGCCTGTTCAGCTGCTAACAGGTTGAGGGGCCTGGATCCAATGACGGGTGCCTCCACCCAGAGGTCGGGGTTAAAACAGTCTGGAATGACTTGGTCACAGCCCTCTGGGTCACTGCAACCCCCCCTTTCTTCCGACTAGTGGTCCACACACGTTACCAACAGTACCTTTACAATATGCACTTACCCCCAGGATTTGGTCGATCAGCTTGGCTCTGGGGACCCACTGTAAAGTAAGACACAGTAATGCAATAGCCACTGTACAGTATTTTGGCACAAACATGCAGTTTAGGCAGTATACTTTGTAAGCAACCAAATCTGATTTATTTAGGGGGAAAATAACAAGGGCAGGGGGAAATCTAGGTGATTAGCTTAAACTCTAATATTTCAGAGCACTGTGCACAGGCTAAGTTCCCTATGAGTCACTGTCACTGGGTACCCAGGCAAGAAGGGGCTAGCCAAGTTTGGTGCAGCTGGTTGGGGCCCTGAAGATGAAAATAACTGTACAATACCCAACTTTGTAATCCAGTGCCAGCAGGCTCAGTTCGTGTAGCCAGAGAGAAAAACAAACACTTGAACTCAACAGATCAAACGACAGGGAGCTACACTGATTTTTACTCATGACCCTTGCAGCAGTATCCCTTGCATGCCACTGCAGGACTTGGTCTGTAATTCAGACACTGCTCCACACATTTATATGTAACACAGAGGGGTACCATACCAGGCAGCTGTTACAAACTCCCGATTGCTTTCTCTGACCGAACCGGGTGAACAACGCAGCTTCACTTGTCCTGACAGACCGAGTGCGATTCAGCAGATTCTCCAGTCCTCTACAGGGTGAGCCTGGTAGGTAGCTGCGACATGTACAGCCTCCTCTGCCTGCAACACACAGCAGATTCAGTCCGACTACTTTGCGATCGAGCCGCCCGACTGTAGGCCTTTCACACTCGCTTCCCGCTTGAAAACTCACAGTGCAGGAGCCCAGAGCTCTGTCCTCACTCACAGCCACAACGATTCTGCCTTCTCGGCCGTTGGGCAGAGATTCCAACCCGGGCGCCACCCAACCCCATTGGAGGGCTTCAAGTGGCAGTCCTCTCAGTCTCCTCCTATTGGTGCAAAAAAAAAAAAACACCACACTCCTGGACTTCACTTCTCAGAGTCACTGGCCATACTTTCCATTGGCAGCCGGCTCTCCACAGAGTCCCAGTCCTGGTTGGCTGCCCAATACACCATTTTAAGTGCCCCTCCCTTCCGACTGGATCCAAGAGGCAATTCTGATCCAAAATGGAGGGGCAGACTACACAAAGTCCCAGCTGCAAGGGAAACAGATTAAACAAACAGCAATTTTACTGCCACGCTACATTTGTTCCAGAAACAGTTACATCCCTTCAATAATGCTCCCTCTGCTTTCTTAGCGACTGCAGAAATGAAGCGATTTAAATAGCAGCTCAGGTGGGATTCAAGCATTAAACCCACAGCCTCCCTTATACAAGCTAATGAAACCTGCTAGCAGGCAGTTCTTAAAGAGGCAGTACCAGAGGCTCTAAAAGCGCTCACAGTGCCCACATTTAAGCGGCATTACACCAAACACCAGTCAGGCCGGGAGCACTTAGGCAAGCTCTGGGAAGGCTTTTAGGAACCCCCATTTGTAGGGGGGGTTACACCTGTTTTAACTACTGCTCAGGAGAAGAAAGATGGCCATTGATGGACCTGAAAAACAACAATGATACTGTGATAAAGGCAGTTCGGTGGTTATTTTAGACTGAGCTAAGTTTCTAATCACAAGTTTCTAAACTTGTCACATGACATGGCAATAGATTTCAAGAAATAAACTGATATCTATCTACATGAGATATTTATAAATGGTGTAATTAGTAAACAGCTGTGAATTCCTGACTGTGCCCTGTCCAGTGATAGCCACAATATACAGCTTACCCAAGATTCATTAAAGTTTAACAGACCCCGCGCATGCTCTATTGTTGTAAGTACTGGCTCTGTCATGGAGCCACTTGCAGTGTGTGGATGAATACATTCAGTCCATGGTACCCCTTTCACCCACCTATGTAAAAGACAACACATATGTTGCAGCTTCGTAGTGATTTACATATTGAAGACAACTGGTGGTTAGTGACAGTGGATATCACCTCCCTATATACAAACATCCCCAGCGGGGGGGGGGGGCCTAGATGCCCTCCAAGAATCTTTGCATAGTGTATCTGCAGACACATCAGAATGTATTGAAATGTTGCTTGTTTTGACACAGAAAGTGTTGCACTGTAATACCTTCATACTTATGAAGGACTTCTACTTACAGGTCAAAGGGACTGCCATGAGGGCCTCCTTTGTACCAAAATATGTGAATTTATATTTGGCCCAATGGGAGTGAAACCATGTCAAATTAGTAAATGTTTTATTGATGACATATTTTTGGTGTGGAGGGGCCCCCATCAGAACTTGTTTAGAAACCACCACTAGCAGCCTCAAGTTTACTGTGCTCTATAATGACATGGTACATTTTCTGGATCTGGTGATGAAGAAGGATGGCAGAGGTGGGATTAAAAACAAAACTGTTTCATATACAAACAGACAAAAACAATCTCTTACATCATGATACAGTAGCTGCTTCCCAAGACATTTAGTGGAAGGCATCTCACATCGACAACCTATGAGATTAAATAGAAATAGGAGTGAACTGTCTGAAAATGAGGAAGGGGTTAAAGTACTGAGTGAACACTTCTATGCACAGGTTACAGCAGGGGATGTATTACTGAAGACATACAGAGTATTGAAAACTTAAGCAGAGATGAAATGCCTTTGCCTACGTAGAAACATAGAAAGATAGAAACATAGAAGTTGATGGCAGAAAATGACCACAAGGCACATCCAGTCTACCCATTTCACCAACTTGCTCCCACTGCCTCTACTAGGTCAGCAGCCTCAGCTATGCCCCCCTCATATGTGTGATTCCATTGTGCTTATCCCATGCCCTCTTGAACCACTCCACTGTTTGTGCTCCCACTGCCTCCTGAGGCAGGGCATTCCATGCATCCACCACCCTCTCTGTAAAAAAAAAAAAAGAACTTTCTCAGATTACCCCTTATGTGAGCCCCTCCAATTTCATGTCATGCTCACTAGTTCTATTGTACATGTTATGCTGGAAGATGCTATCCCCTTCCACCTTATTTTTTTTTCGAACTTTGTTTACACGCCTGCCATGCTGGGGAACTCTCCAGCTACCTCTTGTTCGATCCCTACCTCCTGCTTATGGCAACCCCTATCTCTGCACCCCCAACCTGGCACATCCCCTGGGTCTGATCCATCTGGGGAAAGGCTGCTCTATCCTCCCAGGGCACTCTTTCTTACAGTATTGAGCTCTGGGTCAGAGGGGCTTGGAGCGGAGAGAGAGAGAGAGAGAGAGAGACATCCAGCATTGGGAGTGTGGAACGAGGAAGGCGCCTTTATCTATCCCCAGTCGGAGGGTTTTTTCCTGCTTCCCTTCCCCTATTGGCTTAGACGTGCAATGCATCCCAGCGTGGGCACACACACACGCTCCCGTGCATGCCTACAGGGTCGCTGCCAAGTCATTCCCCAATGACTCCAGATCTCTGGCTAACTGTGCTCCCAGCCACCGCTAGGAGTTCCCAGAGCCTGAGACCAATCCCCTCTCCCTCCCGGGGTAGGAGAGCCATCCTCCGGATGCTCGATCCTGTCCATCCTCTGCCAGCCCCCGGTGTCCCAAGCTTGCTCCCTAACCCGGATCACCGGCTTGGCATGAGGTGTGGTGTCCAGTTCCTCAACCATCAGTGCCATCAGGCTGGCAGCCCTTCCACCCTATTTATGCACTTAAGATATTTGAAAGTCTCAATCATGTCCCCCCTCTCCTAGCTTGTTCCAATGTGTACATATTGAGGTCCTTAAGTCTATCTCCATATGCCTTGTCATGCCATCTTAGTTGCCCTCCTTTGCATTGTTTCCACCCTGTCAATATCCTTACGCAGGGGCAGCCTCCAGAACTGCACACAGTACTCTAGGTGAGACTTAACCAGCATCTTGTACAGTGGGATCATCATCTCCCTCCTATGGCTTGTAATACCCCTCCCTATACACCCTCTATCCCACTAGCCCTCCCAACTGCTTTTGCAGTCTGTTTGGTGGATTTTGGGTCTTATATAATGACCCCCCAAATCCCTCTCCTCCCTGGTGACCATCAACAACTCATCCCCCAACATGTAGCTCCCCCAGGGTTTCTGTTCCCCACACGCATGATCTTGCAATTCTGCATGTTAAACCTTAAGTGCCATACCTCAGACCATTTCTTTAGCTTTTCTGTGTCTCTTTTCATTCTCTCTGCACCCCCTGGAGTATGTACTCTGTTGCAGATCTTGCTGTCATCAGCAAAACAGCCATACTTTTCCCTCTAGCCCTCCTGCTATGTCTGCTATGAAGACATTGAAGAGGACTGGTCCCAGGACTGACCCCTGTGGCACCCCACTGGTGACTCCCATTTCTTTCAACTGTGTGCCGTTTACCACCACTCTCTACCTTCTGTCCACTAACCAATTTGTGACCCAGTTCACCACCCTGTGTCCCACCCCAGACTCCTCAGCTTGTTTACCAGCCTTCTATGTGGGACTGTGTCGAAGGCCTTGCTGAAATCAAGGTAGGCAATATCCGGGGCCCTGCTTTGATGCAATAGTAGAAATGAAAAGGAGAGAAAATGTCTTAACTTTGTTATGGATTTTACCTCACAGAGTCACTTAATCAGATTAGTCCTGCAAAAACACTGGCGCATTCTACAGACTGATGAGAGACCAAAACAAGTGATTGATAATCTGCCTCGCATGGTGTATCGCAGCGGAAAAAACATTGCAGAAACGTTACAAACAGTTTGCACACCACAGTGGAAAAGCAGGTTCTTCCACCCTCCTGCACGGAACCCAGAGGTGTGGCAATTGTTCTTTTTGTTCTGCTGTCCAGGTTAATAAAGGTTTTCAACATCCTGTCATGAAGACTGTTTACGGTTTGAGACATTTTGTAAACTGCAATACTACCAGCCTAATATATATAGCAGAATGTACTTGCAAATCTTCTTACGTGGACAAGACAAAGCATCAGTTTAAAACATATATTGCAGAACATTTATGTAGTACTGCCTGAAGGGATAACACTAACGCATTGGCAGCTTACATAAGAATGGAGGGATGAAACCATGCATTTAAATTTTCTGGATTGGAGAACGTGCTGGTGGGTCCAGGGTGTGGGGAGGGGGGCATAGACACAAAACTCATATGTGAAATGAGATGTTCAGTCTGATGCCATTTTTGAAATAAAGGTTATATTTAACATTATATTTATTACTTGCTACATCCTAATTTGTGTTTTTAATCCTCTATGTTCATGATGGCTCATTAGCAGACTGCTTTAATTAAAGGAAAACTGTGATAACTCCAAATCCCCACCTCCCCCAAATCTCTCTCCTCCCACCACCCACCCAGTTAGGCTTTTCACAATAGAAACACTTTTTTACAGTGTTAATTTGCTTTATACTATTTTTGCAAGTCAGGGTCAGCAATATGGCAGACGCTGCACGGTTTCATTTGAAGTGAAGTGTGGCACCACACCACCTGCTTCAATACATTCTTATTGAAGTGGTGGTGTAGTGCCGTAGTTTCACCTGAAATGAAACCACGAGAGTCCACCATCTGCCAACCTCAGACTTTGCAAAATAAAATAAAGTAAGTCAGCACTCATAAAAACGTGTTTCTATTACGAAAAGCCTAATGGGGGGGGGGGTAAAGATTTTTGGGGAGGTAGGGATTTGGAATTATGACAGTTTTCCTTTAATGGTCTGAAGCTATAATTATTTATTTTTAGTTTCACAGGGATTTTATGCATTTTTTTTTTTACAATAATGTATTAAAGTATTTATCATTATTGTTTATGGATCATTGTATGTGAGTGGTGAGTTCATGTTTTGTAGTGGCTTGGTGGTCATTACTAACACTTGGGTGTGTCCCGTTAAGATAATTGTATTTAAGTATGTAGATGTGTGTTGTAGGCCATGCCTTGAAAAAGCACACGTCGTTGCGACAAATATTGGCCTTTTAAAGGGGTCAGTGCTGCTGCTCATGAACTATTGTTATTTTATAAAATAAACAGTTTTAACAAGACCTAGCATTGTTCTTTTCTGTACTGAGCAGCCCAACTTTGTCTGCTTGCACTTTACATCCTGGGGAAAACTGCACAGGGGGATATGTAGTAAAGCATTGCATTAATAAAACAGAGTTCAATAAATGCAAATATTATCTACAAATTAAACAGTATAAGAGGGGGCAGATATGTAGGTTGAGAACAATACAAGTCAGAGTGCAGAAACTGCTGCAGCAGATACTAACACGCCTAGAATGAATGAAGTAAAAGGGCCTAGAATGAATCAGGTACAGTTTACTGAGCATGTGGGTAGTCAGTGACAAATACCACTTGGGCAGAATGTGCAGCAGGCAAGAAGCAAAAGATGCAAAGAAGCAAGAGTCAGATGGGAGGGAGGGAAGGAGAAAAGTGGAAGAACGAGATATAGAAGTGGAAAAGGGGTGGCAAGAGAATTAGGTACAGAAGCAGACATGGAGGTGTGGGCATGGAGTACAGCTTTCAGGGCACAGCGGCAGATAGACTGACAACAGTAAAGGGAACTGGTAAGAGGCTGACTGCCCAGCTGTGGTTTTAACATGGGGTGAAGAGAGGGAATGGAGTATGAAGATTGATGGGGGGAAGACAGGAGGGAGCAGTGACAGCAGCTAAGAGAACAAAACCAGAACTTGGAGATGAGGGAGACTCAGTGAGAAACATGCTGACCAAACAGCGAGAGAGAGAGAGAGAGAGAGAGAGAGAAGACAGTGTAAGGAAGAGAGTATTAAAGGGAACAGTGATGGCTAGAGGAAGGGCAGTTAAGGGCAAAGTGCCAAAAGAAGTGGAAGAGGGGTCCAGTCTGATAAGTGGGGATTTGGGCAGTGGTGTATAACACATTCCAGTAGTCAAAGGCGGGGAGGATCATTTCCACAATAATCTCCCACCGGGCAGGAAGAGGGACATAAGCTTTGTTCCTTTAGAGGGACTTGAGTATAGATACATACATACATACATAGACAGTGTCGGCAGATAAGGGCCTATGGCCCACCCAGTCTGCCCATTTGAGCTTGTAAGTTCAGTTTATGTTTTCCAAGAAGTCTGTTGCACTTTACCCCTGACCTCCAGAATTCTTTTATGTCTATCCCATGCATTCTTAAATCCCGTGATTGTTTCAGTCCCCACCACTTCCTCTGGCAGGGTGTTCCACTTGTCCACCACCCATTCTGTGAAGAAATTCTTCCTCACGTTTCTTCTGAATCGTCCTCCCTCCAGCTTCATCCCATGCCCTCTAGTCCTGGAACATATTTTTCGCTTAAAAATAGTGTATTCCTGCACCCCGTTCCTCCCTGTAAGATACTTGTATGTCTCCATCATATCCCCTCTCTCCCTCCTGTCCGCCAGGGAGTATATGTTCAGTTCTTTCAACCTGTCCTCCTAGGACCTGTGTTGCAATCCATGCACCATCTTTGTTGCCCTCCTCTGAACCTTCTCTACCCTGTCTATGCCCTTCGTAGGTAAGGTCTCTAGAACTGTACACTGTACTCCAGGTGGGGCCTCACTAGTGTCTTGTATAGTGAAATTATGACCTCCCTTTTCATGCTGGTGATGCCCCTGCCTATGCATCCCAGCATCCTATTTGCTTTACCTGCTGCCTTGCCACACTGTTTCCCTGCCTTGAGGTAATCAGAGATGATAACCCCAAGATCCCTTTTCTGCTTGGTGCATGCTATATCCTCACCTCCCAACTGATATATTGTGCCAGGGTTTTTGTGCCCTATATGCATTATCTTGCACTTCCTTGCATTGAATTTCAACTGCCAAACCCCTGACCATTCTTCAAGTTTCTGCAGGTCCCTTCTCATTCTGTCTACACCCTCTGGTGTGTCTACTCTGTTACAGAGCTTTGTGTCAACAGCGAACAGGGAAATTCTGCCTTCTAGGTCCTGCGTAATGTCACTGATGAAGATATTGAATAGGACCTGTCCCAGCACTGATCCATGACACGGGAGAAGTCAAGATGACTGTCCAGCCAGGCATCCAGATAATTAAGGGAGGAAACTTTCTCCAGCTGATAGCTATCCAAGGTCCTAAAGACTGTGGAAGTGTGTGTGTGTGTGTGTGTGTGTGTGCGGGGGGGGATTGTATTTTGCCAAAGGTCATGGAGCCAGCCTTTTTTGGCATTTGAGGTAAGCTGAGAGGTGCAGAACCATGTAGGACACTGTTAAAGCAGCAGTGCAATGAAAAATATTTTTTCCCAAAAAGCTACTTTCAGCTACAATTGATAAAAACATTAGCATACCTGTCAAAGTACTTGTCTAGGTACCTCCTATGCCACACACTACGAGGCTTCTCAATCCTAACCCTTGCCAGTCTGCAATGTTATTTCTACGCAAAATGTGAGCCATCTTTTTTTTTTTAGAAAAAACTAAATTTAAACATTTATAAAATATTTAAATTTTGATGGAATTAGAAAGTTGTACAAACAAATAAAATTAAGAAATGCCTGGAATCTTTTATAATGAAAAAGTAGGGTTACATTTTGTGTCCAGTTTCGTTGGACTGCTGCTGCATGTAAGGTGTCATGGAGTTGTGCAGTGAGATCAGGGCAGAAGAACCACAAGCAATAAGCAGTGTTGTCTACATACATGTGAATGTATGGGGAGGCACAGGCTTCTGAGAAGTTGTTCAGGAAAAGTGATGAAGTGATAGGGCCAAGGACAGAACCTTGGGAATGAAACCTCTGATCTAACTGGTGTGGGAGGGGAGAGGGAGTCACTTATGAGGACTGCTATGGTTGCTTGGTACATTGTGACCTCAAACACAAACTGCCTTGACTGTAACATTATATAACATCCTTCATGGAAAGCAGAGAGGTGGGTCATTAATAAAACACTGTGAGTATCAAGCAGATTGCACAGCAGAAAAGAAACAGAAAAACAGCAAATATCCAGCAGCAGTTTCATTAATGAACATTTCACAAATTGTAGCACAGTGGGTAGGGTATCCTTTTAAACAGAACATGTTTATATGGCACCTTTATTTCTCCCTGCTTATAAAGGGGAGTAGATATGATGGGCCTAGTGTCTCTTCTGACCTTAAACTACTGTTACGTGCATAACAGCTCTTTCAACTTATGAAGAGCAAAAATATGCAAAATGTTGTGCAAAAGTGTTTTTTATGATTACATTCCATAAATCGAGTAATAAACAGTACTATGTGATTCTATGAGATTTTTTGTTTATTTCTAAACAGAGATGAGATGAGTTGATGGAGGGAAGAGGAACCTCAGTTTAATGACTAATGATAATAATAACTTTTTGCCACAATCGCTAAGCAATTGGGTCTCTGTATGTTCCCTGAAACCTCAGCTGATTACTAGACTTGTGTCTGCAAGGTGAAACATAACTGTCAGTGTTGCATGTCTAAGTGATGTACCTTCATAAAAAGAGCGGAGGAACAAATCAACACTTTGTGATGCTCTGCATTGTTTACATTGGTCTAACTGCTTAAAATGGAAGGCAGTGTGGTCCAGTGGTTAGAGCACTGAGTTGAGAAAAAGGAGATCCTTGATGTGAATCCCACCGCAGCCACTTATACTTACTGCATGACTCTGAGTAAGTTGCTTGTCCACCCTGTGGCTTGGCCTCCCAGGACTTCAGTGCTCCAGACTAGATATAGAACCACTATACTACTCAGTGATGCAGTAACAGTGCAGCTCACGGCTGCCTGGGAGACCAGGGCATGTTCATATGGGAGCCCCAGAGTCCTAGGCAGTGACCAGCAGGAGGGAGGGGTATATTGAGGAAGTGGGGTGCTTGGCTTTGTCAGGGCTAGACACCCCTGCTCAGGAGAATGCTGAGGGATATACAATGGAGAATCAAGGAAATACCTTTATTCTTTTTGAAAAGCAAGCAGTGGGTCATGTGAAACCACAAGAGCTGTCTCCGGTGGGGAAAAAGAGTGCAAATAATACACAGACAGTGGAACAAAAAAATAAGAAGGTGCAGTTGAAGAATTCAAGGTCACGGATGGGAATCAGGTTGCTGAGTCACTAAACTACATCTACTATTTGGAATTGCTGTATAAGAGTGAGTTTTGAACATGTGTATGCATCCCAGATCACCACTGTGAAGACAGCTGTGCAGAGGTTATCTAATTAATCAATTCACTAAACCAGTAGCTGGCTGATTTATTAAATATCACATTATAAAATGGGAAAGAAAATTAAGTAAACTGATTAATTCACACAGGTCACAGGTGTGGGTAAATGTTTTTGTCCAATCACATAGCTAAACTGAACTAAATGCAGAGAGAGACCAACAGTCATGGCAACCAGGAACTGTTTTCTCTCCGAAATATGTTTTCTTAAAATAAATAAATTATATATATATATATATATATATATATATATATATATATATATATATATATATATAAACATGCATCAAACCACCTTATTTACTCTTGTTTTTTTTATTGTAGGTTACCCATTTCATAAATTGGATAACACACTTCAGGTTGTGTGGCCCCAGGGAATACATGAAGTTCTTAGGAGGTTAAGGCATAATGCGTAAAACAACCACCTAAGGTGTGCATATAGTCCTTAATGACTGTGTACCTTGTCTTGTGTTATCCTTTATACAATCATTTAATGCAGCACTGATGTCCTACCTATTATAGCTGTGGTATACCCTGCATCCTTTAAAACCTCAGCTAATGTGGTTTCATTCAGTGGAAGTCCTCCAGCTGAAGTGACAGCAAAGTTGTGGGTAACACCATTCCGAACTCCAAGTCTCCCTGTGAGTAAGGAGGCACGAGATGGAGAGCAAGTCGAGGCAGCAGCATGGAAATCGGTAAATCTGCAAAACAGATCATCATTGTTTGTCATGACTCAGAAGCAGTGCTTGGAGACTATATGAACAGATTTGAGACAGTGACCCTTACTGGTGACTGGCACAGACTGTCCGTGCTGTAGCACTTCAGCGACGAAACAAAAAGGATGGATGACAGGCTGTGAAATTACACTGCTGCAGCCATACCCAGCACTGGCATGGGAAAGGGAAGCATCAGGAGTATGAAAAAAGGTGAACTATAAAACCTTATTTCAAATAATCTTATATATATACAGTATACAGAACAAGTATATCTGTATGAAACAAAGTCAGCAGAAGGTTAGTCAGTAGAGATCTTAATGACCCAAAAGGCTGAGGTTACTCAAGTTTGCCCCAGCATCAGTACAGTAACACAATCATTTCATAGTCAAAAGCAGTCTGGTGCAATAGTACAATCATGTAAAAAGTAAAAATCCCCCGCACTTGCCCACACTAACAAAGCAAGATACTTTATTCCAATACAGAGATTGAAATCAGCCAACTTTATTACTGCATATCTTAAAAATCACAGTACATTTTTTTGCAGAAGTACAGAACACCTCATAGGGATCAGAGGAACTCCCCGACACCATTTTGCACCCCTGCAGGTGCTTTATCAAGGATCAAACTGCATACAATAGCACAACCAGTTGTAAACTGGAGAGCAAAGGAAAAACAACCGTTGACCCCATCTCTGTTTCCCAGTACATCACTAAAGTGTGTTTATCAAATCTGCCAAGACTCAGATGCTCTATGAACAGGTTCAAAGTACACAGTGCCAACTATTTCCACCTTACTTGGCACTGTGTTCTGGGAAGCAGTACCCTGAGCAACAGTAAGGATTTTCCACTGTATACAATGCCATTTGCCATAAGGTTTGACCTATGCAGTGCCAACTATTGTTTTTATTTAGTTTTGTTTTACTTTACAGTTTCTTTAACCGGGATAGCCTAACTTGAGATATAAAATCTCATTTTCAAGTGGGGTTCTGCTTCCAACCCGCTCTCCAGATGGCAAAGCTATAGCACAGGGAAGCCAAGTGATATGCTCAAGGGCACATAGTGACACGGTGGCTATGGTGGGATTTGAACATGGCATCATTCTGTGTTCTAGCCACTGGCTGGGAATTTGGACAAAGTTGGTTGGCGTACAATAGGAAAAGGTATCCATCACTGGCATCTTAGTTTAGCAAGTAAGAGAGAATGTATTAATCCTTGTCACTTCAGCCACACCACGAAACAGGTAAAATGTTCAGTTAAATTATGACAAAACTGTGGATTAAACTTAAAAACAACAGTGCTGTATGTTATGGGGGGATGTCATGTCATCATAGTGTACCCCTGACATCCTCAGAAGGTTTACTGTGCTGCTTTTAATTAATTCAACCAGTTTTAAAAACATTTTTAGAGTTCCATAGCTGACTGGTTCCTATTGAGATCAAAGTCAGGAAGCGTTTTGCAGCTGTCCCACTGAAATGCATTGGGGACTGGGATACACCTTTTTATGGCTGTCAGTGAGTGAATTAGTGCCTTGCTATTGCTCCTTGCAGCTGTCTGTAATGTTTTGATAACTTTCTGTTGGCAGCAAAGAAGAGTGCATGAGAACCTGTTCAGTAAGTGGTGCTATTTTTGTGAATCTGCAGCTGACCTGGGTGACATGCTGAAAAAGTCTTCGGGTTCTTTAGGCTAGCCCCCCACACACACACACACACACACTGTGCTGACAAGAATGGAACAGTGAATGTGCTCAGAGAGGAAGTATTTATAAACTGTCTGTCTGCACATCATGAATGGAAAGCTAACCTTTATTTTTGCCTGGGACAAAAAAAGAAAATAAATCACCTATATAAAATTGAGAGTTTTCAGACTATCATTTGATGCTTGTAGGGACTAGAAACTATCTCTCCCAACCTCACTGTATAATGAAAAAAACTGCTGAGTGTCCGAGTAGCCTGGCATTGGACTGGGAAAACTAAGGGGGGGAGGATCAGTAGTTGGAGCAAGGAGGAGCCAAGGTGAGGCAATTTGCAAAACACTTTTTTTTTTGTTGCTCCTTCCTCTGCTTGTCTGGCCCCCATCTGCGGCATCCTCCCCAGCCCTGTCACCCACTGTCTCTGGGACTTACTCACCTGTCTAGTACAATGCCAGGTCTGCCCCTGTAAAAGACCTACCCATGGTTCCTTGAGCCTGGGGAAAGTTTAGCTCGGATGTGGCAGGCAGGAAGCACAGTAGGCAGTGCAGGGCCTGCGGGAGGACACATCATACTGCTGCAGCTGACATGCTTTATCTTCATTCTCCCTTCCCCTGGGTGCTTTGTGAGTGAGGACTGCGGTGAGGTGAGCACACATGTGTACTCCCAATGCAGTCAAGAAGTTCCCACCCTCCATTCGGGGCACTGGTGTTACTGCCACCTATGGTCACCTAGGCAGTGGTAGCACAATGGAGTGCATGTCCCTCCCTCCCAAAAAGAGGAGAGTGTCCTCTGAGACATTCAGTCCTCCCCTGGCTGGTCCCCAACAACCCAAGATTGCTCCAAATCCTGGGTTGCCCAGATGCAAAACAACACTTAACCAACATGACTTTCATACATACTGTATCCCAAAGTGTTTCACAAGGCAAAGAGTTTCATACTGATAGGGCAGGGAATGTAGAATACTATACTATACTGTACTATACTATACTGTATAGTACAGAACAATTCAATACAGAAGAACAGAATACAACAAAACACAATACAATATAGTATAGTACAGTACAGTACAGTACAATACAGTAAAACAGAATGCAATACAATACTATACAGTTAAAGCTGCTTAAAGGGGATCGCTTGGTGGCATTAACATTGTCCCCTATAAGCAGGCATCCCAACAAACAGAAGCGGGATTTTCAGCAGTTCCAATTAGCATAACAATCAGCGGCAGTACATAAAACATGCAGGCAAACAAACAAACACAGAATGGAGACACAGCAGCATGTATAATGATTACAGCCCTTTTTTGAAACGATGCTGTTTGTCTCTAAAACCAAAACTTTATTTCATCACTTTAAAAAGATATTTTAAAAGTGCACTTATCTTTATGAATTGCAAGATGAGCCCAACTCCCCTTACAGCTCCTTCAGATGAAAAAAACTGTTATTTTCTTTTGTTTCGATTCACTGGCCATGCTTTTCATTATCTCCCCGTCGAGCTTGAACAAATGCTCCAAGTCCTTGATCCACCCATTCTGGAGACACCATTTTCACAATGGCTTGATGAGTTCAATGGCTTCCCTGTTAGATACTGTTGCTGCGCTGGTGCATCTGGGGCCTCATCATTGTCCTCAGGCTTGACCTCTTCTCCTAGTTCTGACTTTGTTACTGAGTCACAGATTGACTCGACTGTGAGCTCTCCCTGTGTTGGCTCGTGGGCATCGACATCGATGAACGGTTGGAACTCTTCTTCAGAGAAATCCAGAAGTATGGGCACATTGAGTAGTGGGTTTTCTTCAGGGTTAACAGCTGCTGCTCCCTGTACTCCCTGTTCAGCACTCCCTTCTTCTGCGGACAAGCCTTCGTTATTGAGCTTGAAACAAGCTTGTTGAAAGCAGCTGTAGATTGTGAAGGGTTTTATGGCAGTCCAGGCCTTGTGAAGCATAAAGATAGCGTCTAGGAAGGTAATACACCTTGCTATTTCAGACACTAAAGCCATGGACCCACCATCTATGACTCTCACAATAAGTTTGGAAAAAAGGGCTTGATAATGACCTTTCAAATTTCTGATTACATCCATGTCTAAGGGCTGAATAAGACTTGTGGTGTTCGGGGGCAAAAAGTGCATTTTTATGTGGCTGTACCTTGTGGCCAGATTTGCAGGGTGGGCACTACAATTGTCCACAAAGAGAAAGACTTTTCAATGCCTTCACCTGAGTTGGCTATTCCACGTGTTCAGCCAGTCATCAGAGATAGCACCCATCATCCACGCATTGGCTGAGCTTACGTATTTCACTGGAAGGGTGCTCAAATCCTTTGGTAAGCAGCGTGGCTGCTTGCTCTTGCTGATAACTACAAGAGTGAGTTTCTCAGTGCCAAGCAAATTGCTGCAGCACAGGAGGGAGACACGATCTTTTGCCCCCCCCCCATCAACTCCATATCCTTGTGTATGTTTCCCCTGTCAGGATATCCTCCAAAGAAGACCCCTGTCTTGTCAGCATTAAATATGTTTGTGGGGCATAATGAGCTATGAGACAGGGGAGCACATTAGAGAGCCAGTCAGAAGCAGAATGCTGATTTGCATCCATTCGCTCACCCTGCTCTTTTTTACCGACAATGTCATGTCTGCCTTTCCAACATGATAGCCACCCGTCTGTTGGCTCAAAATCAGCATGCTGTAGATGGGTTGCTATCTCATTGGCTTTTGTCTTCAGCACAGGACCTAAGATGTGAGCTCCTTTACTGATGATGCTCGCGAACCAGAGATGAAGCGCATCTTCAACAACAGTGTCCTTACCTTTTTGCTTGCACTTCCGAGAAGGGTTGCTGTTTGTTTGGCAGTTGTATGAAAGTTTCTCCTCCTTCTTCTTGCTAATACAGACCACCTGGCTCTTAGAGATGGAGAACTGCAGAGACACTTTGGCCATTGATACCCCATGCTGTTCTAGTGCTTCAAGCACTTTTATCTTATCAGCTGGGGGGGGGGTCAACATGTTCGCAATTCATCATAGATAAGGCACAGAGACACAACAACCAGCAAAAACAGCAGTTGAAGTCAAAATTAATGAAGGGATTAGTTAGCATGGCCGTCTTTTGAAGAAAGTTGTCAGTTAATTGAAACCAGAAGAGGTACTAATGAGCAATAATGAGCAGCAGCTGAACCAAATTGTCCCCTTTAATGGGAGACACCATCCCCATTAAAGGAATTTAATATGCTTGATTAGATAGCTACTTAATCGGTGACTCAGTGGACATCCCCTTCAAGTGAACATCCCCTTTAACCACGTCCTGATTAAGTGGCTTATACTATACTATAAAATAGAATTTCCGGTACCCCACAATCATGACAGGGAATAAAAATAAATCTGTCCCCCTCTCCCAGGTACCTGATGAGTCTGGTGAGCCCACTGGCCCATCAGGGAATTAAAAAAAAGTTCCCCTCCTCCCCAACTAACTGATGGGTCTAGTGGCCAACCCAATCCATCCTGGAATAAAACAAATCTTTCCCCCTTCCCAAACAATGTGACAGATCCAGAGCCCAAGCTGATCGATCAGGTAATGAAAAAACAAATGTATCCCTCTCCCTCCTCCAACTACCTGACTGGTCCAGTACCCAAGTCAGACAATCAAGGAATAAAAAAAATATATATCTCTCTCTCCCAAACTACTGGATAGGTCTGGTATACAACCCAGCCTTCAGGGAATAAAAAATATGCCCCCCCCCCACCAACAACCTGAAGGATCCGGTGCCCCATATGTCCTGCCATGGACTACAAACATCTGTCCCATTCCCCAAATGTCTCGACAGGTACAGTGCCCAACCTGGCCCATCAAGGAATAAAAAAAAAACTGTCCCCCCTCCCTCAACAACATGAGAGGTTCAGTACCCAACTTGGCCTGTCAGGGATTAATAACAATGATAACACTCCCCAACAAACTGACAGGTTTAGTGTTCAATCAGGTTCATTGGGGAATGTTAAAAATGTGGACCCTCTCCCCCCCCCCAAACAAACTGACAGGTCCAGTACCCAACCCAGCCTGTCAAGGAATAAAAACAAAATCTGTCCACCCTTACCGCAACCATCTTACCAGTCCTGTGCCCAACCCAGTCCATGAGGGAATAAAATTAAATCCCCCCCCTCCACCAACTACCTGATGGGTCATGTGCCCAACCTGGCCCATGTATTAAACCAAACAGAGATAAGGAGGAGCAGCAGCAAAGTGCTGAACAGAAGGCAGAATAGGCAGGGTAGTAAAACACTGCTTACCCCATGCCCATCACAGTGAGGGGCTCAAACACTGCCCAGGAGACTTGGGACTGCTGCAGCACTACTGCTGCACACTAGTATGGGAGTGTGGACTGAGGGGGACTAAAAGCGAACACTTCCAAAGCTGTAACCCCAAGTGTCAGTGATACCGACTCCATGGCCAACTCTGTCTCACTTTTTCCTTTTTTCAGACCTCAGTTTCAGCTCTGCACTCTTCCCTATATGTACACAGAGAATCACACTGCCATGCACACTCCAACCCAGCCTACTGCCCAACAGAATACTCCAGTGTCAAATATGGCCCATTGAGGAATGAAACTAATCTGTTCACCTCCCACAATGGATGATGAGTCCAGTGCCCAACCCAGCAGGGAATAAACAAATCTGGCCCCCAACCCTAACTACCTAATAGGTCCAGCGCCCAACATGATCTGTTACAAAATAAAAACAAATCTATCTCTCCTTCTCCACTCAACTACCTGATGAGTCTGGGGCCCAACTTGGCCTGTCAGGGAATAAAAAAATCTGACCCATCCCCCATCTATCTGATGGGTTCGGCGTCCAACCCAAACCATCAGAGAATAAAAAAAAGGTGAAATGGAGGGGGGATGCTATAAGAGAGTTTGGCGATTTGGGGATGAAACTAATTGGCTGGTGTTGGGTGGACTTGAACCACTGTGTATGGCATACAAAGCATTACTGAAAAGAAGTATCGCTGCATCACAGCCCTCCCTGTGGGCACTGTTTATAACGAAACTGCAAAACTGATGTTGAATGATGTCTTTATCTAAGTACAATTATAAGAGTGAGGCTGGTGAGACAGGAAGGCCTGCTATAAAAATAACAAAGATAACATAACAAAAGCAAGACCAGCCTTGTTGGCACCAGCCAGCTCTCATTATTATTATTAGTTGTGCAATCGGTATCTTAATCTAACAAAGATGGCAGCCCCCAGTAGTATTTCCCTGCACAGACTCCTTTAAGGATAACCCTCATCCGTGCATGCTGTATTTACATAGTGGATGTAGCAAAGTGTTTGACAACCAGCAGTACAGACTGCCTAGTCCAGCTCAGCTTTATCAAAGCAAGACTGGTGAAGGACATATAAAAAAAAAAACATCTGAAAGGGTCAGCCCAACAATGCAGAGGTAGCAGTACCACTTACTACATCCACGACCCAGGTTTAGAAGCAAACCCGGGTCACTAGTGGCCAGCTGGGGGAGGGAGAGTAGAGTATCCCGTGGACTGTTTTCCTCCCTCGGGTGGGAAAGGACATGCCTCCAGCAATGTACCTGACATTTAGCATAGGCTGGGTGCTGTGGCAGTCAGGATACTCTAGCAAAGGCGGGGGGGGGGGATGCCAGCATCACTGCACCCTAAACATTCCACAGGGATGAAAACAGAGGAAAACACTTTTAGCTGCGGAAACAAAGAGTGGTTCCTCACAGGCCTGGCATTACCAACCAGGCACATCAAACACTGGATCGTGCTCTGGAGGGGCTGGGCCAGCCCCTCCAAGGGTTAAGTCACAGGAGAATGATAAGGGTTAAGTGCTGGGGATGATGAGTTATTGGGCTAGGGAGAACCATTCGGAAAAGGGCCAGTCAAAGGACACAAAATGACAAAAGTTTGAAAAAAAATGGCCAAAGGATGCATATTGCCAGGAATTAAATAAAATGGAAGAAAATGAGGTTGCCTTATGTTTTAATTTATTCTGATGAGTCTATTTTATTATTTATTTAGCTTTTGTTGAACGGGTAACTGCACTAGACAAATCCTGCCTATTTTCAGGCACGACCCGGGGGAGGGGGATACAGATGAATGCAACTGACCTTGAACCAGATTAAGCTGTTGGTGGTATTTTTACTGAATGAGAGAAATTTAGCCAGGACACCGGGGAAATTCCCCTACTCTTTTTGATAAGTGCCATGGGATCTTTAACATCCACCTGAACTACCACCAATCCGGGCAGATGGGACCTCGGTTTAACGTCTCATCCGAAAGACAGCACCTCAGAAGTGCAGCACCCCTCTCATGCTGCACTACAGTGTCAGTACTGGGATATTAACCCAAGTGCCAGAGGTGGGAACTGAACCCACAGCCCTCTGATCTCTCAGCCTCAGAGGCGAGTGTGCTACCTACTGAGCCACTGACACTGCACTTATCTAGCACTGCTGAATGTTAACACTTCTTTACCAAGCAATATAAAATAATGAGCTATCCTGTCTCCTTATATTCACATTTACCTAACATTCTTACCATCTATTCTTGCAATTGTCTCTGTTTCATGCCTTACATGGTCTGTAACAATAATTGCCTTATGGCTCGGGTCATGCCAGAAAAAGGTTAACTCTTGGCCCAGCACAACTACCCAGTTACCAAATAAATAAGTAAATAAGCTGGGTTTGAAACATGCAATATCCTGAAAATGTTCTTAGTTTGTTTTCTAAAATGTTTTTTCAAAGTTGTGACAGTTTAACATATTATGAATTGTAATTTAATTAGAAAATAATGTGTTTATTCATAGAACCCCTAGTATCTTTCAACCCTTTCCAAAGCTAATCTTTTATGATACAGTATTTTATAATGTTTGAAATTATATTTTGAAAGTCGTAACATTTGAACTGTTAATCATAGAAACTTAAGTTTTTTTTTTTAATGAACGCTTGGAGTCCGATCAACATTTATAGAATCTAACGAAGCAGTTCTGCAGTGTCGCTACGTGTCTATACATGTCGATATAATATGTTGTTAAAAATGACAGGACTTTCAAAATTTAGTGAACCATTTTGCCTTTTAACAATTTTTAAAATGTTATATACTTTTGTATTGCTACATGGTCACTGTAGGATTATCTTAGTACTGTATCTACTTAGCTAACTCCAAGTTTTCCAATTAAATCTCTAGCCCTAATGGTTCCAAAGTTATCCAATTTTAAAGAAATTATCTTTTGAAAGGTCTAACTGTAGAACTGTTGGGGCTTTTAAATGAAAGCTTGGATTCCAGCTATTAAGAATTAATTCAGACAATACTGTTTTTATGTATCAATACTATTCCACATGTTTAGCTCAGTTCATATATATATATATATATATATACACACACTATTTGGCCCTGCTTTTCTGGTATGTTATCAATACTTGTTTTGAGCTGTGACACAGCCAAAAAAAGCCAAATACATAGTGTTGACACCATTTTGTTGTAACAATACTCGGTATCAATACTATTTTTTTGTATCAATACATAATTTTAGATGACAGTTTAAAAACATTTACTGAGAAATCATTTTTAAATGTTTTTTGAATTATGGTACTACCACACAATGTTTAATTAGTACGGTAGCTGTGCAGTTTTCAGTTTCATTTTCATTCATCTTATATTTTAATCCTGTGGCAAACATTTCAGTCTCCTCTTTAGCATTACCAAGTCTTCCTCACTTCTGCATTTGCCTGCGAAAGCACAGGAAGATAATAAATAACAGCTCACTGTGAGGAACAAAGCTATTGTGCTACCGAGAAGTTGCTCTGACATCACAGTGACAGGTGAGTGAAGTTAGAGTGGCTTTAGGATAGCACCGATGTCCAAAGGTATCAGAATGGCTTCTTCTTCACTGTACGTTGTTTCATTTTTACATAATACAATCTACACTAATTCTGAACCAGACTTGTGCAACCCCTCCTGGTGTTCACTTGGTTCTCCAAGCAGCTACTAAATTGTGTATTTTTAATTGAGGCCAGCACCACATGATAACCCTCTATTGGTGTCAGCTGAGTGGAGGCATGGCCCAGGGAGACTCTGTTTACGGGTTTGTTGGACTGCTTGCCAGAGGGTTCTTCTACAATTTGTAACGACTGTACTCATTCCTAACCTTAGGGCAAGCTCAACTCGGACCTCTGCTCTGACAGGAAAAAAATCACACTACACTGTGATTTAAGCAGCAATCATTCTTTAGTTGTTAAATCAGCAGTTACAAGGGAAAACACATGGCAGGAATGTTCTCCTTGTTAGCACTGTACAGGCAGGTTTGATCCTGACTTCAGATGTGAGTCAAGACCTTAGGGTCCCTAAATGAAGGTCCTATCCTCCTCACATAACAGAAGCCACATGGCCCCTCCTGTTCCTCTTTTTACAAACCAGTTGGTGAGATTGCACGATGGGTGAGAGCCAGTCCTACTTTGCACACTTCATTATTTCTCCAACTATACTATTAGCTTTCAAGTTCCACAAATTTCACTCACCTTTGGTGCCATAGCCTCTGGTCAGCTAGTGTTGCAGTAGGCATCACTGCTGTAAGGATATCACACTCAGACTTTCGTTCACTGGCAGGCATCCAGGGGTCCCCTGGTCCTGAGGGCAGCTGCTCTGTACCAGGCCAGTCTCTCTGCTGGAGCCAAGAGGCCAGCCCTGGCTACTGGGTGCCTTGTGTCAGCTTTTCTTTACTCACTGGATGGTCAGTTGAGTGCAGGGTGGCAATGTAAACTCCAGCCTGCCCCCTGACAGAGGCCTGCAATTGCCCTAGCGAGAGATAAACCACTCTGGTACCCATCCAAGCACACAATGGAGGTATATCTCCTGCCTTAGGCAGCAGCTCTGTCTTTTTTACCAGGTCTCACTCCACCAGTAACTCAACTGGCAGCATCTCTCAAGCTCAAGACCGCAATTCCCCCCCCCCAGGTGACATCCTCTGTTGTGCGGGACCTCTCCTGTGCTGTAAGGTTGCCAGGGACTCCCCTTGAGGAGAGGCCCTTCAGGGTACCCAAACTCTGCTGTTGTGTCCCTTTTATACTCCCAGAGTTAACAGCGATCTGCACTAAATGCCCCCAGAGTCCTCTGGATCTCTACTGCTATCTTGGGCCTATCCCTGGAGGCTACAAGGTGACTGGGAGTTGATGTGATTTGGTCCCAAAGTCTGGATCCATTGACAGCTGTGAGGTGTGTGGTCCTTGCCACCTCAGGACACCACTGCTAGAGACAACCATGATCTTGATGGTGCCCTCCTGTTTGTTACTAATCTCTGCCCACTGGATTAACTTAGTCTGAGTCACTATCAGAGAATATGTGCTGGGTCTGCCATTTCTGGTAACCAAACTCCCTACGTCTTGTGGCAGGAGGGAGTTGTTACACTTCTTTGGTAACAATATCAAAGGCATTTCAAATGGTAACCATGGACTTCTAACTATGAGTGTGCAAGTCACAAAAAAAACCTAGACATCTGTAAGTTGGCTATATATACAAATGCTTCTGAGTTAATTATGTACACAGACTAATACTTCATATCGGTAGCTGCCACACTGAAATATAATCAATTAAACATTTTAAAACATTTTAAAAATTAACCAGTTTACAGAGTCCTCCATATCTGTGGGAAACAACAAGAATGGCTAATTAATGAGTAAAAACCTTGACTGCCACACATTATTTCTTTCCAGTTTAAACTCTAATGTCTAATAAACATCTCTATTTTTTTACATTTCTTGTTTTTCTTAACAGCTGCAGTCTATATAAACCAAGCTTAAACTTTTTCAGGCAACTGCAACAAAACAAAAATAATAAACTGTGTGTCAGAATACATTTTAAAAGTCATACAGGGGCCAGGCCGTGGGGTGAGCTCCTGTCCTTGAGTGGGGTTCTCTTAGGGGCAGTCCTCTAAATTCAGCAGGCTTCTCCGGGGTGGATCAGCACATCAGCTGTTTGTTTGAAATCTACCAGATCAGCTGTAGTATGTGGCCCATGAAGAGAGGAAACACGTTCATCGCTTTCTGGGATCATTTATCACATTCTCTAAAGGTTGTTTTTCATGATTATGTATGAAGAACAACTTTTAGAAAACACTGCCAAACTGCATTTAAAGTGTGTTACATATAGAATAAAGTATAAGGTGGTGTGTGTAACGAAAAGTTTACACACACTCGAGGGGTTAGATGCTGCATAAAGCCCGAGAGTGTCGCAGAGCACACTGAGGCGAATGAAGAACTTAAAGGGCCAGCAGACGATCTGAGGAGAAAGGATCACATACACTGATCTAGTGTCCCAAGGAGGAGTGAGCAGAAAGGGATGAGTAAATAAAAGAAGCCTTCCTTAGGAATAGTCCTGAGCCACCAATCCACACTCCTAGGGACAGATCCACGATGAGGCAATCCTGGACCGATATAGAATGCTGGATCAAAGGACCACTCGGTTCTTGATCGAAGCTCCATAGCATATCAAACTAAAAATTGCCAGAGTAAAAACAGACAAAATGATGCAACAACCAGGCTAACAGTCTGATCAGAAGGGAGAAGTCCTCAATAGCTCCAACCTTGGTATTAACAACATGAGGGAAATGCAGGGGAAGGAACCCCAGCAGGGAAAAAGAAAAAGAAAAAAGCCCAAGTATAGATAGGTGGGAGACCAATAAGAGCTCAGGGAATCTCAGTCATCAGGAATACAAGGCAAATAGTACTACAGTCATTCAAATCACTGTAGTATACCCAGATTCACAGGTTGTAGTTGACAAAGATGGAATCAATAAAGACCCCACTCCCAATACTTAAAAAACAGCTGGTAGGACCGCCCCCTCAGGCAGGAGTGCAGGGAGCAACTAAACAGTCACGTAACATTGAGTGAATCAGGCAGAAGCTGCTTCAACTCTGCAGAGGCTTGTTCCACTGATTCAAATGTATGCCAAGAATCTTTACCGTGGACCTGGAGTTTTGCTGGGTAAAGCATTCTAAACCAAATGGTGGCAGCCAGTTCTTTCACACAAAGCCATAATACAACAACTAATAGATAAAGATGTAAATCATAAAATTATAACATGGATTCGAAACTGGCTCAGTGGAAGAAGTCAGAGTGTTAGTATAAAGGGATGCCTCTCTGATCCAGTTTGTGTGAATAGTGGGGTGCCACAGAGCTCTATTCTGGGACCATTGTTTCACATTTTCATATCAGACATGGACAGGCATTTAACAAGCTGGAAAAGTAAATATGTGGATGACACAAAAATAGCTAGAATTGCAAATTCACAGGAAGATATTGATGCACTACAAACTGCACTAAACAACATAAGCAAATGGGTGAATACAAGGGGTATGATTTTCAGTGCAGATAAGTGTTGTGTAATACATCTAGACCATCACAGCAAAGAGAGCACTTATTTTCTGAATGGACTTACCCTAACAAAAAACACAAGAAAATACTTGGGCATAACAATAACAGAGAAATTAGATTATGATAGCCACTGTTAGAAGCAAATTAGTAAGGCTAAAAGGCTACTATGGATGATCAAAAGAAATTTTAGAAGTAGAGATGAGGGAGTGGTAATGTCATTATACAGGGCATATGTAAGATCGCTTCTGGATTATGGTTGCCAGGCATGGGGCACTGTTACTAAGGGGACTGAAGATAGTTAGGAAAAAGTCCAAAGATAAGCAACCAAAATGATATACAACATAAAAAAAACTGTCATATGTAGAACGTCTCCAGAGGTTAAACCTTATGTCATAGGAAACAAGAAAGATTTGGGGAGATATGCTGTTGTGTTATAACATCATGCAGGATAGTTATCTACTTAACAAACATGACTTTGAATTTAAAAATGGTACCTTGGGAACCAGGGGACACTCTTTCCAATTGAGACCAAAAAAGATTCTACACAAATAAGAGAACAGCCTTTTCAACATAGAGAATGGCCAATCCTTGGAATAGTTTGCCCTTGGAGATTATAATTAGTAAAGGTAACAGGCATTTGTCAATGCCAAATGTTTGCTTGCTGGTATTGGCATTGGTAGTGCAGAAGTTAAAGAAATGCATAATAGGAATGGCGGTGAAGTATTGAAGTAACGCCAATCCCCATCCCCACCCTGCAGAGACTGACAGGAGTTGGGGGTGTGCCTTTGGGTCATCAATTATAACACTCATGCCATTCCATCTCACCCCACCCTGCAGACACCGACAGGTGTTGCAGTGTGCCTTGAGGTCTTCGGCCCTCATGCTCACCAAGTTTCAAAAGGAAATAAGCTAAGATGAGTGCAGTATAAGAGAATGGGATGAATGTTAGGGCTGAAGACCCCAAGGCACACCTCGATGCCTGTCAGTGGCTGCAGGGTGTGGGTGGGGGTGGAATGGGTTGAGCATTACAGACATTGACCCCAAGTCACACCCCCGATGCCTGTCAGTCTGTACAGGATGGGCATTACGGTTGAAAACCCTAATGCCCCGGGCATTTGTTGGTAGTTTTGCTCCAAATTTTCAACATGGGCTTTTTGGGAGCCCACCTCATGAACAGTGGCAGTATCATTTCATTACTCGATGCCTAAAGGTGATTTTGCACAGTGAGTGTGCCATTCGGCACCACAGGTGCGACAACACATTTTGGGCAGGATGTGAAAAATGACAGCTGTACTGTTCATGAGGAGGTGTGGTAGTAGAGGAGCACATGAGGAGGTGTAAAAAAAATGGCAATGTTGAAAATCTGGAGTAAAAATATGAAAAATTGGTGAAGTCACAAGCGTGCATAGAAACTGCACAATGCATGCCCATAACGCAATTATTTTGGGCATATTTTTAACCAAATTTTCAAAGTAGGCATTTTGGGACCTCTGCTCATGAACAGCGGCACTGTGATTTTGTTAATGTGTCCTGAACATTGATTTCGCACAGCAACCACACCATTGTGTGCCATATGCACAAAAACACATTTCGGGCAGGATGTGAAAAATGAAAGCTTTACTGTTCATAAGGAGGTGTCAAAAAATGGCAATGCTGAAAATCTGGAGTGAAAATATAAAAAATTGTTGAAGTTACTAGCGTGCGTGGAAACCGTGCAACACATGCTCATAACACAGTCATTTTTTGGAATATTTCCACCAAATTTGCAAGACGGGCTTTTTGGGACCCCACCTCATGAGCAGTGGCACTGTTGTTTCATTAATCAGTCCTGAAAGATGATTCTGTGCAGTGACCGTGAAATGACCTTTCAGGACAGAATAATGAAATGACAGTGCATGTGTTCATGAGGTTGGGTCCCAAGAACCCCATGTTGAAAGTTTGGAGGCAAAATTCAAAAAGATGGCTGAGATATCCACCTAAGTTGACCCCCCCCCCATTTATGCCATTGTATGGCTCACTGGCATTTCTTCAGTTCGCAGTCGGCTTTGAAGAGTGCAGACGTGTTCCTACTCCACCAAAGATTGCAGCGCCGGACCTCCGGAGGTAAGTATGGGGTGAGTGTGTGTGTGGGGAAGTGGGGTGCACAGAGGGCAGGTGCGGGTTGGGGAAGGGGGTGCCACCGACAGTGAGGGACCATTTTCTTTGTTTCAGGTACAGGGGAAAAAAAATGAACACTGCAGACAGTTTTCTTTTTTTACAAGTGAAAGAAAACAAATGTTGGCCACACTGGGGAGAGCTCCCAGTGTGCCACACAATGGGGGTGGGGTGGGGGCAGGGACATGCCGACACGGTCGGCTTTCTGTTAAACGGAGGCACACTGGGGTGGGCTCCCAGTGTCCCACACAATCTGGGGGGGGGGCTTCAGGAACCAGAGAGACAGTGGAATCAGTCAGATGCACTGACTGGATCAGTGAATTGGACCGGACGGAGAGTCAGAGTGAGAGACCCAGACCGACTGCAGCCTTCCTCTGCCCTCCTTGTCTCTCAGTCTCGAGTGTGCTCAGCTCAGGGCTCATTGGGCAGTGTGGGCTCGCTCTCTCACTCAGCTCTTTCTCAAAGTGCGGGCCGGTGTGGTCTTCTCATAACTTCAGACAGCTCTCCCTCTTGACTGGGTCATGCTCTCACTCTACAGCTGCTCCTCCACCCCGTCCCATCCAGAACTCAACAGCTTAAGCCGCAGAGAAGACAGTGGGGGACAAACTTGTCAGCAAGCAGCAAAAGGACTAGAACAAAATAGTGAGTATTAGTTCACAGCTCTTTTTTGAGGATTCCTTTTGCCAATGCCACCTGCCACCAATCTGCCACCAGCCGCAAAAGTTTCGCTGCTACCACTCGCTTGCTTGCTCTGCTCTCAGTCAGTCTGGACTTGGTGGACTCCCCTCACTGGCTCTTTCTCTGGACTGGCCCCCGCTGCAGCTCCCTTGCTGCTAGTCGCTCAATTCTCGGTCTCTCTGATGTGCCTGCAGACTGTTGACTGGTGAAGGAGGAGCTGACACTGCAATGACAGGTTGCTCCCTGATTGCAGCAGCAAATTTGTTTCAAGTTGGCGGCACACTTTAAAACTGCTGTCATAGACAGTGTGCTCACTAATTGGTGCTGAACAGACGAGCCCAAAAAAGCACTGCCGGCATTGACCACAACACTGACACGCCTCTGAAACCTGCTACTACCACAAGATGTTTCTTGCGCATGAGCGCAAGCAAACATAAAAAGCAGTTTAAGAAAATACAGCTATATACTTGCAGGAAATAGGTTATGTTATTATGGGTAAATGGTAGGAGGCCACATGGGTATACCACCTTCTTGGCGTCTTAATCCTTAAAATGAACTTTAGTATGAACTGTAATGTTTAGTAGAAGTGTGGACAGTACTCCATGTGGCTGCAGCATAAATATCAACCACAGAAACATTTCTGAAGCAAACAGATGTGGCCATACCCCTTGTGGAATGATCATAAATCATGCTAGGAAGTTCCTTACCATACTTCCTAGAACAGAACGTAATACAATGTGCTAACCATTTGGACAAGCACTGTTTCGAAACAGGTACATCCTCTTTCCCAGGGCCAAATGAAATAAACAGCTGAGAGGACTGCCTGCAGGGTACCCAGCTATAACAGCGCTGCAAGAATAGTGCTGCACAATGCAGCATTAGTCTGTACGGTGCTATCACAGACAGCGAGCAGGGCCTATGAGTGCAAGGCAGTAAGCTCTCCCCTGGTCGCTGTCCATGGTGCTGACACAGGACAAGAGCAGCAGAATTCCAGAAGCTGGCCAAGCTACTCTTGTGGCATGGAGGTCTGAGGCATACAGCAGCCTGGTTAAGTGATAATGGACACCAGGGTTCTAATCCTGGTCTCCCCAGACTTTCTGCAGTATCAGAACTTTTTCTTTTGTTACAAAGGACCATGGAAACAGTATTCCACAGCCTCACAATGTTCATCTTTCCCTGTGATCCGCTCCCTCTGGAGTTAGGATCTATTAGTCAGGCCCCAGAGTTTTCTGCGATTCCGCAGGTGTGGCAAACCACGGAAATATCCGCGGAATTTGCCGTCACCCGCGGAATTTGCAGCCACCCACGGAACAAACATCCTTTGCCGACTGGGGTGCCCAACCCCGCCGGGCTTCACTGCCCCCAAATGTTCGTATGCCATGCTGAGCCCACCCCAGCGTGGCAAAGCCTTTGGCCGACGGGGTGCCCAACCCCAGTAGGCTTCACTGCCCCCAAACAGGAAGGTTGGCATGCTGGGGAGCCCACCCCAGCGTGGCAAAGCTTCCTTTGCTGACGGGGTGCCCAATCCCCTGTCAGCTTCACTGTCTCCCCAAGCTGCCTGGTGCCACGCTGAAGCCCACCCAGCATGGCAAAAGCTTCCATTGCTGACAGGGGTGCCCAATCCCCCGTCAGCTTCACTGCTCCCCCCAAGCTGCCTGGTGCCATGCTGGGAGCCCACTCCAGCGTGGCAAAAGTCCCTCGTTGTGTCTAAAAAAAAAAAGAACCTGAAACAAAAAAAAACTTCCCTCGTTGATTCTTTTGCCCCCCCTTCCCCAACACCCACACTCTGCATACCCACCTCCCCAGACCCCCACCTCACCCCCACCTCAACCCATACTTACCTCTGGAGCCCAGTGCGACGATCTTCGGTGGACCGGGAACACGACTGCACTCTTCAAAGCTGACCATGAACTGAAGAAATGCTGGTAAGCTGTATAATGGCATAAATGGATTTTTTTTTTCAACTTTAGTGCATATCTCAGCCATTTCTGGGAATTTTTTCACCAAATTTTCAACATGGGTTTTTTTGGGCCCCACCTCATGAACTGTGACACTGTTATTTCGTTAATCAGTCCCGAAAGGTGGTTCCACAGTCACTGCATGGACCCACCTTTCCAGAATGATTAATGAAATGACAGTGTCACAGTTCATGAGGTAGGCTCCCAAAAACCCTATGTTGAAAGTTTGGTGAAAATATTCCCCAAAATGACTGTTTTACGAGCGTGCATTGCACAGTTCCTACGCACGCTTGTAACTTCGAGCACTTTTAATATTTTCACTCCAGATTTTCAGTATTGCCATTTTACCACACCTCCTTATGAACAGTACTACTGTCATTTTTCTCATCTCACCTGAAATGTGTTTTTTGCACATGTAGCGCACAATGGGGTGGTCGGTGTGTGAAATCAATGTTCGGGACAGATTAAGAAAATCACAGTGATACTGTTCATGAGCAGAGGTCTTAAACTGGCTATGTTGAAAATTTGGTGACAAACGCCCATAAAATGACTGTGTTAAGAGAGTGCATTGTGTCAGATATGGCAAAAAAAAAAAAAGGGAAAAAATTAAGGGTAAAAATGTGCTGTAGAATTGCCGAAGAAATTGGTGTTGAGTGTCGCACAAGTTCTGCGGCAAATGAGATCCCTGCCACAGAACTTTGCTCTGATGTGCCGTAGAAAAATCGGGGCCCTGCTATTAGTACATGGGGTGCGGAGGGACAGAGCCCCCGCAAAAAAGAAAGCAAGAGCATTTTTTACCGCACAGTTCTTGACCGCGCTATTCAGACACATTCTTATGACCCAGTACTTCCTGCAGTCTTTAGTGCATGCAAGATAGTATCACATGAGTCTGTGTGGAGCAGTATGTTACCTTAATTGGCATGCTCAGGATAACAAACTAGAAGGTGGATGGTTTGGTTTCGTGGGAAATGAGACACCACCTTTGGCAAAATCTTAGGATTAATATGCAAAGACAGCCTTTGGAAAATCAGATAAGGAGGATTACACATTAGAGCCTATAGCTCTGAAATCTCTTGAGCTGAAGTAACTGCAACTCAAAATAACACTTTCCATGAAAGGAAGTGTAAACCACAACTCGCAGCGGGCTCAGAAGGAGTCACAGTAAGTTTTTCAAGCACATAGCTGAAGTCCCACACGCACATAACTAAAGTTCCACGGGGGACCAGATTGCAAATGGGAGGTTTCATATGCAGAATACCTCTCAGAAAGGTATGAGAGATCTCTGAGCTACCATACACCCATCAACAGGTGCTTGGAAAGCTGGTACAGCTGTCAGATTCAAGTACAGTGAGAAATACTACAGTCAGTGACAGCATGCACAGTATTCTGACACCGCAGTGACCAGACAGGTAAATGGGTCCATATTTTTGGAAGTGGCCCACAGAGTGAAACACTTCCAAATCAAAGAGTACGTATGTCTGGTGGAAGGCTTTGTGGCCGCAACCAGGACATCAGCTACTTTTAATAACACCCCAAACCATGCTATGGCTATGCCTTCAGGAGCTATGCATCCAGGTGTAAGGATTTCAGGTCTGGATCGACTAGTGCCCCTTTGTTCTGTGGCAACAGGCCTCTGCACAGAGGCAAGGGTACTGGAGACTCCACTGCTAGTTGCTGCAGTAGTGAATACCCTATTTGTTGAAGCAACCAGAGGTGCAATGAGTATGAGTATGAGGATCGCACCCACCATCTGTAGTTTCAGTAATACTCTCTGCATTAATAGAATGGGAGGGAATGCATATAGAAACATCCTTTTCCAAGAGGTGGACAACACATTTCACCAAAAAACCCGATGCCCTGGAACAGAATAGAAACACAGCAGTTTTGCATTGTGTGGGGACACAAAAAGGTTCAACTCTTGACTACACTACATTTCAGAAAGGTTGTCCACCACTGAGGTCAGCAGTTCCCATTCATGTCTCTTGAACTGTGACCTGCTTAGCTTGTCTCCTAAGATGTTTTGGACACCTGGGAGATGCATGGCTGATAACTCCAGGCCATGTTCTAGTGCCCAGTACCACACTCTCATTGCTTCCCGACATAGGGGATAGGAATGAGCCCCTCCTCTTGTTTGTTTATGTAATGTATAACACTGGCACTGTCCATCTGCAATAACAGATGACTCAGACTCAGATGCTCCTGGAAAGCCTGGAGATGGTATAGAACAGTTCTCATCTCCAGGCTATTTATCTGCAATCTGGTTTCCACCTTAGTCCAAGACCCTTGGGTTTGATAAGGACCCAGATGTACTCCTCACCCGGATTCTGATGTATCTGAAGTGAGAATCTAAGATGGAGTTGGAATTAAGAATGGAAAGCTCCTCAGGAATTTACTGTGGTCCATCACCATTTCAGTTTTTGCATAAATGAGACGTGACAAGCACCTGTTGATCCATGTTATCCATCAACTGTTCCCACTGCACTCTCAGTGTCCATTGTTGTATCCACATATGTAAGCAAGCCAGTGATATAGCCACAGTGGCTGCTGCCATGAGGCCTAGCAGGCACAGGAAAGTTCTGGCTGGGACATAGCAACTGTTGTACACCAGCAGCATTTGAGCCATGATACGTTCTGCCCTGTCCAGGGGCACAAACACCCTGCCTGCGCTGTGTCCAGGACTGCACCTATATACTGCACCCTTCTGGAAAGGGGACAGTAATGACTATGGTACATTCACTGTAACCCCCAGGACTTTGAACAACTGCCTTGTGCTAGACAGGGTGTGTTCAGGTTGTCTCCTGGATCTGCCTTTCAATAGCCAATCGTCTAGGTATGGGAAGACATATAGACCTTCCCTGCAAAGGGCTGCTGCCACCACAGTTAAGCATTTGGTAAAAACCCAAGGAGCAGAAGACAAGACAAAGAGCAAGACTCTTAACTGGAAGTGCTCCTTTCCAGGACAAATCTCAAGTACTTTCTGTCATGCTGTCTGATCTTGATATGAAGGCATGCATCCTTCATATCCAGGGAGCAAATCCAGTTCCCTGCTTTCAACAGTGGAATCAGAGCAAATCCAGTCACCTGCTTGCAACAGGGGAAGCAGGTTTGGCAGGAAGACCATGCAAAATGTCTTGCATTCTATGTAAAGGTTTAGGTCTCACAAGTCTAGCACAGGCCCAAGATCCCCTGTCCATTTGGGGACCAGGAAATATCTGGAGAAGAACCCTTTACCTTTCTGGCATGAAGGCACTCGTTCTATGGCATGTTTGGTTAACAAAGTGTGTACCTCTTCTTTCACAGAGACAGGTGTCCCAGGGGATAAGTTGAAAGAGACGAATACTCTGGAGAGTTTCTGTCAACTCCAGAGCATGTCCTTTTACAATTATCTCCAGGACTCACTCATCTGTAGTAATCGCCCTCTACTGTGTTAGATGAAGGGAGAATCAACCCCTACCACCACCTCTTGCATGTGAAGTGGTTTGGGGGAAGTCATGCATGAGTCATGCTAAGCCGGAGGGCCTGGTACCACCATCTTTGGAGGCTTTGGAATAGGCTCCTGGGGGAGGGGGAGGTGGCAAGGCTCCACCACCCTTCCCTCGGCCCTGCTGATGGTAAGCATAACAGCCACCTTTAACAGCAGGCTGCCAAAAGGATCCTTGACCTCTACCAGGTGTAGGGAACTGGGATTTAACTGACATCAAAGTCATTCTTGAGATTTGCAGACCTCTTAAAGCATCATCTACATGACAGCCAAACAGTTTGGTTCCTCTAAGGGGCATTCAGCACTGTTTGTTGCACATCAGTTGTAAACCCAGCTGCTCTGAGCCAAGAATACCTTTTCATGCAAATACCAGTTGCAGCTGCCCTGACAGATGCATCTGAGAAACCATAGGCTGAGCGTAGCAGATGTTTCCCTACCTCAGCACCTGCATTCAAATTTTTCAATAATTCAGTCTTGGCTGTGCCCTCTGCAAGGGCCTGAGCTGCAGCTTTGGAAGCCTTCCACAGGCTACTTTGATACTTAATCATTTAAGATTCATAGTTTGCAGTACACAGGCTTAGTGAGGCAGAGGTGTATGTTCACTTGCTCCTGGATTCCTTATCAGGTGGCAGGGTACTCATATGCCTTTGTTCCATGGATCTATCATGGGCAGCCATGATGACCACATAATCTGTTTCTGGCTGGTTAGCATAATAAGGCTTGGCAGCAAAGGCAGGGTACTGCTTGTCAGCCTTTCTAGGGACAGCTGGTATGGTATTTGGCTTATACCAGGCAGCATAAATGCCATCTTCTACAGCAAACCCCATAGCAGTTTGCATCTGCTGCATCATTGTCTGAAAAGTGGGGTCTTCAGGAGGAGATATGGGTGTTTACACCACAGAATCCTCAATACAAGAGGATACAGTGGAGCTGGAATGTGGAGCATAACGTTTCTCTTCATATCCTTCCTCCTCTTCATAATTCTTCTCCATTATAAGGTCAGGATTAAATTCCTCCTCCTCATCGACGTCCCAATTGATGACGGGAAGAGAACCTTGGTGGTGATGCCACAGGCCTTTGCTCAATAGGCACTTGCTGTGTACCAGTCAAGGAAGTCAACGGGGTCTGTAAACCAGCAATCTCTGTTGACAGCAGTGCAGGCTGCAAAGGCAAGCCTGGCAATATGCATCATATCATATCTGAAAATGACGCCAGCACTGCCTGTGCATCAACGCCCTAGCCAGGGGCCGTGACCGCTAGTGTTGATGACAGGTCTGCTCCTGTTGACAATGGCGATGTACCATCCATAGTAGGTACAGTAGTGCCTAAGCCAAGCCCCGACCTTGATGTCTGGTTGATGGATGGGGGTGGCTGTCATCACCACCGCTACAGTGTGGACAATGACAATGAAGACTGAGTAGGTATAGGCCGCAGCAGTGACTTGGATATTGCAGAGGAAGCTGATCTATCCGTAACCTTATATTTACACTCATGTTCTGACAAGGAACTCTCTTTTTCACAGTCTTTTGACGTCGATGACCACGACTCAGTTGATGGGGCTGATGATGCATCCTTCTGACCCTTGTCTTTTTGCATGGCTGCTAGAGTGTTTTCTAACGAAAACATCTCAAGCACCTTTTTTCAACGTCACCTTGTTGCTTGACTGAAGCCCTGTTAAATAACATTTTTTTAATTTAAATTCTTTTGGTAACCAGGTAAGGTCCTCTAGGCACAAGTACCTGTTTCAGAGGTGACCTGGGAGCACTGTGGAGGTTAAATGACTTGTTCAGAGTCACACAGTATGCAAGTGGAGGTTGTGGGAATCAAACCCAGATCTGATGGATGCACCAAGCTCATTCACAGCTTGTTACTCTAACCACTAGGCTATACTGGTAAATCTCACAAATCCTGACATTGTGAAAGAGGCCTAAACAGAAGACACACACACACACATTCTGGATGTCGTCCTTGTATATTATTTTACCGCAGTTGCAGTACCGGAAGAATGTCATTAATTTTGGCAGCATACAGTAGTTGATGGTATCACTAATAATGATTACTTTATAAGGAAATAATAAACAGCAAAGGCTAGGTGTATTAATTTCCACAGCAGGTCCGACGAGTACAGTCGACAGCAGGAAAAGAACTGAGGAGAGATGGGGTTACCCACATTTATGTGGACGCTGACTCATGATGTTGTCATGAGCAGCCCCCTGGTTAGCAAAATTTCCATGTGGTACTAGTGCTGATATGGGTATAGTTCCAAAGGTGTAGTCTAAGAGAAGAGATATCCTCGAAGAAGATCCAGAGTTATAGTTCATGGCATGTCTGGGATATGCAACACCACATGAATCAGTGTCATCTAAAAACTGAAAACCTTTTCCCAAACCTGCACACAAAGTCGGGGACACAAAAGTTACTTTATTTGGTTTTTGTTAACCAGGTTAGCACACTAGACAAAACAGATGCCTATTTTCAGGTGCGACCCGGGAGGTTACAAGGAAATAAGGAAGCAGATTACAAAACAGAGCTCAGGTAGATAAATATACAGATATTTCACAGATGAGGCAGGAGAGGCAAAAAAAAGAAGCATACGGTAACATACACAGCAGCAGGTAACTTAATATACAGACATTACAAACTGTGAGCAGAGAGGCAAGTTTCAAATACCATTTCAAATACAAAGGGTGCAAGCACGAGGAACACTGGGCAGGTAGGTAGGGCTAGGAAGGTAGCCGAGCACACAGAGTCTGGGTAGGTGCCCCACAAAGAGAACCAGTGGTATCCAGTGTGTCATTAGTTTAGGAGGGCCACTGGTATCATTAAGTGCAACTGCAAGCCGAGGAGAGCAGCAAGTGATTCCAGAGGGAGTTATGGAAACAGGTATGGGAGGGTGTAGTGCGAACAAGGGCAGGAAGGGAGTTCCATAATTTTGGAGCACAAGACACAGATGCTCTGTCACCCATTTGGGTGCAGGTATTGGGGACCTGGAATATCGCAGGACCATGTGACCTAAGGGAGTAGGTACTTGATGGGCTGATTGGCAGAGATGGAAGGAGGGCAGACTAAATGCTACCATTTTTTTTCTTGAGCCCTGCGTTGAATCTGAAGAGAAGATGTGACAATGGAGAACAAAATGGGTATTTGCAAGAATCCCTGTCGATATAAACTGTTAATGAAATGCCATCATTTTAGGTTCAGAAACGAGGATGTTTTCCCCTCCTACAGATTCTAACGAGACACACATGCACTGAGCCACATGGGGCATCGTAAGATACATTGTTAAGCTTATCTAGCAGTTCCTCCTGGTTCTTTTTATATCAGGATAATTATGACTGTCAAATGTTATTTTCTCTGAATTCTTTATTTTCATTTTTTCCTTTCCCTCCCTGTTTTCCCAGTGTCCACCCAGCAATTCCAGCTGGGAAAGAAGACAAACAGTTCCCTAAATGCAGCATGACATGCCACGTTGTTTCCAAACCAGCTACAAGTGAGCTCAGTGCAAAATGTGCTTTACTTCTGTCCTCTCATATATGACACAGGAATTCATCTGAAAGCGTTCTGCATTTTTTTCATTCAGTAAATCCCGGATACAAAGTGTTCGCAAAACTCTAAGAAGGAATTAAATTCTCTAACCGCTGTCTAATATTTAATGTGTGCATAGACTGCTTTTCATTGCCATATCACTTTTTTAGATACTCAAAACAGCGTAAAAATGTTTGGCTGGAGCAACACCAGCAACTCGATGGCAGCGAGAGAGATGCATGGCAATCTTGCTGCTGAACCAGACAGAGGCCTGGGAAACCAGGCAGGTCACTGGTAGATATCACCATGGATCTGACGTACTGGGATGTGGCACACTGTAACACTCCCTAGCTCATTGCCTCACAGAGCAGCACTGGTGTCAGTAGCCAGAAGTAGTCAATCTGCTGTACTCTCAGAGCCAGGAACAGGTGGTTGTGAGGCCCACTATGCAGTCAAAGGGAGTACAAAGGACAAACATCTGGCCATTATCCTGACAACTACTATATGGGCAGGGTGTTACATTTCAGTCCACAGTATATCATACTGCACCCTAAAGTGGTATGAAAGTAAGGTACATGAACAGAGTTCCATTTCTCTGCCACAGTTATATTAGTGTGAGGCTGGACATACTGCTGCATTTTACTTTAACACATTTGTTTTTAGAATATATTACTCCATGTAAGACGGAGGGAACTTAAAGAGCAGCTGACGACTTCACAGTAATTCCGGATTCCTCCTCCCCATTATTTATTACTGGTGTAATCTGCATGAAAGCAGGATCTTTGCTCCCAAAGAGTTTATCTATTCCTGTTGCTTTCTCCCCACCTACGATCATAACACACTGCTTGTGACTTAACAGTTACTCCCATGGCAACAGATTGTGATGCCACAACACAGGATTATGACTTGGAGTAGGGAGTAAGTTCCAGAGGCAGATGAACTCTGAGAGATAAAGATCTTCTAGTCATGCAAATTTCCATAGCAACAAATAATGGGGAGGAGAAATCTATACAATATATAGAATGCAAGCTGAAGTGTACCTTAATATCATGTTTTCTAATGTGTTCTTTGATGCATCAGGTGCTCTTTAAGAAGTTACAGTATGAAGCTGGTAGCAGTTCTCATTCATGGCAGCAACATGCAATACTGGTAATTTGTTATTAATGTTAAAGCAAAAGGAAGCTGGGAAGGCAGTCAGAACAGCAAAGGCTCAAACTGAGGAAAAGATAGCCAACTCCGTTAAGAAGGGGGATAAAACCTTTTATAGGTACATCAGGGAGCGAAGGAAGACCAAGGGAGGGATAGTGAGGCTTAATAAAGGGGGAGGTGGGCAGAGGGTGACTGTGAAAAGGCAGAGATACTAAACACATATTTTTGCTCTGTATTTACAAAGGAAGAGGGAGAGGTACCTAAAACAAACAGTAGAAACACTCTGGATACAGAAGTTGATACCAGCCCATTTACAGAGGAAAGGGTTCTGAAAGAACTTTTAAAACTGAAGGTGGACAAAGCAATGGGGCCTGATGGGATTCATCCCAGAATTCTAAAAGAACTAAGGGTGGAATTAGTGACACCACTGACTACCCTGTTTAACAAATCATGGGAGAATGGGGTGGTACCCGAGGACTGGAGGAGGGTAGATGTGATTCCCCTTCACAAAAGTGGGAGCAAGGCAGAAGCAGGAAACTACAGACCTGTTAGTTAACCTCAGTGGTAGGGAAAATGATGGAATCACTTCTGAAGGAAAGAATTGTCGAGTATCTAGAGGCCAGAGGGGAACAGGACCCAAGACAGCATGGATTCACAGCGGGAAGGTCATGCCAGACAAATCTGATAGAGTTCTTTGACTGGGTGACCAAAGTAGTAGATCAGAGAGGGGCTGTGGACATGGCCTACCTAGACTTTAGCAAGGCATTTGATACAGTCCCACACAAAAGATTAATATACAAGTTAGCTAGCCTGGGAGTGGGTCCCAAGATGACAGCCTGGGTAAAAGATTGGCTGGAGAATAGGACACAGAGAGTAATAGTAAATGGAGTCCACTCTGAAGAAAGGGGGGTTACTAGTGGGGTACCACAGGGTTCAGTATTAGGACCGGTCCTCTTCAATGTCTTTATAAGCGACATTGCAGAGGGACTGGAAGGAAAAGTATGTCTCTTTGCAGATGACACAAAGATCTGCAACAGAGTTGATGCACAAGGTGGGGTGGAAAGGATGAAAAGGGACTTGGCAAGGTTAGAGAATGGTCAAATGTATGGCAGCTTAGATTCAATGCTAAGAAGTGCAAGGTAATGCACCTGGGAAACAAAAACCTAGGGGAAGAGTACACAATGGGGAGTGAGATACTAACAAGAACAAAAATGGAAAGGGACCTGGGGGTAGTCATATCAGGTGACCTAAAGGTGGGCAAGCAATGTGAGAGGGCAGCAAGGAGGGCTTGGGGGATACTGGGATGCATAGGGAGAGGCATCACCAGTAGAAAACAGGAAGTTATTATCCCTCTGTACAGACAGCTGGTCAGACCCCATCTGGAGTACTGTGTGCAGTTCTGGAGACCCAGTCTTCGCAAAAACATAGACAGGATGGAAGCTGTCCAGAGGAGGGCAACTAAAATGGTGCAGGGTCTGCACCGGAAGACATATGAAGAGAGACTTAAGGAGCTTAATATGTATAGCCTCGAGGAAAGTGAGAGAGGGGACATGATAGAAACTTTCAGTACCTCAAGGAATCAACAAAGTCCAAGAGGGTAGCATCTTTCAAAAAAGAGGTGTGCAAGAACAGGGGCACAATTTGAAGATGGGGTGGCTCAGAGGTAATTTAAGGAAGTATTTTTTCACAGAGAGGGTTGTGGATGCATGGAATGGCCTTCCGGAGGAGGTCGTGAAGTCAAAAACAGTGGTGGAATTCAAGCATGCATGGGACAGTCATAAGGCAATTCTAGGGGGTGGGGGTAGAAAAAAGTAGGCTACTGGTTAACTAGGATCTGCAGCTTATCCAGTAGGCAGGGAAATGGGCAGACTGAGTGGGCCAAGTGGTCCTTATCTGTCGTCAAATTCTATGTTTCTATGTTTCTAATGTGATATACAATAATTCCTACATGCTGTAACACATACAGAGTGCTACAGTATATCCTATAACATGCTGTATTTCCAAAGTTTCAGTGACTGTATCCCTGCAACTTGGCTTTTTATGAAATACAACAAATTATGTTTAAAAAATGTAGACAGAGACACATCTATGGATGTTGTATTTTGGACTTCAGCAAAGCATTTGATATGGTGTCATATGCAAAGCTGATTAACAAACTTAATGCAAGCGGGGTTAGTTGTAAGACAGTATATTTGATAAATTATTGGCTAAGTAATTCAAAACGAAGGGTGAGAAAAAAAATACTCACTGTAGTAATGGTATTTCTTCTAGAGAGTGTATCTGTGAGTGATACAAATTGCAACATCTCAGCCTTAGGAAGCAGCCCCAGAGACAGAATTTCAGAATATTACCATTAAAGCTTCACAGTCTGGTTTCACTCCCCCTGACATACAAACAGCAGATTCAAAGTTGAGCAGAAGACAGCAGCGACCACTCAACTCTCTGTGATATATTAATAAATATTCTTTGCAAAAATACTGTGTTAATGCACCAGTTAGGATTCAACTTAATGCAGCAAAAGTAGAGAAATGAGGTGTTAGGTTTTCCAACCCTAACCCCCACAACCCTCAAGCAGCAAAAGTACAACACATTAGGATTTTGAGTCTCTCACAAGTTACTGCACCAAACCAGTGCCTGCAGGCCCTGTATGAAGAAAGATCATGTCTCACCTTGTTTACTCAGGGAACAGGGTGTGCATTATGACTGACAACTTCAAGGAAAACCCCACCACTGGTTCACCAGGATTCCAGAGACTCAAAAGCCTTATGTTTTTTCTCCCTTTTACTGCTTGAGTGGCTGGACTGGGGAGTTAGGGAACCCTAACATATTTCCCTACTTTTGTTGTCTAAAAATGAACCCTAACTGGTGCATTGCCCCAGGTTTTTCTTTTTGACATAGTGGCACTATATCCTCATTCATGCAGGTCCCTTGACATAGTGGAACTGTATCCTCATTCACACAGGTCCCTTCAGGGCCAGCGTGAACAGATGCAAATGTGCCGGGCAAAGCGTCTGATTACGACGTGAAACGTTGACTTTTTTGGGGGGTTGCTACCACTTCTTCTTTGTACCTTAACACAAAGCAGTTGTTGTTACTGCATTTTTTAATATTAAAAAGCAGTTTTAAGTGTGTCCTAATTTTGTGGACTGTTCTTCGCTGTTAGCTGTAGAGCCCGCGTTTCTTTACTTTACATGCATTGGATTTATTGTAGCAGGGCTCCAGTTTCCAGATGCTGACTTGAGCCACAGTGTTTGTGCTCAAGACTCCATCTACTTTGAAATGTTTAAAAATGGCACAACTCCTCAGTCTGTCAATAAAGAAATTCTTGTTTTGTGAGCCCATATTACTGTTTCGTGAGCCTCCAGTTCTGTTTTGTGAAGCTAACGAAACAAGAATTTTGGTTCACAAAACAGGATTCTGGACAGGTTTTTCCCCCCAATCTTGTTTCATGAGCAGGCATCTTGTTTCATCACTCACAAAACAAGAACGCCAACTCACGAAAAAAGACTGAGGAAAAAAAACTTAGTCCACCATCTTGTTTTGTGAGCCACCCTTCTTGTTTTGTGAGTTGTTTTGTGAGTGACAAAACAAGATGCCTGCTTGGGAAACAAGACTGGGGAAAAAAGATTCCACAGCCTTTTTTAGTGAGGTGACCTTCTTGTTTCATGAGGTCCTACTCCTCTTTCGTGAGTCTCACAAAATAAGAAAAATCAGCTCATGAAACAAGCCCCAATAAGGCTTTTTCAGGTGTTCCAAAACCATATTTTGGGGTTATGTTTCAAAAAACTAATCCAGAATCAAACAAAATGGCTCCCATTTAGCTAGATTCACATGTTTCTTTCTCTCCTGGGCATCATTTTTATGGGATGTCAAAAAAGTTATTTTTGAAAACAGAAACAAAATGGCTGCCATATGAAAGTGAATCGAATCTTCTTTCGTGTGCAAAATTTCTTCTTTCATATCAAACATCTATCAGAAAGACCCTACCGAGCATGCTCAGAACCAAAATTTCAAATCCTTATAACATACCAGATTGATAATTTTTCACCAAATCAGCAAAAGGCACTATTCTAGGGCAAGCCCCTTCTACCCTGAAAATTTCAGAACAATATTCAAAACTATCTGGGCTGTATGTGAGAGCAGAAAAACAGCAACAAAAATGATTTTTCCTATTTTTGCCCTACCCGGATCTTGGAATCCAGACATCCAACTGTCACAAAAGTTGACAAATCAAGAGAACTTGCCTCCCAGACTGCGCATGGAAAATTGCGTACAATTCCATTGAACGGGCAAAGCTATTAAGGTACACATTTAGGGGTTTAACATTAAACACCCTACTCAACCCTAACTATAGGGGCGCTACCACATCCCTTCAATAAATGCAATAAGAACTGACAAATCACCGTATGAAAAAAAAGTAAAAATGGCAGCATTTGAAATTGTAAAATGCTCAAGCAAGAAATTAATTAAAAAAAAACATCTGATCTGGCCATCCAAAGAACCCTTTTTATGCAGGTTCTAGAAAGAGAAGTAGGGAGGGCATGTATGACTCACAAATACATCTTCTAGAAAAGACATGGTGTGTTTTTTTTTCTTCTAGCAAATAGAGTATACATGGAAGAGTGACATGTACTGTATATAGATGAGGGGTTAGAGGCAAGGGAGAATATATATATTTTTTTCATTTTTATTTTCTTATTTTAAATTTGCTAACCAGGTAAACCCTGAATGCATCAAAAACTGCTAAATTTCTGGATAGGTTCTGGACCAGATACAACCAGCTCAAGGATACACGCCTTTGGCCCCCTTTATTACTATCCCTCTCACCAAGCCTGCTATAAATGTGGTGATGATATTGTTTTGGAATGAGGGAGTAAACAACCATGATATCTTTTACTGGATCTGCCAGAAATGTGATGTCTTAGAAAAACCTGTGCCCATTATTGACTCCGAATTTATTTGGAGGGGGGGTGGAAATTTCAGTTTTAGTTACTACAAGCTAACCAGGGGATACTCCATTCTTCCTAGCAGTTTTTCAATCAGAAAGGGACCAGGGCCTGTTGTTTTATCAGAGAAAACCTGCCACATACTAAACCATACTTGAGTAACACCTGTGACAGCTCTCACTGTAGTCTGGGCTTAGACTATGGCCATGTAAATTCTCTGATTCTAAGACACATACACAGTGGCACAGTGCGACTTGTACCAACATATATGGTGTAAGTTGCACTTTGCACCATGGGATCTGCAGGATGGGATTCCAAGAGGTGTCCTGCACCATGGCACATGCTGCCTGTGCCCAAGGGGACCTACACCACCCAAGGCCCCTACAGCATGGTGGAAGGGGAGTTACAGCAGCATCTGCACCCTATTCCAATAAAATAAATTGTTTTTGGCAGACTGGGGTGGGGGTGGGGCAGAAAATCTCATCAGCCTGTATCAGTCTTGTGCTCTTCCCAATAGGGCCATCTCAGGCAATCTCATAATGTCACCAGAACTGTGTGAATGAAGTAAGTTGGGTCACTTGCAAGGTTATGTATTATCTATTGACCAGGCTAAGGCTTTTGATAGCCTCTCACATGAGTATATTTTTGCTGCTTCGAGTAGATATGGGATACCTCCAGTTTTTCCAGAGTTGGATCTCTCTTCTGTATAAGGATGTGAAAGCAATGCCTGTAGTTAATGGTTGGAGGGGTCAGCCTATGCCAGTACTATGAGGGTCAGACAAGGGTGCCACATAAGCCCACTGTTATATATGTACTCTGTCTAGACCCACTTTTACAGCATCTAGGCACATATCAGCATATCTGAGGGTTGGCACCAAGAGTATCACATCCAGAAATAACAGTTATGCCTTATGCTGATGATATTTGTCTGCTATTGCATGATGTATAATCCGGGGTGGCAGCTTATGAAATGCTACAGAACTTGTGTGGCTTCGGGTGATAAAATTATTTATTTAAAAAGTAAGGGTATCACTATGGAAACAAGTAAGATAGTAAGAAAATCAAAAGGTCAAACTGAAAATTGCAAAGGGGGATGAGAAATTATTCTGCAATACATGGGAGAAGCACAAAATAAAGGCAAGAATAATGAGGCTGAGGAAAGGAGAAGGATGGGGGGAAGGGTCCGGTGGTAAAGCTGAATTACTGAATCAACATTTTTGTTCAATATTACCTAAGGAGGAGTATGATCCACTGCTGGACTATGCAGTAAGGCCAGAGCAGGGGGAAGGAGACCATTGTCACTCACATCACAGAAGAAAGGTGCCAGAAGTGCTAAGGATGCTAAAGGTGAACAAATCAATGGGACCAGACAGCATGCACTCAAGAATACTAAGGTAAATAGAGCATGTGCTTGTAGCAAAGCTAGAGGACATTTCCAACTGCTTTTTGATCATTGGGGTGGTCCCCAGGGATTGGAGAACAGATGATGTTGAGACCCTGCACATCAGTGGTAAGAAAAGTGACTCAAGTAATGCAGACCTCACAGCCTGACATCTAGCAGGACAATTATCAGAGGGTACAATGTGGGAAAAGTTGGGAGACTTTCTTGAGATAAACAGTCTACAGGATGGAAGGCAACACAGGTTCATATGAGGGAGGTCATGCCAGATGAACATGATGGGGTTCTTCAACTGGATAGAGTGTCCTATAAAGGACATACAGTAGCTATACTATGCCTGGACTTCAGAAAGTCCTTTGACTCAGTCTCCCACAAGAGGCTAGTCAAGAACCTGAGAGATCTGGAGGTGGAGGTGAAGGTAGCTACATGGGTGGAAAACTGCTTAAAGGGTACAGAGGGTTGTAGTGAACAGGGAGAATGCTGAGATTAAGAAGGTAATGAGTGGGATACAACAGGGATCAATCTTGGGGCTTGTCATCATTATCATATTCATTTGGGACCTAGGAGTAGCAGTTCAGGAAAGGTCTGCCTCCTCGTGGATGACACCAAGATCTGTGGGACAGTGGATAGCAAAGATGGAATCAAAACAATGAGGGAGGAACTGGATGTACTTTAGAAGTGGTCCAACGTACAGCAGGTGAGAGTTGATGCAAAGAAATGCAAGGTAAGGCACACTGGGTACAAGAACCTGGAAACATAATACATGATGGTAGGAGTGATAACAAAGGGCAGAACAGAGAAAAAGGACTGGGGATAATATCAGAAAGCCTGAAATCTAGGGTCCTGTGCAACAGGGAAATTGGAAAGGCAAACAGTACGTTGGAGTCCATAGGAAGGGGAATCTCTAGTAGAAGCAGGGAGGTGAACCTTCCCCTATCTAGGTCGCTGATTCACCCTCATCTGGAATACTGTGCGAGGTTCTGGAACCCAAACCTGTGGAAGGACTGATGGTGTGGAGACTGTACACAGAAGGGTAACCAAAATGATCCAGCGTTTGGGGGAGAAAGCATACAAAGAAAGACTGAGTAACCTTAACATGTACACCCTGGAGACAAGGAGAAAGATGGAACATGATTAAAATGTATACTTATCTCCATGGGATTCACAGGGTAAAATGCAATGAACTGTTCACCCTTAATGCAAACACAAACACAAGGAGAACCCATTTAGACTAGATAGGGAAAGGTTAATGGAAACACAGAAACATGAACAATGCTGGCAGAAAAAGACCACTGGCCGAAACCAACCATAGGGTTTATGGGCAGACTAGATGGGCCCAGCAGTCCTTATCTGCCAACAATTTCTGTTTATGTTTCTATGGTCAATCCAGTCTGCCTAGTTTTACCCTGCCCTACACCACCCCATGAACTACTGTCTAGATGGGGTTTTAGCCCTTGCCTCCCCCACTGCTCCGTGCCTTACTGCTACTCTCCGAGTATCTATTATGCCCTTTACTCTGTCCCAGTTGTGCTTCAATCCATTAATAGTTTTTGTGCCCACCACAGCTGTCAGTGGGCTGTTCCATGACTCAACTGCTCTCTCTGCAAAGTCAAACTTTATTGTACCATTCAAGCACTTAGAAACACCATACCATAGATTCACCAAAGTTCCAATAACTTTGAACTCTATTTTTCTTATTTCTCTATTTTTTACATTTTCTATTTGGACTGTAATAGATGCATTAATGAAGTTTTTGCTCTATCTATCTATCTGTCTATCTATCCATCTATCTATCTATCCGTCTATCAAATTTTGACAAATATTTTCAATATGCTGATGGTGGTCAGACCTACAATGAAAATACTGTATTTCACAGAATAGAAGCTGCCCTAGAATACAAGCCACAGGTCATAATTAATACTTTTAATAAAAGTCACCCTCAAATAGAAGCCGCAGCCTATAATCAGGGTTGAAGTTATGTCAGATAAAGCTCTATAAGTGGGAGTCTTTATGATTTTCTTCTCTGTATATATGATTATTACATTTCTTTTTAAAATGTGTGTTCTTATTTCATGTTTGTTGTGCTTAGTTTCCTATAAGGTAGACCAGTAACAATATACTTGATCATATTCAGAATATGTAATATATTCTTTTTCACACTTAAAATAGGATTTTTCAATACAAGCCACCCACAAATATAAACTGCCCTCAAATACAAGCCGCAGGTCAAAATAAAAACTCCTAGTAGAAGCCATGGCTTCTATTCGATGAAATATGCTTTTATCCTCATTCTAGGTCCATTTAGCCATGCAGTAGGTCAATTTATCCTTACAACAGGTCCACAGTGGACCATCACCTTCATTCAGTGATGTTGTGCTGTTGACCGCCACCTACATTCAGTGATGTTGTGCTGTTGACCGCCACCTACATTCAGTGATATTGTACTGTTAACTGCCACCTACATTCAGTGATGTTGTGCTGTTGACTGCCACCTACAGTACATTCAGTGATGTTGTTCTGTTGACCTTCACATTCACTCAGTGATGTTTGCTATAAAAACATCATTGTTGAAGGTGGCCACTGAACAATTAGGATGCAAGATTTTTTCTTGCAATAGTATAATAAAAGGTCTTGCATAAATCAAGCACACCATGGCCCTAATGGAAATATCACTGATATTTTCCCTCATGTAGTTTGACCTTTTGGCATCACTCAAGGCTTCACCACTCATGATAACATAAGGTCAACTGCACTCAGTAAAAATATCAGTAATTTTTTCATTAGGGTCATGGCATATCCCATATATTATAGTGGCATAGTTACGGTTGAGCAGGTTGTTTAATGTTAAACCCCAAACTTTGCATTTTAATACCTTTACCCACTTTCAATGGATTGGCACAAAATTTTGCATGCATGGTCTTGGTGGCAAGGTCTCTTGACTTGCCAAATTGTTCTGGTTGGATATGTGGATTCTGAGATCTGCATAGTGAAAAAAGTGAAAACAATCGGGGGGTTGCTGTTTTTTTGTCATCATCTAGTGATCAGACAGTTTGGAATTTTGGCATGAAGTTTTCAGAGTAAAAAGGGCTTGGGCCAGAGTGGTACCTTTCATTTGTTTGGTGAAAAAATATTAATCCATTCCAGAGTTGTAATGATTTGAAATTTTGGTTCAGAGGATGTTAGTATGTTTTTTTGGATAGCTGTTTCATACGAAAGAAGAATTTGGCCATACGAAAAAAGATTATTTTCCGTATGGAGTAATATTGTTTTTTCATGGCAAAATTTTTTTTTCATATAGCCACTGTCTTTTTTCTGCTTTTGTATTTTGAAAACCTATAAAAATCTTATCCTGCAGAGACAGCAACAAATTTATCTTGCTAATCATGACCCCCATTAGGTGGATTCTGCAGTTAGTTTTTAACACATTTTATTTTTTTTTCTGTGACTCAAATTTCTTTCTTTGTATGGCAGTACAAAAAAGAAACAGAGCCATATGAACAAAGTTTCCCTTCATACAAAAAATAATTTGAACTTAGTTTTTTTCACAGTCTTTTTTGTATGAAGGGATCTTTCTTCATGAGGCTTTGTTGCTCATATGAAAAAAGATTCCTTCACATGAAAACAAGAATTTTGACTTGGTTTCTTTCACATTTTTTTTTCGTATGAAGGGATCCTTTTTTGATTGAATGAATCTCACGAAAAAGTATTCCTTCATATGAAAAAAGAATTTAGGCTTAGTTTTTTCCAACTGTAACAAGCCATAACTCTATCAATATTTGCATTTAAGGGACAATCTATATATCAAAATAATGGTCTTAATGAATACTACAAGTGTGACATGTATTACTCTCCAAACAAATTCAGGGGCCATATAAATAACATAAAAATTAAAAAAATACATAGTACCCTCCAAACAAATTCAGAGGCTGTATAAATAACATAAACATTAAAAAATACAATTCTCATAAGATAAGACTGCAACTTTAACAAGCTGTAACTGTCAATTTTGCAGTTAAGGCATAATGTACTGTATATATCACTAGAAAGGTTTCAATGAGTACTATAACACTAAAACCCTAACAAATACCTACTGAAAATATGCATATCAAAAACATTAAAATTAAAAATTGAAAATTCCATACCATAACATTGGAACTTTAACAACTTTAACTCAATGTCCACAAACAAACAAAGAAATTAGAACAAAACATATAATTTGTTTTTTGGAGGAATCACATGCCCACATACACTTGTGCATGAATGGACATTCGAGACCTGCATGAATGATGATACTATTCTACTATCTCAAAAAGTAAGGAAATTCTTAGCAAAAAACTTCATTAATGCACCAGTTAGGGTTGAAGTGATGACAGTAGGAAAATGTGGCATTAGAGTTTCCAACCCTAACTCTCCAGCCCCATTCCCAAGTACCCTAATGCCATATTTCTCTACTTTTGTCACTTTAACCCTAACTGGTGCATTAATGATGCAAAAAAATCCATTAATGCATCAGTTAGGGTTACTAGCACAGTGACAAAAATTTGGAATGTGATGTTAGGGTTCAAAACCCTAACTCCGCATTCTCCCACCCTGCCCCCACACATACACACATGCAAGCAGGGGAAGGGCTAAGGCAATACAACCAATCAGAGACAACCAGCATCGGGTAACAGAAGTAACATGCAACTCTCTAAACATACTACAAGACACATCCATCATCATGGTCCACTGACTGTATGAATTCTGTTGCTATCCGAGTGCCTTGGGGGTGCACACACATGCTGGGCAACCATGGGTGATGGCCCACAGTAAGCATTTTTGTGTTAGAAACATCAATAACATGATTTAAGCAGATGTCTACATTTCAATAGTTAACAAATGATGAAACACACAGTATGTTATCTAGAAATACCTATATTGAAAATGAGAGTTTGGATAACCCTACAAACAGTCATTGAATGTTTGAATTTTTTTTCTGATAGTGTGAGTCAGTCCTAATAACAAACGGTAGTAAAAATAAAAGTAATTTTTTGTAGTATAGTTTACAAGTAACATGTGAAAGCAACAGTTGTAACTTCCAAAGCTAACCCTAACAAGCTGCTAATGAGTATTTCCAGGTAACACAGCAGTATAACATGTGATGCTGCTAGTTTCATACCCGAGCAGTATCTGAAAAGTACTATGTATGTGTCAGCTCTATCTTTCCTGCTACCACATGCCTATGTGGTAGAAGCGATGCCTGCAGTGAGTCAATTGTTGAATTATAACACGTAAAAATCAATATTTAGAAAATTTGTACAGACTAAGTTTCATTGTCGATATGTCAGCAATAATGTGTCATCATACTGTGCTGGCAGTATAGAGTCGATCATACTGTATTTGTTTTTTCATTACATAGTATTATGTGAAATGAGTACAGTGTTGTGATTATTGTGCTTACAGATGTGACTGACTCATATAGTGTCTTACAATATTGCATGTGTGTGTGGGGTGGGTGGGGGGAATGCAGAGTTAGGATTTTGAACCCTAAAATTACATTTCCAAACTTTTGTTGCTGTGCTATTAACCCTAACTGATGCATTAACAGTTTTTTGCAATGAATTTACCTTCTTTTTGAGAAAGTCTAATGTAACTGGTAACTGGTATGTGGTAGTTGGAGTACGGGCCAAGACCCTTCATATTGCCAATTTTTTGCATAATGGTATGCGTATGTAGTAGCAAGGGCCCTTTTGGCCCTGCGCTCCCACTCACACATAACTACAGAGCCATACGGCAGCCCTATAGGGCAAGGAACCCTTGTAACACTAATCTCAGCAACCGTAGCAGCTATGAAAAAAATTCAAGTGCTGTTGTAATCATGACTGTGAGACCTCCACACAAGATGAATCAATAAAATCTGTATCTCACATCATTAACAAGATATGGGCACTGAACAGCACTGAAAAGGCACCCTTAGAACCCTTGGAACACGTTTTTGCCAATATCTCTGTAACCATAGCAAGCAGGAAAACAGTTCCATTGCTGGTGTAATCTATGATTTCCAATTTGTTTCTGCAAGCTATAGGTAGCAAAAAACTTTGTATCTCACTTCGTTTTCAAGATACGGGCACCAAAAGGTGTCACGGATGCCGCAATGTTATCCTATGGGAAATTTCTCAAATTTGGAATGCTGTAACTTTAGGCCCTTTGAATGTTTTGGCACCAAACCACCAAAAAGCACATCTGTGCGACCAGGGCTTGCCACCCTGTAAATTTCTGCCCAAAAGCCTCAACCGTTTTGTTACAGGGGGATGGCAAAGCTTTGCAGTTTTTGGGCAAAGTTCTTTCACAAATTGTGAAAGTTTTGCAAAAAACAGCACGACACTTTCATGTTTGTGAAAGTGTCACAGCTGTTTCTTTCAAAATTTGTGAAAGTACTGGGGCACCGTGGCATTTCTGGGGGGTTTTACCCCCCAAAAAGGTAGGGCTGGCATCCTCAGGACCCGACTAGGTAAACCCAACAGTCAGTGTTTACCTAGGGGGTCCCAAATTTAAATGCCAGGCATTTTTTCTCTCTCACTAACTGAAAACAAGATGGTGTCAGCACAAAAGTAAAAGGGCCATCTGCAAAAGGAAAATGTAGTGGCGGCAGCTTTCGTGAGAAACATTTTTTCCCCATTGACTAAAATTTTAAATTTGTTTTCTGAATAACTTTTGAATGGTTTAATATTTTTTCACCAAATCTTCAAAAGGCACATCAGTGACCCAGTCTGCATCTTCTCTGAAGATTTCAGATCAAACGGACAAATCGTGTGGGCTAAGAGTGCGAGCAAAGAAATGCACAAAAAGTCAATTTGTTTTGCATTTCTTTGCATTCTGCAGCTCCGCAACTGTACATCCAACTGTAATGCAACTTGCCAGATCCAGAGATCTATGGTACCAGACTGCACATGCAAAATTTCAGTCAAATCCATCGTATGGTGGCAAAGTTATTAAGGTACACAATTTGAGGCTTAACATTAAAGTGCTTACTCAACCCTAAATACTGGTGCTACTGCACCAGTATAATATATATATATATATATATATATATATATATATATACATACATACACACACACACACACACATCTACAGTATATAGATAAATACACATATATATTCATTGCAAAAAACTTTGTTAATGCATTAGTTCAGGTTAAAGTGACAACTGTGGGGAAATGAGATGTTAGGGTTGAGCCACTAACCCCCACCACCACCACCCCACCACACCCATCCTCCACAGTTGGACAAATGCTGAGATGTGACATAGAGCTGTCAGGACCAACTCTCACCTCATTCCACGTGTAAACAGGTTGACATGCTACAATAAAGGAGAAACTGCTTACTCAACCCTAACTATACTGGTGCAACCGTGCCAGTAAAGCATAATAATATATAAGATGCAAAAAACTCCATTTAATGCATTAGTTAGGGTTGTTCCACAGTGACAAAAGTGAGGAAATTCGGTGTTAGGGTTGAAAGCACCTTGAACCCCGCCACCCCCCAACTGGCATCGGGTGCGTGTTGGGGTTATTGAGTCTAACTCTCACTCCATCACATGTGTGAAGAAGCAGAGGTATTGGATAATGGGGTGAGAGTTGGGACCGATGACCCCAACACGCACCCGTGTCTGAACAGGGTGAAATGAGGCTCAAGGGGCTCAACCTATAAACCTCTCTTTATTGCTGTGGAACAACCTAACTAATGCGATAAGCAGATTTTGCCTCTAATTTCCCTTCTTTTTGAGAATGATGACGAGAAATAGTGAATGTAATGCGGCAGCAGGAATGTGATGTCTTGTGACATAGTAACAGGAACAGCATCACAAACAGAAGTGTGAACAGTGGCGTACATGGTAACGCAAACATAAATGGTAAAGGAAACGTTAATAGAAACGCAAGCGCAAAGTGACGCTGAAGCGAACAGTGACGCAGACGGACATTGAAGCATGTACAAAAAATGCAACTGGTAATGCGAACAGTGATAGCAGTGGTATTTTAAATGGAAATGCTAAGTGTCACAGCAAAAAGAATGCGAAAGAGAACAGAAACGGGCATGCAAATGCAAGCACACACGTAAACACAAACCGAAACGCGCACAGGCATGGTACCACAATTGTAAATGCAAATGGTAAAGTTAACATGAAGAATAACACCAAAGGAAAGAGAAACAGAAATGAGAACAGAAGTGCATATGGAAACGCAAACTGAAACGTGCACGGGCACAGTACCACAACTGTAAACGCAAATGGTAACGTTAAGAGCAACAATAACAGCAAAGTAAACAGAAGCGCAAAAGGAAATGGAAGCGCATATGAAAATGCAAACCGTAATGTGCACGGGCACAGTAACGCAATTGCAAATGGTAACAGCAACAGCACGGAAGACGCAAAACAAAAGAGAAACGGAAATGCAAACGAAAGGGCTGGCGTAAACGCAAATGGCAATGTGCAAGGTGACGCAAACAAAAATGCAAACAGAAGCAGTAGTGGAAACGCAAATGGTAACAGTAACAAAAATGCAAGCATGAATGACAACGCAAAGGGTAACACACACGGTGGTGTACACGGGAACGGTAATGCAAATGGGGACATAAACGCAAGTGGAAACAGTAACTGTAACATTAACGGAAGTGCATCACCTGCTTTTGTCAAACAGGTGCATACAGAAACACAGTGTGTACAAAGAATGTATGCATTGTAATGGGGATCAAAGCTTAAAACAAGCATTGGAAGTACTTAATTGCTAATATCTCAGCAAGTGCATGACGTAGAAAAAAAATTAAAATTTCACAAAAATCTTGATTTTCCTGGCTAGGCTTTTGCTATGCAACTCACAACAAAAATTCTGTATCTCGCACCGTTTTCGAGATACGAGCCCCAAAAGGCGTGGCAGACACCACCATGTTAGTCTATGGGAAAAATGTCAACTTCGGAGTACTGTAACTTGGCAGCAGTGCAATAATTTTTCACCAAGCCACCAAAAGGCACATCTGTGAGATGTTGGCTGCCTTCCCTCCAAATTTCAGCTTAAAAGACCAAACCATTCTTTCGCAGCAGGGTGGCAAAGAATTCCTGTGATTTTGGCCAAGTCTGAAAAAGTAGTGTTGCAATTTGTGGCAATTTTTGCAAAATTTTGTGAAAGTGTCATGCCTGCGACACTACTGCTTCCAGAAATTTGAAAAACATATTTCTGGGGTGTTTTACCCCAAAATAAAGACATGACTAGCATCCTCAGGGTCCGACTAGGTGAACACAAGAAGAATTGTGTCCCTAGCGGGTCCCAAATTTAAATACCTAGCATTTTTCTGATCACCAACTGAAAAAAAAATGGCAGATTTGTGACACTACTAGGGCCATTTGCGACACTAAAAAGTGCATTTGCGAAAGTTTTGAATATTTTAACTTTTCCCATTGACTTATAATGGGAACTTATTTTTTGAATAACTTTGGAACTGTTCAATATTTTTTTCACGAAATCTTCAAAAGGCACATCGGGGACCCTGGCTGCATCTTTCCTGAAGTTTTTGGACCAGTCGCGCAAACTGTGTGACCTGTAGGCGAGAGCAAAGAAATTGCAAAAAAGCATAATTGCGCTTTCTCTATATACATGTATATATTATAATGTCATGGTAGTGCCACTATAGTTAGGGTTCAACGGTCATCTCTATGTTAAACCCAAAGTTTTACTCTTTAACAACTTTGCAACCGTTTGACTGATTTACATAAAATTTTGCATGAGCCATCGGGGACCAAAAATCTCTTGATGTGGCAAGTTTCGTTCTGGTCGTATGTGCAGGTGTGGAGATGCAGAACATCAAAAAATTTGAAAAGTGCCATTTTTTTATACAAACCCTTTGTCACACCATTTCTCAGAAATGGCTCGGGCATTTGGTCTGAAATTTTTTAAGTATGTCGGGCTTGGGTTGCAAATGTGCTTTTTGAAGGTTTGGTGAAAAAATACTAATCCATTCAAAAGTTATTAAAGTTTCAATTTTCCCAAGATTTCCTATTGGAAACATTAGATGTGCCTTACAAAAGTACTATTTTGCTGCCGCAAAAGTGTTTTTTGCTTTTGCAAATGTGGAATGTAGTGTTGAGATGCCACCATCTTGTTTTTAGTTAGCAACATGGAAAAACTTAAATATCTTGAAAAATACTGCCAGTTGGTAAATACTAGTAGTTGTGTTTACCTAATCGGGCCTGAGGAATCAGATTCTGAGGTTGTTTTACTCAACAATGCCCAGAAATATGTTTATTTTGACCATGCCATTTTTGCTTTTGCAAACTGTGACATTGTTGCCGCAATTCGAGAAAGTACTTTTGGGAAACTGCTGCAAATTGCGGCACTGTTTTGTGAAACACCTGGGGTTTTGCCACAAATTGCATCACTGTTTCACGGAACAAAGGTGGTATTGTCATAATTTGCGACACTACTTTTTCTTATATGTTTGTTTCTTTGTCACTTCATTGCAAAGAAATGGTTTGCACTTTTTGAGCTGAAATTTTCAGGGTACATAGGGCTTGCCCCACAGATGTGCCTTCTGCTGGTATGGTGACAAAATTTCATGTGCTACATACTGTAGTTATAAGAATTTGAAATTTCGTCATCTTCCATAGGATAACATTGTAATGGTCAGGGCTCATTTCACTAGCTATATCTCGAAAATGGTTTGAGATATGGACTCGCTGCAACTCGCAGCTTAGTACATCTCTAGGTGCACTGAGCTGTTTTGTATGTTTCCCAGATCTTGTGTCAAACCATTGGTGAAGTGTAACAGATGGGGCAAAGGTCACTGATACTGTGGCATGCATTCTCAATGTTCCAGCAGTAATGCTTTGGAGGGCTCTGTGTTTCCACCACTCTATATGTACTGATGGGATGGATTCTATGCTTCCACATGGAAATGATGGACAATTACAATATGCATGGAGGGTCCTGTGGTCCCACAACTGGGTGTGGGTTAGGTTATATGTCTGTTGCAGTTAAGGGGGGCACATATGATATTGTTCAGGGTGCTGAGGTACAGCTCCTGCCATGTGTGCCCCCTTAAATATTGTGGGTTAGGTTATATCTCTGTTGGAGTTAAGGGGGCACATAGCTCATATTGTTCAGGGTGCCAGGGTACACCCTCAGTCTTGTGTGCCCCCCCCCTTAAATATTACTTGTTCTGCAGTTAGTGTTAGGGTTAAGTTTTTGGTGTGGGTTAGGTTATAGGTCTGATGCAGTTAAGGGGGGGCCCAGTGGACATATGTGATATTGCTCAGGGTGCCGAGGTACACCTTCTGACATGTGTGCCCCCCCATTACATACTATTTGTTCCAGAGTTAGGCTTACAGAAAGTTGTTCATTCTGCTGTTAGGAAGAAGTTTGTCACTTCGGGTATGAATACAGCTAAGGAATGATGCATGGAGGACCCTATACTCCCACACACAAATACAGATACTATTACAGTGGTGGGAGTGCAATGGTTGTGGTCCCTTTTGGCAGCTATATCTCAAAAATGCTTCAAAATACGGACTCGCTGTGACTCGCAGCTTAGTACACCTTTAAGTGTACTAAGCTGTTTTGCATGTTTGCAGGGCTTGCTTACAGCTGCAGGGGAAATTTTAATAAATGGGGCTACGGTGACTGTGATAATGTGCCATGTATTCACAATGTGACATCTGTACTGCTTTGTCTACACATAAATGAGGGATAGTCACAGTATGCATGCATGGAAGCACAGGGCCCAAACATGGGCATATGTATACTGTTATAGACTGATGAGAGCACAGGGCCCAAAGGATGCTATGTTCCCTCAGAGAAATAAGGGTCAATTACATTACTTAGTCAACCCTCCCACAAAATGATAATGTTATGGACTGATGGGAGTGCAGGGCCCACATGTAAATGAGGGACAATTACAATATGCATGCATGGGAGCTCAGGGCATGGAGGGTGCTGCGCTCCCACATGGGAACAGGTCTGGATAGGAGCACAGGACCTGTAGGGCCCTGTCCTCACACAACCCACTATAGACTAATGGGAGCACAGGGCCTGAAGGGCACTTCACTCCCACACAGGAATAGGCATGGATAGGCCCTGTGCTCCCACAACTCACTATGGACTGACGGTGTGCAGGACCCAGAGGGTCCTGCACTCCCACATGTAAATGAGGGACAATTACAATATACATGGGATCACAGGGCCTGGAAGGTGCTGTGCTCCCATATGGGAACAGGCATGGATGGGCCCTGTGCTCCCACAACTCACTATGGACTGATAGGAGTGCAGGGCCCAGAGGACACAGTGCTCCCACACTGGGCCCTGGGCTCCCACATGGGAATAGGCATGGATGGAAGCAAAGTACCCACAGGGCCCTGTACTCCTACAAGTAAATCAGGGATAATTACAATATGCATGCATGGAAGCACAGGGCCCAGAGGGTGCTGTGCTGCCACATGGAAATAGGCATGGATGGGCAGGCCCTGTGCTCCCACAACTCACTATGGACTGATGGCATCGAGTGAAGTTAAATATGATATCTTCAGTCAGGCCATGTCATGTTCTGTTTATACAACATATGTTTTGGGCTCCCCCACTACAACCCCCCATGCCCCCCTCAACATAATCTCCCCACATAGAGGTGACTTACGCATGTTGCACTACTTTATACAAGATATGTTTGGCCCCCAACACAACCCCCATGCCCCCAGCACAACATAGGACATACTGTATATCATTTAAAAAAACTTATCTGGTTGATCCCCCTAATTTCAGACTCTCTTACAGAACAAGCACTTTCACTTCTTGTCCTCTAATGTAGCGTGACCGAGCACTGTCAATAGTGATAAGTGACATGCTGGCAGAGATTTAAAATAAGGCACTCTCTGTTAAAAAAGTTAGAAAACTGTGTTTTTTTTATTATAAGTTTACTTAGCTTTGTTTAAAAGAAGCTGCCAACTGTAGAGAGATGAGAGTGAGCAGGAACGTGGAGATTTAATTGATATCTCCACTCTCTGCCTCATATAGTACTTTTTATTTCTGTCAATATCGGTGACAGGGTGACCCCTGTCAAGGATGGGTACCCTGGTGAAAAGATGAGGGAAGGGACCACCATGAAGTGGCACCCTTGGAGGTGAGGGAGACTCCCACATAGGCTACTCGAAGGGAGGTGGTAGACTATACCTTATGGTACATTAATGATTAGGTATTTAGATAATTTTGAATAGTACGTAATAACAAAGGTTGTCTGTAGGGAAATAAGCTGGGTATTTCGCAGATATACCTGTTGGGTTCAGTACTCACCTGGGAATAGATTTTAGGAATTCCAGGTAATAGTGGATGACTAAATACTGCAATATATAGAATGGGTGGGATATTCAAAGCGGTTGCGCATGGCACAACTGAGATGCACCTGTGCAAGTGCAGAAATGTGCCAAAGAGCGATATTCAGCGGGAGCCAATGTGCCACGCAAATTGCAGTGCACCAATGCACAACCCTAATGAATGTATGTGCAAGTACAGGGGGTGTAGCCATGAATAAGCGCACAGTGCGATATTCAACAGCAAGCAAATGGTGCAAGCAACATGCGTGTAGCAAACTTGAGCCCATAAAAAGAGGGAGTAAGCAAGGGACGGAGGCATGCACAACAGGGGAGCAGGAGAGAGAGGGAAAGTGAGTGGGCAGGCAGGAGAGCAGGAGGGGTGCAAGACAAGAGACAGAGGGAGGCGGGAAGTGCAACAGAGTGTGGAACTGGGTGTGTGACACTGAATGAGCCTATGTGTGTGTCTGCGTGTGTGTGAGACAGGTACGGGACCAACTACAGCAGCATGAGTCTGCGACACTGGGCTGAGGAGTGGCAGCGAAAGTGCCTGGATGGGTAGGAGGTGGAAGCCACAGCTAACAGGCCACCAGCTGGGAACCCTGAACACAGGTGTGCGCCCAGTGCAGGGGCACACGCGGCAGCACACAGTCGGCGGTGCCTGGGGAGACAGCTGCCTGGGGGGGCAGGACAGCCCAGACCATGGCCAGTGCCATCTTCCAGATGGAGACAGTAATGAGGGGTGTGAGGAGGCAGGAGGCAGAGCGGCGCGGCAGTGGAAGGACCCATCGGGAGTATGCCCGGGAACAGCTGGTATCATGCCCGCACCACCTATGAACAGTACAGTGACACAGATTATGGGCCGGTACCGCCTGAACCGGGCAGTCCTGAGGCAACTCTGTGAGCTGTGCAGTGATGAGATGCAGGCAGCCACAAGATGGAGCCACGCCATGTCTGTGGAGACCAAGGTCATGGTCGTCATGTGCCTGCTCGCCATGGGTACCTTCCAGAGACCAACATGGGACACCACAGGCATAACCCAGTCGGCCGCATCACGGCTCCTCACACAATTCCTCAATGCACTGCTGCCACATGCTGTGGAATACATCCATTTCCTCAGCACACAGGCAGAGCGTACAGTGAACATGCAGGAGCTCCACAGGGTGGCACGTATGCCTGGTATACTAGGGGTCATCAACTGCACCCACGTAGGCATCCGCTCACCACCTGGATAGGAGCGGGTAGCCTACATCAACAGAAAGGGCTACCCCAGCGTCAACTGCCAGGTGGTGTGCAATGCCAGGGGATGCATAATCAATGTCTGTGCCACACACCCTGGTAGAGCACACAATGTCTTCATCTGGCACCAGTCAGCACTGCCACAGGTTCAAGAGTGGGGACATCCCCACTGGCCACCTAGTAGGTGAGTATGCAGTTGGAATGGGCAGCCTGGCACAACAGGGTAGAGTGTGGGGGGGATGCTAGGCCAGGGGCATCAGAGGGTGTGGCTGGGAAGGCAGAGGGGTGCAGCTACACAGAACACCATGTTAACCACACATGTCAACACACAGGTGACAGCGAATACCCACTCTGGCCCTGGCTGCTCACCCCCATACTAGCGCCCGTCGACCCCAGCGCAGGAACAATACAGGAAGCCTGCACAACTGAACATCAAGCGTGTGCGTTCGGGCTGAAGGCCAGGTTCCATTGCCTGGACAGGTCTGGCGATGCCCTACAGTACAGTCCCTCAAAGGCCTGCAGCCTATTGCTGGCCTGCTGTATGCTACACAATATGTCCACCGACTATGGGATAGCTGTCGAGGTTGAAGAGGGGAACAGCAGTGGGGATGACATGGACGTCGGGCCAGGTGGTGGTGGGCAGCCCCCCCGAGGCAAAGGGAACCCCGGCTAAACAGGATGGCCCAGCAGCACTAGGACACAACTGCAGAGGAGCACTACGGTGCACGCAGATAGGTGAACATGACCACATGCATGTCCCAGGGACCATGGCAGAGTAGTCAGGCATGCAAGGCCGGGCCCCATGACAGACATTGCTGGTGGGTAGCGTGGATGAGAATGGGACTGGACCCTGTGGAAGCACCTTGTACAGCACTGTAAACCCCACCCACACACCCGCACACACATCTACATGCACACGGGCACCCACATGCGCATGTCCAGAGGCTGCCAATGGGCATGTGTCAGACGCTGAACACCGGTGCACAGTAGCGACCGGTGTTGTGTTGGCATCATCATGCACATGCCACAGTGGCCAGTGGCTGGGTGGGTGTGCACAAGGCCTGTGTGCTGCATTGATCATGGATGATATGTCCCTGGAATGCACACACACGCCACACCAATGTGCACACAGCGCAGCGGCAGACAGCGGACAGGGAGGATGGCAGCTCAGGAATGCCGTGTGGTCACACGGAGTTGCAGACATGTGGACGGCTCCACCGAGACTGCCCAGCAGACACAGGTTGTGTGACAGGCTGGCGCCGTGTCTCTGACGTCCCCGGTGTTACTGGAATGCGATCGTCCCCGAGGGTCTCGCATGCCCTGAACATGCCTGCTCCAGGCATGCCCAGAATGCTCACAGCAGATCACGGCATCGGCACTGAGAGGGTTACACGATGCCATGACCGAGGGGTGGATAAGGCACTCTGCGGCGTCTGCGGTGGACGACCATGCGCCAAGGTGGCCAGTGATGCTAGGCCGGCCGTGACCGCAGCGGTAAGCCGATCCAGGGCTGCAGTCATGTCCTCCCGCATATGTGTGGTCTCAGACAGGAGCTTCTCAAAGCACCTGTCACACCTCCCTGAGGACTGGCGCAGCTCTGTGCGGAATGCACGATCCCTGCCACGACCAGCGCTTGTTGCTCCACAGAGGCCCGTAGTCAGACAGTGTGCTCGGTCACGGGTCAGGAGCCCTGGGGTATGGGCATTGCACCGACCCACGGTGGTGCTGACTCTTACAGCACAGCCCCTAAGCTGGTGGGGGCTGCACAGCGGGCCCCTTTGGGCTGATCAGTTCGGTGCACCGTTGGCGGCCACTGCACCCGGCCCCCCATCAAACTCGTCCTGCTGCCGCTGCTGCCCCTCCAGCTGCTGTGCGCGGATCGGTGCTGGTGTGGCTGCACCACAACTGCCACCCCTTCAGACTGTGCCACAACAATGGTGCCCACAGCATCACCGGGTGTGGTGGCCGGTGGGCAGACAATCGCCACCAAGGCACTATCTGTGCTGCCGTCGCGAATGTGTTGTATGGGTGTCTCCCCCTGAATGGCTACACCACTATCCAAGATACTAGCCACCTCATTGTCATTGGGCCTGGACCCCGCCCCGATCTGTGTCTTGGCATACTGAATGCCATGGCTGGCGTCCTGCTGAAACACAGCCAGGGCCTCATCCACAACCACGCCACAGGCATCCGGATGGACAGTGGGGTTGGGCTGCCCACGGTCCAGACCCCAGACACCGGTGGAGGTAGATGGACGGTCCTCCAGGCCCAGGACCGCCCCCATGGTGGACACCCCCACCCCTGCCGTTGCATGCAGGCGCTCCGGAGCTGAAAGGGAACACAGTCACATTAGTGTCACTGGTACACACCCCTGCCCCTGCCCCCTTCCCCAGGTGCTACTACCCCCCCATGCAGTGATGGGCTGCCCCCCACTGGAATCCTCCGCCGGGCACCCCCCCGACGGCGCTGTGCTGCATGGATGCTGCCACCAACTCCTCCTGCGGTGACAGCTGTGGCTCGTCAGGCTGTCCACCACCCATGGCATCACATGCGGCCCGGATGACAGCCACCTTCTCCTTAATTCTCCTCTGGTTGGTGCCTACCTTCTTGCACTCCTGTGCTGTTCTTTGATGGCTGCCCTGCTGGTTCACAGCCCTGGCCACACCCTCCCATGCTATTGCCCGGGCCTGTGGGGTGCCTGTTGAGTCACTCAGGAGAGGCTCCTGGTCCAGGTCAGCATCGAATAGGGAATCGCTCTCTGCCCTCATGAAGTTGGGCCTGTGCTTCCGTGCAGGCCCACGATCCTCAACCTCCTCATGTTCCGTCATGCTTAGTCCTGTGAGTATGAACATGTGGTCAGTGATGGCTGCAACCCACACCGCCCTCCCATTCCACTGTTCCAACAAGCCCATGGCCTGATGGCTTACCTCTGAAAGATGCAGTACCGGTCTAGTGACTGTGCAATCCTGTGGCGCATTTATAACGCATCACATGCAAATGAGGAGATGCTCATCTGAAATGAGATGCAAATTCCTCTGATGTGCTGCCGATATGCTGAATAGCTAATCTGCATATGCCGGCTGAATATCGTGAAATTGCACATGGCGCATTGGTGTTGTGCATGCACAAGCCATGGCGCAACAGTATGATGTGTGCAGTAGGCCAAGCAGTGAGTAAGCGCGCAATGCCGTCATGTACGTCAGTGATGCATCCTATGCACACTGCGCCATACATGGTATAGCACTCTGCCTCTATTGGGCATGTGGCGCTCGTGCACTATTTGCTCTATGGTGCCCGTGCATGACTGGCCCATGGCCTGTGGGGACCACATGCCCCTATTACGTACCTTGCATAGCATGGCCAATCGCGCTGTCGCACAGAGTGCACATGCTGACCCTTGACCCCACGAGTGCTCTTTGACCCTCTGGGTGCCCTGCAGCACATGCCAGTGCTGCACCAGCTGTATCACGCAGCACTGTGGATGCCTGATCGGGGATGGCAGCGCATCACCAAGCGGGTCGCGCACCCACAGCACGTGTGGATTGTGTACTACTGGGCGCCATTTTGGTTGTACAACTGCAGGAACGACCATGCCACACCACAGCACTGCAAGGGCACCCAATCGGTTGCAGGTAGAGTTAGTTAATCTTGTGGCAATTGTGGAGCCACATGCCGGCAGTTTGTATGGCCAGGTGCCCCTGGATCGACCACGAACGGAGGTGTGGCAGGAGATGGCTGAGGGGCTTGTGGAGGCCACTGGGGTGCAGTGGTAAGCAGTGCCGCCACTGCTACGGTGACCTGCAGAGGAGGGACCCTGAGAGGCTATGGGCACTACTGGCACACGTCCGGAGGGGCACCATGCCACATCCAGGTAAATGCACTATGCCCATGTCCGTGCCATTCCAGTGTTCTGTGGGGGCCAGCAGGGTGTCACACCATGCTGTGGGGGGGCTGTGGCTGCGTATTCTGTTGGCCGTGGCAGCGTACCATGGGTGCGCTGTGCCACCGCACTGCCACTGCGCAGGGCCAGGGGGCTTGCTGTGCTGTGGGGGGGCATGTGGTGTTGCCAGGTACTGATGTGTCATTCTCAATGTCTCCCTACTAGGCCCTGAGGATAGACGACGTGCACAGCTGGCTGACGCTGCAGGTGGGTGAGGGCAGGCCAACGCAGAGGCATGGGTGCAGGATGCAGGCTGCATGGGCAGTGCTGCTGGACAGGCGCAGGGTGCACCGCAGCAAGCAGGTAGGCACTCTTTCAGGGTATGATGTTATGCAGGGTGGGGGTGGGTCACAGCTCCCTGTGCACATGGCCATTCTGCTCTGCCGGCAGTGTCTATTGCACCATGCCATGGCTATCACACATGTGTGTGGCTGCTGCAGGTGGGCTGTTGGTGCACCAAAGTTCCAGCTGTACCACTGCCATCCCGCCGCTTAACCCTGTCACCTGGCTGCCATGGCTGTGGTGTGCGGTACATGGGTGGTGTTGGTGTGCAGTGCTCTGTGTGGCCATGTATAGTTGGGTTGGTGGCTCATGTGAGTGCACATGCTTCGGGAGGCTAGGTGCCATCTCAGGGGCACATGTCACCGCTATCCACTGTGCACAGTGGGTTGGCTACGGTCGTATGGACATGCACTCATACCATGTCTCCTCCTTTGTCCCAGGTGTCCATCACCCTGCTGTCCACACCAGGCTCCTGAGGAGGATCCTGCAAGTCTGCACTGCCATGCTCCGGGTGGCACGTCTGATACAGTGGGCCCTGTGCAGGCCACAGTGACGACATCAGCATCAGGCACCAGTGGGGCGTGGACATCCATAGGGCCCGTTGGCTTAAACCCACTTCCCTTCCCTGTCCCCCCTTTCCCTCCCTTGTACCCTTGTACAGCCATTACCCCTGTCTCCCTTCCCTGGCCTCCCTGTTTGTTTGTGGCATCACCATTCCTTGCTCTCTGTACCTGTTATTTGTTTTACTGTATATAGTTGTATCCTGACAGGTTTTAATATATATTTTTTTGGTTAGCCATCTGTGTCTGTGTCTGCTTTGTAGCTGGCATGCGGAGCCATGCTGCAGTGGTGTGCATAGTGGCCAAGTGGTACATCTGGGGTTGACTGGGGATTGTGCCTGATGGTCTCTGCCCAGTGACTGGTGGCTGTGCCCTGGGGTAGCTGTGTGCTCTCTGTTCATGTTGTGTGGCATGTGCGTTGTGTGCTGTTGGCATGTGTGTTGCCAGCTGTGTTCCAGTTGGTGTGTCCTATGCCTTCTTGTGGGTGTTGCCAGTGGCTGTTTGCCAGTGGGCATTGGTGCCACCCTGCCTCCAGACACCACTGTGGTGCACCTGGTCGGGGACCTGCTGCCCTGTGCCTGCCATGCCTGCTTCCTGGCATCCTCTGCACCCTGGTGGTGGTCTATCCCACCCTGGTGGCACGCTCCTTGCTGTGCCTGTTGTCCTGTGTCCTGGTGCATGCACCTCTGCCCCTTGCACAGCCCTGGTTGCGCTATGGCGCATGTGGGTTTTCTCCCTGGCACAGCCCTGGTTGCGCTATGGCGCATCCTTGTGATATTCAGCCATGTTGCACTGGCACTTGCCATCATGCGCAGCCTTTGAATATTGCGTTTGGTGCACCACAGCACAGTGTACTTGTGCTGCACCGCTACTATGCCTGCCTCTGGTGCATTTCTGAATATCCCACCCAATGTATTTATGGTTAAGTTAACGGTCACTACTGGGTGTATATGCCCTGGAGTAGGGTGATCGTATGGGCCTGTGTGAATGAGCAGTTAGGTATAGGAAGAGAGTGGACAACATAAAAATGTTGTATACTTCCTCATCGTGTTGTACTGGACTAAAGGATACAATGTCAATGTCTCAGGGTTTGTGTAAGGAAATAAGTGGAATTGTCTGCTTAGTAAAATACTTGATTAAAAGTGTTTGGAATTAAGGGACCCTGAGACAGAGCTTTGATGAGGGTGGGCCAAGCTCCATCCCCTTCTGGGGAAAAGAAGGTGGCTATATACTACCTGATTGATATGGACCATCTCTTTCTACACATCCAATGGTAGTAAACATCTGTTGCGACAGTCTTGCTATCCTGTTCTTACCTATTTCCATTTTTCTAGTTTGATAGGCTGGCCACCTACAGACGATTTCTTCCTTTCTATTGATCTTTTCTTGTACTGCTGATCTGTTTTTCTTTCTCAATGGTCCAAAGGTATGAAGGTTACAAAGGTTAACCATGGTGGTGATGATAGCAGAATGCACACTTAGGAATAAGTGCCTGGTACCATGTGAGAAAAGGCTGAATGTTTATACCCAGAGAGTACTGGTTGCCAGTGTTGTTGTTTGGCACACTTCTTTTGTATGCATAACTCAGTAATATGTTTGCCCTAGGGGTAAAGTCGGTTATAGTATGTTGTATCACAAAGGCTTGGAATGATAGCTAATGCTATGTTTAACAGACTTATGGGACCCTGGGGTGAAGCTCTAAGGTGTGAGTGGGTCGGAGCTCCACCACACCCTCTAGGGGAAGGTGAGACATTATCGGACAACCATGGGATGGTTTCCCTCTTAAGAGGGGAGGTATGTGACAGGGTGACCCCTGTCAAGGATGGGTGCCCTGGTGAAAAGATGAGTGTCCCTTAACCCCCCCCCTTAAAATGAAGCACCAGGTATGTAAGTCCAGCATGCCAACTGGCCAAGGTAATTAAGATGCTGGTTGCTAAAATAGAGTATATAAAATGCTATAAAGTGTAATAAGAGCCTATAAGAAAAATAAGGTTCTTATAGTTTAAACAAAGTACTCTGAAGTTTAAATACAGTGCATGAGAGGCATTTACAAATGTTAACTGGACTCTGAAGTGCGTTTGTGCCTTTAAATAATAAAGTAATTTTTGTCTTGAAAGTAAAAGGTAGCAATGCTTGCCATGTAACATTCTGTACTAGATGCTAGTTATAAAATAAATAAGAATTAACACAAGTTGAATTGCTTATGCTGCTTACATACAAGGATGCCATAGGAAAGGAGGGGTTGATAAAGAACTCCAGGTCTTTTCTGAAATACATAAATATAAAAGGGGCTTACCAGTGTTTGCAGTTCTCCACAGCAGAGCAGCACACTAGATTTCTTTTTAGAGAGACTGCTGCTTTGCTGCAAACCTGGAGGAGAGAAGGATTTAAAGGGACAGGAATATCCCTGTGAAACCACACAGTGTCAAATGGTGGCAGCCTTCAGTATAAGAGTGGGCTGCAAGTCCTAAGAATGAAAATGCACAAATGAAATAAAAAAAATAAAGCTAACCTATATAAAAAGACACCCCAAGTCTCTGTAAAATCCCACACACAGTTTCTCTAAGCACTGCCCTGCTGCATGAGTGTACACAAGCGAAGGGGTTGAAAAAAAAATCTATCTGGAGGAAAACTAGGTGACTGCCTGTGGTTTCTTTTAAAACAGATAAAACAGACAGGCCTCATGTGTTCCAAGCAAGGCTGGAGAGGTTTAAGGGCAATATAGTACGAATTGTCATTGAAATAAAAGAAAGAAAAAAGAAACTAACCATATATTGTATTACTAAATATCAGGCCTTTAGGCCTGTAGGTTTGACTGCTCCAAGAATAGTATGCCAAATGAGGTGCACTATAGGGTGACAACGGCCCCTAGTGTCTTCTTTGTATACTAATGATGCTGTCAGTCACAGCTCAGTGGAAAGTTTTCAACTTCCTCTTACTGTAATATTCTTTTCTTGCAGGACTTTTTGTTGTATGAAGATTTCAGTAGTTAATAATTATGTTTAGAAGGCCTTCTGGTACTATAGAATTTAATATAAGGGCCTAAACTAAAAGTTTTATAAGTTGATGACACTTGTCACATGACTTTGGCAGGCAGTTATAAAAAGCCTACTTTAGCAAGCTGTATTCAGATAGGGGAGTCGGATGGAGCCGACTGCTAGTGGTGGTGGACCTCTGGAGCTCACACATCTGTGTGAAACAGGCGAGGAGATAGCCTGGTGGCACTGATGGGCAGAGCAGTGGCCCTTCCTGAGCACACTGCATCTGTTTATTATTTTGTTGATATCTTGAAAGTGAATGAACTAACCTTATATCCTGATTTTTGTGAAACCTCATTTCAACTTTTTCTGAGAAAAATAAAATAAGTGCCTTGCCGGCACTTTTTATGCACTGAGTTTGTGGGTCTGCTTGGTTTGTTTATCCCAACCCCGCTACAATATCCCAAAACATATGTTGTATAAATAGATATATGTAGATAGATACATACTACAAACCAGCCCAATAAAATATGTAACAGGCCCCTTAATAACACATGTAACAGCCACTTTAATAACTTTCATAACAACCACCCTAAAATCTCCCAAAACTCTGCCTACAGAAAACTACCCCAACCTACACTAAAATTCTACCCAATACCCTCCTTCACTCATTCACACACCTAGCAGTAGATCTGTCATGTAGGCCCCATGTTGCTTCTGCTACTGCTCCTCTTGTCCCTCAATGTTCTCGACCTCCATATACTCTGGCTCAGTGTGCCCAACCTAAAATTCTGCTCCCAGGCAGACCACATGCTGCTCCTGATCAAACACTGCCCTGCTTCTTGGCAGACTGGACCACACACTATGCCGCTTCCGGCTGCATACCATGCTGCTCTCCATCCTGAAAGTAAAGGGAAGACTGCACAGAGCAACACCTCCTTTCATCGTAGGCCCCTGCACTATGGAAACACTACTAGGTGGGACAAACAAGTCAGTCCTGTAAGAACCCACTACACTATGGAAAAACACCACTACAGAAAATCATGAAACTATGTAAAACCACTAACCATTACGCTATGGAAAATAAGTATGTTAGAACATAGGACACAGCAAAAAGGGTCCAACCTAATGCATCATATAAAATAAAAGATGGCAAAGTCTGGCATGCTCATGAAAATAATACCATCTCGGAGTCAAATAAACTCATAAAGGCCACTCGCCCTTTGGGTACATGGCTTTATGGCTTGTTCAATTCCTTGATGGTATTATTTCCTTGTAATGTATATCACACTTTGCCATCATTTATAGTCTCTCCCTTTTTCACATGCTCGCTGTCTCTATCTATCTCTCTATCTACTGTATCTCTGTAGCTATCTCTCTCTCTATCTACTGTATCTCTGTAGCTATCTCTCTCTCTCTCTCTCTCTATCTCTCCATCCCTCTATCTATCTCTCTATCCCTCTATTAATCTCTCTATATCCCTCTATCCCTCTATCTCTCTCTCTCTCTATCCTCCTCTAGCTCTCTATCTCTATCCTCCATTTACCTATCTCTATCTCTCTCTCTCGTTATCTCTCTCTATCTCTCTATCTATATCTCTCTCTATCTCTCTATCTATATCTCTCTCTTTCTCTCTATATATCTCTCTCTCTCTCTCTCTCTCTCTCTATATATATATATATATATCTCTATATCCCTCTATCCATCTCTTTATCTCTATCTCTCTATCTCTCTATCCCTCCATCTATCGCTCTATCCCTCTATCCCTCTATCTCTATCTCTCTCTATCTCTCTATCCCTCTCTCTAGCTCTCTCTCTCTCTATCTCACTCTATCTATCCCTCTATCTACCTATCTCTATCTCTTTCTCTCACTGGCTATGTCTCTATCTCTCTCTTCTATCTATCTCTCTCTCTCTTCTATATATATATATCTGTCTATCTCTATCTCTCTCATCCATCTCTATCTCTATCTCTCTCTCAATCCTCTATCTCTCATCTCTCATCTCTATCTCTCTCTCTCTGTCTCTCCATCTCTGTCTGTCTTTCTATCTATATAATATCTATCATATCCATCCATACCCATATCCATATCTCTCTCTCTCTCTCTCTCTCTCTGTCTATATATATATATATATATATTAGAGGCAAAACTTGTTTAATGTATCAGTTGACACTAGTGACAGCAGTGAGGAATTTTGTTAGGTTGAAGTGACCCCCAGTTATTCTTCAACCAGCAGGTAGGTGGTCACGTCCCAACTCTCACACCCCATTCTCCTCATACCTCTGCTTATTTACACATGTGATGGGGTGAGAGTTAGGCCACTGACCCCAAAGTGCACCCTGATGCTGGTTGGGGGGGGCTGGGGGTCCAAGGGGAGCTTTCAACCCTAACACCAAATTTCCCGCTTTTGTCACTGTAGAACAACCCTAACTGATGCATTAAATGGAGTTTTTGCCTCAATATATATATATATATATATATATATATATGTATGTATATATATATATATATATATATATATATATATATATATATATATATATGACTGTAACTTGTCTCTAAGGGTTAGCAATGCTCCACTTCCGTAACTTGTTCTTTGGATGCACTATACTAGTCACTATGCCTCAATGTGGATTTCCTGTTGTGTAAAGTCTAAAAAAATAAATCCATGTTTGTAAAGAAGGATGAGACCACAGTAAATTTCCATTAATATGTTGAGTTTGCTGGTACAAAAATAAACAGTATATCCTGTTCAAGTGCACTTTATTATAAAAGTGTAGAAAGTAAAAAATTGTTAGAATCTAGAAAGGAAAAATGGTTAGAACCTTTGGGACTCTGCAGATTTACACAATCTAAAATAAATACGTCAATTGACAATTGCTCTCTGATTCCAAAACAATAATTTTTGCAGTAGCAAACTTTGCCTATTATGCCTTATCTACACTATCATGACTTCTATTTTTATTACTGAAGTAGGAATACTTGGGTAATCGGACTGTTTTGGAAGGGAACCATGTGATGTATGTATTTTAAATCTATGTGTAATATATTTATGTGGACACTTGTAATAATGCAGCCAAAAACCCTACTTCACATCATCAAAGAGCTATTTTTAGGGGCGGGGCTGCACCACTCAGTGGCTGCTTGACTCATACTTGGAAATTAAGAGCTGGTCATACAAATGTAAATTTTACTTTTATACTGCACCAAAAAATTTTTATGTTGGCTAAATTAGCTACTCTGTAAGGAGCTCCTTAGTATGAGTTGCATACCCAAGACAGCAAAACGTGGCAGTTGCTCTTTAAGGATCATCAGCAAACTGCCTATACTGTATCTCGAGTAATACTGACTGTGCTGCATTCTGTAAAGAGAATAGTAATTCAGGAGGCTTGCCATTAAACTGGTTTGCCAAGTCTGTATAACATATACAGTATTAGCAGGCCAAAAACAGAGTTTCAGACTGATTCTTAGTTTTCTGGAACTTGTATTTCATTGGCATGTTTCCAGTACAGAATACTACAGTTAAAATCCATGAGAATGTATTATACAAATGACTGGACTGATATATAAAATAGCTGACAAATAAGATAGTGTTAGACATTGGCCATCTTCAGTTAAGCAATAATGCATGACAGGGCGGGTGTTATGCTGGAATAACATCACACCTCAGGTAGTTGGGCATGAGGCCACAGGTTGAGTGTGTCCAATACTTGAGAAATGATATTATCTCCATGACACACACCCTGGAGTACATTACTGCTATTATAAAATGTCTCGCTTGTTAAAAAAAAAATTGGAAGCAAATTTTAAATACATTTTTGGATGCTTTCTGAATAGGTGTGATGTTGTGCTGGGATAGCATCACTTTTGAAAGCCAGAATTGACAAATCAGATCCTAGGAATTTTTCTTGCCATTTTATAATATGACTTCTCTGTGGGGGTACTTAATGTATGTTCATTACAGCTGACTTTGTACATTACATATACAGGATTGTGTATGAACAGTCATACATAACAAGGATATTCTTGTATCGAGAGGTTTCCTTGGTAACAGATGACCTCAAGAGCGCAGCTCGAGAGGTACTCTGTTACCAAGGGAACCTCAAGATACAAGCATTTCCTTGTTTGTGTATGACTGCTCATATACAGTCTTTTAAAGTGTATGGGCAGTTACTGCATAGAAAAGCACACAAAACCAGCTGAAGAAGACAACAGAGAATAGAAATTTTAACTAACTGACACAGTGTGCTTCAGATGTTTCTGCAAGGTTAAGTTTAAAAAAAAAAACAACAACTTCCAGATTAACTGGATTGAAGAAAGCAACTATGTGGCAGCATTCCAAGTTGTTATGCTGCAGTAGTGACATAGCTAGCGCAGCATAACAGCTGTGATGACATAGCTACTGCAGCATAACAACTCCATTCTAGTTATGGATTTCTATCTATAACAACATTCTACCATACACTATAAACCTGTTATCTATCCCTTTATTATATTTCAGTTTGGAGCATTATGGTAGGTAAAGGTTGGAAATTTGCACTGATGGTAATGACACAAGTAAGGATTACAACAAACATGTTTTGCCCAGCAGCTTTAACATGCAGCGTTACATTTTGGGGAGAGGTGGTAGAAACAATTTAGTTTTTAAGACCTGCCAAACAAGTAGCACTTTCAATAAGTCCTCCTGTGGTTAACCACCCCTGTGCATACCTTCCTCACAGCGTTGGGAGGAATTCACAATTTCAGCCAGGTAAGCAGTGTGGAAGAGCTCATCAGTGCATGTGTCAGGACATCAGCCATATGTGGAAGAGTTGCCTCTACAACCACACCAATGACTGTAGCCCATGTGTGTCTAGGAAGCCACAGAGTGGTTCCTCAGCAGCACATTCCCTCTCCCTCTGGGCCACCAGGGAGGCAACCATGCCGAGAAAGATACCACTTTCCCATCCTGGATGTTGTGGGTGTCCAGTTGAATTGTTCTGCTCCTGCAGCTGTCCCAAATTGGATCACCAAGCTTGGGCCAATAACCAGGGTCCTTTGCATGGCAAATGGATGTGCTTCCAATTGCCGGTAAGGCAAGTCACATTTTTGCAATTCTGGATAGTAACAAGGAATATAGCAAAACAAACCATTACATAGGCATACCTCATTCCTTCTTGTGCCATCTTGTCCAAATTTGGAGTATCTCTTGTCTCCCCACTGTTTGCTCCCAGGTCACCCCACCCCATGTCATCAGCTAGGATTATAATAAAGTTTGTCCTGTTCAAGCTATTCTTTTCCTCTTCTGACTGTAAGACAGAGAGCTGATAAAAGCATCCCACCAAAATAGCAGCAGAAAACAGCACTATCACAGAGCAGTGTTCCATCTTAGACGAAAAACTTGGACGGAGACCTCTGCTGTGGCTTGATGACTGTAATTGTGTTACTGTCCTTCTATTGATTCCTGGTTGAGATTTTATTGCCTTAGTTTTTCAAAGTGATTTAGTAAAAACATTGTCCTTGAAAACACAAGCGCAAGAAGAAAAATAAATGTTCTTTTATTCTTTCAGTATAAAGCCACCCTTTAAATTTGCTAATGTTGTTGTCCCGCTACGCAGTCTAAATTCTCTCTGCATCTGTTGTAGCTTATTAGCCACAAAACTGCTTGGTTTCCAAACACCAAAGTTGTAAACCTTGATGATGTTAAATGAATGTTCCAACTCTGTTCAAACTATGGTTTCATAGCTGCCCACATTACCACTGCTGGTGGTCCTTTACAAGAAGTGAGGTAATCAGCTGAAAAACAGAATAAAAATAACATAAGATTCCAAAGCAAATCAAAATATAAATAGGGTATGCTTATGGGGTTGCACTGTGGCAATTGTATTTATCTCCACATGAAGGGATAAGCAATAATTTATGAGTAGAATCCTGGTAATTTTTTTTTTTTTTAGGGTGGACCCAACCATTTTTGCTCTGTATACATGTTCCTTATCCTCATTAGCCAGCCACAACAATGCCTGCCTGTCACTGGAGCCACAAAGGTTTCAGGGCTCCCAGATCAGTTTGACATTCTTCCTGTAAATCTGGTGTAATTTTCCAATATTTTTTTTTCTAAAGATTGTTTTATTATGGAACATGATTTGCTTTATTTTTCAAAATAATCGGGATAGTGCTTTAAATTTTTGAAAAAGTCAAAATCTGTTTTTAAAATGTGATTCTGGTATCACCCCCCCCCCCGCATAATATCCCTGGTAGTTCATCAGTTCTCCCGTTGGGCCACCAAGAATATTCATTTTCATATACAGACAAGCAATCCCAGGATTGGGGGACTCACTAGACCACAAGGGATATTAATTTCATATATGGGCGGGGGATGGGGGTTACAGAGTCTGTTAGACATAGGCAGTAAGACCTGGTTTGGATATATGGCAATTAGCGAGGCACTAACCCCTACTTACCACATCTCCAACCCTACCAATATGTCCATGTGCTTATATGCAAGGTGCGGGTCAGCTGCTCTGCACAGCAGCACATGCATTTAGTAGGACTGCTCACAAACAGGTTAGTGACTCACTCACCATGCCTTCCAATATGGTGCTTTCTAGACATCACGTGGTGTTAGCTATTCCACTATTCGGACTGGTGTGATCTAAAAACCTCCAGTACAGGGGGAGGAATTAGATAAGTACTGGTAGAAGCCACTGGCAAGATGGGAGAAAAGGGGAAGGTGCTGCTGGTGGGGGTTTTCAATCTCCTGGATGTAGACTGCAACCTCCCATTTGTGGCTTCAAATAGAAACAGGGATATCCTGGACTCACTGCATAGGACATTCTTCAGGCAGCTAATCAGTGAACCCACATGTGATGCAGCAATACTGGACCTAGTACTTGCTAACAGGGACTGTGTTGCTGATGTCAAGGTGGAAAACCACCTAGGGACCAGTGACCACCGTACATTGTAGTTCAATATAAGGACAACTGCAGAATTGAACCACACAGGGCTGAGGGTCCTGGATTTCAGGAGGGCAGATGCTATAAAGATGGGTGAATGCCTCATGGATAAACTGGCAGTGGAGGATGACCTAGGTGTGGTGGAAGAACAGTGGTCAAAACTAAAAGGGGGCATAGTGAAGGCAATAAACCCATGCATCAAACAAATAAGCAAGAGTAAGAGGAAAAGGAGACCACGATGGTTCTTGAAAGAGGTAGCTGAAAAGGTTAAGGCTAAAAGGGTGGCATTCATAAGGTATAAGGAAATCCAGAGGGAGGAGGATAAGGAGATGTATCAGGAGAAACTCGGAGAAGCAGAGAAAGCAGTAAGGAGAGAGATGTTACAAACTGAAGAGAAAATAGCCCAAGTGGTCACAAAAGGGGACAAGACATTTTTTAGGTATATAAGTGAAAAGAGGAAGACCAGGGGACAAGAAGAGGGATTGTAAGGATAAAAAGGGATGAGGAGGATAGTGCAGAGTGGGACCAGAAAAAGACAGACATCCTGAACAAATAATTTTGTTCCATGTTCACAGTGGAGGGAGAAGAGGATGGGCCACAAAAAAGTAACAGGACCTCTGAAGGAAGAGAGACAGACACTAGTCCTTTTTCAGAGGAGAGTCCTACAGGGACTCACTAATCTGAAAGTGAAACAGCAATGGGGCTAGATGGGGTACATCCTAGGGTATTTGAGGGAGCTCAGAGAGGTACTGGCTGCACCTCTGACAGTACTATTCAACAGCTCACTCAAAAGAGTTGTGGTTCTAGAAGACTGGAGGAGGGCAAATGTAGTCCCATTTCATAAAAGTGGTAGCAGGGAGGTCGCTGGCAATTATAGACCAGTCAGCCACACATCAGTGGTGGGAAAGATAATAGAAACACTGCTGAAGGAGAGGATAGTGGAATATCTTGAATCAAATGCATTACAAGACCCGGGACAGCATGGATTCATAGGTGGGAGGTTGAGTCTAATGAATCTGATTGATTTTTTTTGACTGGGTGACCAAGGAATCAGACCAGGGTAGAGCAGTGGATTTGGCCTACCTAGACTTCAGTAAGGCATTTGTCTCTAGTCTACGCAGGTGACTATTAAGCAAGCTGAGTTGCCTAGGAGTTGGTCAAAAGGTGGTAAACTAGGTAAGAAATTGGCTAGGGGATTGGCAGCAGAGATTGGTTGTAAATAGAGTTCACTCCAAGAAGGGGAAAGTGACCAGCGGGGTGCCTCAGGGATTGGTGCTGGGACCGGTCCTCTTTAATGTTTTTATAAGAGACACTGAAGAGGATCTGGAGGAGAAAGCCTGCCTCTTTGCAGATGACACCAAAATTTGCAATAGGGTGGATACTCCAGGGAGATGGAAAGAATGAACAGAGACCTGAAAAACGCTGAGGAGTGGTCACGAGTAAGGCAGCTAGGGTTTTAATCTGAAAAAGTTCAAAATAATGCACTTGGGGCACAGAAACCCAGAAGCAGAGTACTAAATGGGTGGAATGTTATTGCTGACCACCAAGCAGGAGACATACCTGGGGGTAATAATTTCTGATGACCTTAAGGTGGTCAGGCAATGCAACAGAGCAGTTGGGAGGGCTAGTGGGATGCTGGGGTGCACAGGGAGAGGCATCACCAGCAGAACGAGGGAGGTGGTGGTGCAGCCTCTGTAAGGATCACTGGTAAGACCTCACTCAGAATACTGTGTAGCATTCTGGAGGCCACATTTCTGGAAGGATATAGGCAGAGTGGAAGCGGTCTAGAAGAGAGCAACTAAAATGGTGCGGGATCTGCATCACAAGTCCTACGAGAAGAGACTGGAGAAACTTGGTATGTACACCCTGGAAGCGAGAAGGAAGGATATGATAGAAACCTTTAAATACCTCATGGGGTGTAAATAAGGTACAGGAAGGAAGTATTTTTCTGAAAAAAAGATGTACAAGAACAAGGGGACATGCTGTGAAGATGGAAGAGGTAGATTCAGGAGACTAGATGGATCTTATGGGTCCCTTGTGCCATCACCTTCTATATATCTATGTATATAGAGATGTGAGGAAGTACTTCTTCCGAGAAAAGGTAGTGGATTCATGGAATAGCCTACCAGCCAAGGTAGTGGGGGTGAAAATGAAAATTACGTACCTATTGTAATTCTTGATCTTCCTGTATATCTTCACCATTCATCACTGAGTGGCTCTAAGACAAAGGCGCCAGAACCCTGTGGGAAACTGGTAGCTGAAAGCTTTTTCACTTAGCTCTGGAGGATGGGACGACGCTGGAGATGCGCTGCCCTTGAGGCCAACGTAATACATGGCACTCACAGGTTAGCCAGTAACTGATGCCAGCCCCTCTATTATCTTAGTTCTGTTCACCGGAGAGAAAGATAGAGATAGAGAAAAAAGGGTTGGAGGGCGGGGCAAGGGATAGGAAAAGGAAAGGCTATAAACCAAAAGAGGAATAAAGCCGGCCACAGGAGAGGGGACAGGCGCTAGAGGTCCTGGAAGGGAGACCCCGTCCACTGGGCAGGCCAAGGAAGGGGTGAGAGAAGGGTAGGGAGGAGAGAAGAGAAGGAAAAGAAAGAGTAAAAAGGTGGAAGAGAGAGGGAGAGAAAGAGAGTGAAAAGAAAATGAAATCCAGGAACTTCACTGGCTGCTGAGCCACAAGGGATGCCATGGGATATGTGGAGAAGAGACAGACTCAGTCACCTCTATTTAGAGATCAGAATCTTCCCTGTCCCCAAGAAGGAGGGGGTCCAACTGACTGCTTCCCTTTACTCTCACTCCTCCATCTCACACTATATAGGGGTGAGGAGAAAGGCCCTCTGGACAGAGAAGGAAGGAAGGGGGGGTCACCTGTCTAGATGGGCCTCCCAGGCTTCAGAGGAGTGCTAAACCCCTGATCCTGATTCCACTAGCAAAGAGATGGAGGACTAGTACTGACCTCTCCAAAAATGGAGTTAGGGAGTCCGAAGGGACTGAGTCCAACACATTACCCAAGAATGGGCTGCCCAAAAGCATAAGAAAAGGAGCCACCTTGGGCTCCGAGAGAATGGGAAGGTCTCCAGTGCCCCGATGACCAAGCCAGGGACCCAAGGGGGAAGGCAACTGATGGGCTTTTAGGAAAGAAGTGAAAGGCCCAGAGGAAACAGGAGAATTCCTGGTCCATGTTGCCATCCCCAGGAGGTCCCAACTAAGGTCATATGGGACTCCAGGGAGCCCTTGAGAAAAAAAGGGGGCAAGGGTCCCTGTTTACCCTCTCCCTATAGGTGGCCCCCTAGTGCTTCCACGGAAGGGTCAGGGGATCTGGAGGTGCCAGCGGGATTACACCTGCAACTGGCCTGAATTGTGGAGAAGGCAAGAAGAGAAGAAGCACTGCCCAGGACACTGAGGCCCAAGAGGGAATGATGGGCAGTTAGTACTGATGAATGGTGAAGATACAGGAAGATCAAGAATTGCAGCAGGTAAATAATTTTCATGTCTTACCCGTATCAGTCTTCACCATTCATCACTGGTGGGTGAGTATCAAGCACCACAACTGTGGTGCTGGCACTTCCCTGAGGGAGCAATCTCTCTCAGCCTCCTGTGGCGGAGATCACAGAAAGGCAGGGTCCCTTTATGGGCCTGGTGAGGCCCATGAGTGATCAGAGTAAGACGGGGACTCCCATTGCTGGGAGAGGGAAAATGCCCCACTAACTCCCACCTCACCCAATGGGAGAAAATGTGGACCCCCTGGATGAGGGAGGCAATCACCCTATGCCAGGCCAAGAGTGATAACCTTGATAGGTGAAGCCACGCCATCCGCCGAATGCAGACTGCAGTTCCTGCCAGTCTGGAGGCCACCTCTGTGGTATCAAAGGATGCCCTTGCCTGGTGTCTCACCAACTCCAGCCCATGGTCATAAAGGCTAATAGCCTGCTTGGTTGCCTCTGAGTCAGGCACAGATACCAGGAGTTGGCCCAGCATCGTCCACAGGTGCCTGGTGTAGGCAGCCTTGATGGGCCTGGTGTGCTGCAACACACAAAAGGAGGCATGCTGCCGATAAGACCTTATGACCCTAAAGGTTAAACTCTACCGAGTCTGTCTCAGTGGGGCGGTCGTGCCTTGGGCAACGGTGCCCAGAAGGAGTATCCAGGAGCTCCACTCCCGAGGGGGGGTAGGGCATAACACCTGGAGTCTCTAGGGGTGCATAATACCTGCACTGGCAGTCCCTTAGGGCTGGAGATGGGGCAGAGGGATACTACCAGACCTTGTGTGACACTTTAGCAAAGAGACCAAGCCATGGAGGAATGACCAAGTGGTTGGCACTGAATTCACCAAAGAAGGCGCATGTTGCATGGTCAGGATTGCATGAAGCAAAATGGGATAGATGGAGCTCCTCCAGCATCTCCAACAGAAACTGCTGATAGCTGGTGAGATCAGCATCAGAGGAGAGAGGGATGGAGGAGACCTCTTCCTTGGGGGAGGAAGACAAGGAGGCCAAGGTGCTCAACTCAGAGCTCAGAGCAGCTGGGGGCTTAGTTCAAAAAACGACCTCATCCATGGCTCTAACATAATGGGAGAATGCAGCTGCTGAAGCTCTGAATTGTTCCCAGGTTATGGGCCCTGTGGAAGAGGCCTGGAAGGGGGGGGAGGCAGAGGGGCAAAGGAAAGAGATCTCTGGCTGGGCAGAACTGATCCTCTGCTAGGGTTGCGGAAACATGCAGGGGACCCCCTCCCAAAGGAGGGGGATGCTGACTCCACCCACTGAAGGATGCCCAACCTGACTGGGGAGACCATGGTGGTGCCCTTGGGAAGAATCCCCCAAATGGGGCAAACTGAGCCATACATGCCCTTGTGGGTGGCCCCTGACTCCACCAACCACAGACCCCCTCAAGGTGGAAGAGGTCAGGAGGGAAGGATCAGCACTTCTGCTCCTCCCAGGGCCACCAGCTGCCCTGCAAAGGAGCCTCAGTGCCTCCCTCAACCTTAATACCCCAACCCCCTCAGAGAGGGATCTGCTCCTCAGGGGGACCACAAATCCTGGAATCTGAAAGGCTGAACCATCTCTCGCACCTGAAGTAGTGCTGGAAACTGCCTCAAACCTCGACATGGCACAGGTGTCCAGAACGGCGCAGCAAATGGCACAGACATCAAACCCAGCACCAACACCAGACTCAGAACTGAAGCCAACCTCCCCACCAGCACCGTAAATGGCACCAGCGACATCCACAGTGCTGAAAATGGCACCAGAATCCACCATGGTGCTGGACTCAACCCCGGCGCTGCAAGCGACACTGGAAGCAACATTGGCATCACCATGGCACCATCCACAGCACCATCTGCAGCACTGGCATGAGAAGATGGAAGCCTCAGCTCTGTTGGAAGATTCCCAGGGCTCAGAGATCCCGGAGCTGGGAAGAAGAGAGTCTTGGAGCTTCGGAGAGTCAGGTTGCCAGTTGGGATCATCCTGGTCCTCATTCTCCTCTGAAAAGGAAGGGACCAGGGAGGTCACCAAAGTAGCAAGGCAACCCCCAAGGCTCTCCCTGCTTCAGCACCATGAACAGCACTGGAGGGAGTCCCAATACTGACCATGATAGCACCCCACTTACCGATACCAGAGGCTGTGTCAGGAGCCAAAGCAGTGCTGGAAGGTGGTACTGAGGGCACCATGAGCTCAGGTCGAGCATATAGCTGCAACCATGACACTGGGGGCATCCAAGCCTCTGAGGAGGCAACAGACCAAGAGGGGTGCTCAGCTGACCCCGTGAAGGAGGAAGACTGTCCACCAGATCCCTCACGCAGGGCTTCAGCGAGACCAGAAATGGAGGCCTGCTCCCCCTCGCTATGTATAGTACCAGAGGGATGCCCAGGGAAGGGCCCAAAGTCCTGGCCTTGGCATTCCAGGACCGATGCCACCCTCCAAAGGTGGGAAGATACTGACCCACCCTCATCGCATGCAACTCAAGGGCAATCCACAGAGAAATAGGCTTTGCAATTGTCCATATCATGATCCAGACCCAGACAGGTTAAACAGCGATCAAGGCAGTCTGTCATGGGGTACATCCTGCCTTAGATTTTGAACTAGACCCTGGACCAGACATAATCACGTATGTAACCCCTCACCCCTGCCTTTTTTCTAAAACGACAGGTGGCATGCTGTTGGCATTGGCAGCAATACCTGGTGGGGACCTGGGTTCAGGGAGGATGAGGTTACCTGGCACAAGGGACCTAGGTTTGGCTACTCTGCACAGAGGCACCCAAGTAAATCCAACTACAGGAAGCAATAACTGTAATGTCCAGAACCAGGACTGGGATTTTTCAGTGTGGCTTTTATTCATAACTAGCTAAACATAACAAAGCATAGATGGACCCCCAAGGGGCTACGTTTGCTGTAAATGCAGATTAGAGACTACAAGGTGGTCCACTTAAAGAATGAACCCATTTCTACTGTTTTCTAGCTCTGGACCCACCAGGCACTCAGCCCGGACTTGCACGCGCTTTGGATACACAGCCCAACTGGCCCGGCTCCCCTGCCGGCCACTTGACTGACAGTCCATTTACAGAATGGACCCAACTTTACTTGTTGTGGCTCCCATCAAACAAGGAGAATTATTTTACCAAGCTGCGGCTCCCCACACCACTTAGAGTCTGTGACTCCTAGAGAGATTTGTTTTCTTACTTCCTTTGGACTCCCATCAAACAAGGAGAATATTTTCCCAACCTGTGGCTCCCCACACCACTTAGAGTCTGCGACTCTTAGAGAGATTTTCCAATTTGAGAACCACATCTGGGTACCTACCTCATCACTGGCCAGGCACATGAGGCAAGTAGCAATCACAGTAGAAATCCGTAGAGGTGGACCTGGTTACTAGAGATGGGGGGTGTTCCCACCTCCAGCTCCCACAGCCCATACCCGGCCATTTCTCTGGACAAACAGAAACTTAAACTTTAAAATGCAGATTAAACGGTGGATGACCTGGAGCACCCCCTCTACAACATTACTTGAAATCCATACAGACTTGAAATTTTTAAACTACTCCATTTGTTTGTCCTAGTACAATAGGCCTCCCAAATAGTAGTTCACATCCCAGCTTTCTTCACATTTTCCAAACTGAAGAAACATTGTTTGCCCTCTTAAATAGAGCACAACACTCACCCTTTTGTTGCAGGTGCCCCACAGGTGAAGTACAACTTCTTTCACTGTTATCAGACCAGAACAGAAACTGTAAAAAGGCAGCTTTTTTCTGTAGTGGAAATTAGGGGATTGCCCCTCGAATCCACAGAGGGACACTTCACTCCCCCCCCCCCGGAGGGAGGGGGGCACTGAGACCTGGACAGCGGTCTCCACCACTTTAAACTGGACACTGATCTTCTAACAAGGAGGTAAACAAACAACACTTCCTTCCTCTTCAAAACAAAACAGTAGACTGACTTTGAAAACTCCCAAGGTTCTATCTCACTCCCTGTGCTGCAGATTCCAATGTGGTTTATGCAGCTGCGAAAGTTCTATGGTGATGTCATCTCTCAGTCTCAGCTGTGACTGAGAACAGAGTGAGACAGTGTGAAACCCATTTAACTGGAGTTTCACAAGCTGCCTTCCCTGCCTACCACTAGGTCTTACTGGGATTCTAGTAACCCCGGGTAACAAGGGGGTTACACGTAAATAAAATAAATAATTAAAGAACAGACTCGGTGCCATAGAAAATAACTAAAACAGATAGAATAAATAAAAGAACAATTTTACCAGTTTCTGGCAACTACAGTATATGGCATCGAGTAGTGGAGGTGGTGGCAGAACTTCAGTAGAACTTCGTAGAATTCTGACATACACAGCACAGAATCAATGTTCATCTCCCACTGAGTGATGCATCTTAACGCTGGGAAAAGAAGAACTGAGGTAAGTTATGGAGGGGCCGGCATCCTTTACAAGCCAACCTGTGAGAGCCACGTATTGAGTCTGCCTCGAGGGCAGCACCGTCTCTGACTTTGACCCCTCCTCCAGAGCTAGCTGAAAAAGCTTCCAGCTATGAGCTTGCTGCGGTGTCCTGGCGCCTCCGGCTTAGACCCACCAGTGATGAATGGTGAAGATTGATACAGATAAGATTATTGATGGGGTATGCATAAGGGGATCTTACTGAAAAGAAATGGGGAGGGTAAAAGAGCTGGAGATCAAGTAGGGTCTACGGTGATACTGTAGGTAGGGAAAAATGGGCAGACAGGGTGGGCCAAGCAATCCTTATCTGCCAACAAATTCTACATATTTATGTTTCTGTTAGAAAGTTGCTAACCTGTTCAGTGACCCTTAATTGGCTACAAATACCCTGGCCCTACTATTCAAAATGTCAGTTCTAAAGTTGTTTTCTTTGCTCAGTGTGTATGCACAATTACACTTTTGTTTTATGTGTAGCTCAGATGCTAACACAGTCTCCCACTGCCCTCTTTTGTTTCTATGTTACGTTATTCTGACTTCTACTGTATATACTAAAAACGAGCCATTTTTATAAACCTTGTCTGATTTCTTTACCTATCCAGAAAATAAAAACATACGAAAATCACCAGTGGCTTACGGGGTAATCTTCATGCCAGCAGTTATTACCGCTGTATGTAATTTCTAGGCACAACCTCATACATGTATCATTGTACAGCATAAAACTGATGAGTCATAGACTTACAGCTAGCATTTAGCCTCCAGAAACACCATCCCCAACTATCAGATTTTGGCACAGTTCCAAACTTTCTGTTGTTCAATTTGATTCATATCTTTTATTTTGCAGACTCTAATCAGAGAGCATGCGTACACGTGTTACCCACAGCCAGCTGTTCTACCTATAATCTCACTGCATTGCTAATTTCACAATGGACTGTCTGCATAACTAAGTTCTATAATAGGGTAGAGAGCAGACTCACAGTGTCAGCTGACACTGCCCCTCTGCCATACTGTGAGAGGAGGTCGCATTTGCCACTCTTACTCGCATCCATGCTTTATGATCCTGCATGGCTCAGTAACGGAAGGATCTCAGTCACTTTGCTTGAATGCTAATTGCACGTGGATATACGTCATTATACAGGCATGATGCAGTGCCCATTACTGAAAACATGGAAAAAAGTGACTCATGTCCTGCCCCAAAGTCCATGTTGCACACCCAGCAGTTCAGACGTAAGAGGACAGTTAGATTCCAATACCCGTAGGATGTCAGTGACCCTGCATGGTGAAACCACGATTTCCAGCAAAGACTTCTCCTGCAAAATGGTGGACACAAGGCTTTAGCTGGGCCAACTGAGTGACAGTGTAGTTCTGCCCTTTAGTCCTACTGTAGAACTCAACGGTCTGCACTGAGTGCTGCAATGGGAGTGGCACAAAATCTAATTGCAAAGACTGTTTGTGAAAGAGTCGTGCCCAACTTGATTGGTTAGTAATAGGCCCATATCTTTCTACATTCTATATCCACACATTTACTCCCAACAAACGACAGATTCGAGCATGTTGCACACTTCTCTGCTGCCTGTTACAAGACTTTGTGCAAACAGATCGCACTGTGATAGTGGCTATGCAGCAGGATTGTGAGTAGAACTGGGGATTATGGATAACAATGGTGCAGCCGCATGCTCTCTGATTGGAATATCCACAAAATAAAAGCTGTCACGTGAATGGAGCACCAGAATACCTGGAGTTATGCCAGAAACTGTTAGTCGAGGGCTGACTCATATGGAGGCTAAATTACGCAGGTATGAGCCCTGTCCTTTAAAGGAGAACTATAGACAACATTTAGAAAAAAATGTGTTGTGCAGAATGTTTTGATTTGTGTATGTGGCTCTAATGCATCCTTTCCTTTGTTTGCTGTTTTTATTTTATTTGTTTTTGTGTTTAATGGCCCCTGGTGATCTCCACACTTGCTTCTTTTATTATCTTTCTCTTTCTCACAATGCCTCTTGTCCCATGTGATAGTAATGCATTTGAGACCATGGATCACATTTTGCATTATCTACAGCTGCACTGGGCTAAGTACCTGTTGTTCTGGCCTCAGCTAAATAACTCTTTCTAATTGAATTGTTTTGTTTTCTAGGTGTGTGTGTCTAAGTTGGATCCATGATGCCGGTGTGACATCCCACACAGCGAAGTCCCTGACACTAACAAAAAGCCGTTGACACCCCCGACACCAATGCGTCCCCACAACAATCAGCAACACTGTGACACCGATAGCCACACTCGATTGCGGCAATGTGGGGGACTGCACACCCACTCCCCCCCACTTTAGATATCTAACTCCACATTGTATAGACAGTGGAGTTAGATATATGCCCCCATCGCCGCAGAGTCCATTGTAGTGAAATCCTCATCGCTGCAAATACAGCTGCTGTCGAGGTTTCGCTGTGGGGGGTTTGCTGTGTGGGTGTCACTGTCGAGACAGCATACCATGTAAGCCTACCCAGCAAATGTGACTGTTCTGTTTGTGAAGCTGTTCTTTTCATCAGATCACATGCAAACATAAAAAAAAGCTCACACATCATCTCAGGTTATCAGTGCTACAGTTGGTGAAGACTCTAGCTGTTTCCTTAAAGAACAGTCCTGTCAATTATCTCTCAGATGTTTGCCAGACTGTGAAGGTAGTCTTTATTAGTTCTCACTGGATAAGAAGAAGCAATTATCAGCACAGTTCTACTTCTGAAAACTGTACAGTAAGCCAGCACTCACTGTCTCAATGGTCTTCACTGCATCATTGTCACATGAGACAGGAGGCATTGGGGGAAAAGGAAAGGTAATAAAAGTAGCAAGCATGGAGATCTCCCAAGGCCATAAAACAAGTTGCAAATTCAGAAAAACTCCTAACAGTAAACAGGGCAGAACATGCTAGGACTACACACACAAATCAAAACACTGCACAACATATATGTTTTTGTAAATTTTGACTGTATTTCTAGTTTCAGGTTTTTAGGAGAGGAACAACTGAGCATAAAGGTTAATTTTCAAAATCTGAAGTAGGAACTTCCAAGAAAAAGCTAGAAATTGTTACCCCTAAGTGCTAATTTACGAGGAGAAACTACGTAAGTTAAAATACTATACTTTTATCTCTATTTGTATCCCCGGTTCACACTCCCCATCCCTTCACCCAATCAAGTCTACCATGATTGCAATGTTTCACTGTCCAGGAAGGTCACAGCAGATGCAAATTTTACTCCACTATCAGCCAGCAGAGGGTACACAAACACTGGGGGGAGCCAGGGGTCCATCCTTTGCCCCCAGGAGTTGACCACCCGATCACTGCAATTTATTCCGCACCCTGCCAATCCCACAGTGTAATTTCAGGCCTTGCCCATGAACCTTGTTCTCCCAGGTGTGTTCCACTGGGCCAACCTGTCAATTCTATTTTGACTACTTCTACTTTTGATTACTTGCAGTGTGAAGTAAACTCATGCTGACAAAACACTGTTGGTCACAGTTTTCTTATAGCTGCTGCTATACAGTAGGTGTATAAGAAGAACTGTGTGAGTGGAGGTCCATGGGAAGTGACTAGGTGACGACTAAAGCTAAACATAGTTGTATTAGCAAAATGTTGTCGGGATGACCAAACTAAATGGTATCAGCTCAGATGGACAGTTCTTTAAACAGAAGATTTCAGGCATAAAAGGTGTACCTATGCTGCAGCATTACAAGTTTAATAGGGCCCATGAGCAGGATAGGACCGCATTAGAACTTCAGGCCCTACAAACTTATAGTATGGGATGCATCTTTTTCAGGCCGCATACTGTGGATCTGCACAATCTTTCACATCAGCTGGCTGGAAAAGCCCTGCTCCTATGGCTGAGAAGAGCCCTTCTATACCCACCCACTGGGTCACCCGACATATGCCAAATACCCCTATTACATTACTTTATCACAAATATCAGGGGGAGCCAAGATAGCATCATGTGGCAGGGCACAACATCTAACAACAGCAAGCCTTTTAAGCTTCATTTATGCTTCCCCTGCATTAAATCTTGGATACTGTGATCATTATGTGTGATAATAGCCACTAGCTCCATGAATTTGAAGAAAATCAGAGATTACTTTCCAAAACATTGACAGCAAACTCAGAGTCTAAAACAACTGGACTGAGCCATGCATTTTAAAGAAACTCTGAGATACTCATAGTGGTCAAAACATACATCCCTCATCACTTCACAACCATAATTTGGACCAAGCCCTACAGTGACACTAGCCCGGCTCAAAAATTCCACAACACCACCTCAGTCTGACAAAACTGAGGATCTCAAAGCAGTGGTGATGACAATACCAAGATACCCTTGAACAACACAGCCTGTGACTGTAATCAAAATCTGCTCCTGAACAGTGTTAGTGCTAGGAGACAGCATGAACTCAGTACCATAGCAGTGTGTAGGGTATTCATCAGGCGCATAGTCAGTCCCTTTGATCACCACGCAATCAGCATCACTGGTAAGCTGTTATTTTATCAAGCCTTTCCTTGCTCCCTAACTTGCACAGTGGCAACCCCAGTCCCAATGCCAATCTGCTCATAGACTTAACAGTTATCCACTACTTGCCTCAGACCATGACAGTGGTGGGTGGGTTGCCATGTCAGTTATGCAGGGCCCACAGGGAGTGCCAGTGCAATGGTGCACTAGGGCATTTTCTTCTAGGTTCCAGGCTTCTCCCCAAGGGTACCAATGTGCTATGATTTGCACACATGTGGGTGGTGGAGTGTGTGAGACAGAATCCAGCAGCTGCTCCTCATGTTGCTGCACTCCTGCTGTGCTGTTTCTTGGACTCTGCCAGGTGGCAGATGCACAGCAAAATGCTGTGTGCACCCTCCCTGAGGGAGGAGAGCTGTTCCTGGAATACTCGATCCTCCCTCCCCTGATCAACCCTCCAGTGTCCCATGTTCATTCCTCAACCTGAGTTGACAGCCTAGCAAATGGTACCACTACTAGTGTGCTATTAAGCTGGCACTGGCAAGCTGTTAAACGTTCACTTCACTTTCACCAACCATACAGAGCAAAGTTATATCAGTGGCTCAGGCTCTCCTTCCAGCTGATTTATCCAGAAAACCAGTATCTATGCCCAGAACGAAGGGCTCCTGACAATGCCTACAGGAATTAATTATCAGGCAGGGACCTTGGAGACTCACTGCAAGAATACAGTATGTCTCAGTTAAACTCTGCACATACTGCTAAAACTGGAACAAGCCTTTAGAGATATGATGGAAGTAAGGCTATGCTTCAAAAACACGGAAGGCAGTTTTGATGAACTACAAGACAAGGTCACAGGGGTTAATAGTGAGCTCATGGAGCTTAATGCCAGAATTATTATTTTTGAGGAGAAACTCTAGAATATGGTGGAGGTGTTGGCTGGGCCACTGGCTGACCTGTTCAGCACCTCTCTGGACATGGAGTGCATGCTGCAGGACTGAAGTTTGGCTCATGTGGTGCCTATTCACAAGAGTGGCCCAAAGGATAAGCCGGGTAATTACAGACCTGTCAGTCTCACTTCTACAGTGGATAAACTTATGGAAGCAATCTTGAAGGAGAGACTGGTTACCTTCCCGTAAGTCAATGAGCTCCAGGATGGGCAGCAGCATGGGTTCATCTCAGGGAGATCATGGCAGACCAACCTAATAGAATACTATGACTGGGTCACAAGAGAGTTGGACAAGGCCATGCAGTGGCTGTCCTATATTTGGATTTCAGCAAAGCCTTTGATTCAGTCCCTCATGGGCTACTGGGGGCAAAGTTGAAATACATAGGGGTGGGGGCTAAGATGGCTAACTGGATCAAGAATTGACTGGAAGATAGACTGAAATGGGTGGTTGTGGTGGGGAGGACTCATCTCCTAGGCCAGTGACCAACGGTGTGCCGCAGGGCTCTGTGCTGGGGCCGGTGCTGTTTGGTCTGTTCATATTGGATCTTGTACACGGGGTTGGGAGCAGGATCAGTCTGTTCACTGATGACACCAAGATGGGGGCAGTTGTGGATGACATAGAGGGGTGGCAGAAGCAACAGGGTGACCTAACCAGACCTGAGGAGTGGTTGGCAAGGTGGTAATTGGGTTTTAATGCAAAGAAGAGTAAAGTTATGCACTTTGGGGTGAAGAACCTGAGGAGGGAATATTGGTTAGGTGGGGTGTAGTTGGGTGTCACTGAGAAGGAGAAGGATCTAGGGGTCATAGTAAGGGGGAGCATGAACAACTCTGCTCAGTGCAGGAAGGCTGTGGTTAAGGCCAATAGGAGGCTGGGATGCATTGCACAGGGGTTCTCATCCAGACACAAGGATGTGATCCCCGCCCCTGCACAGGTCCTTGGTCAGGCTGCATTTGGAGTACTGCATGCAGTACTGGCATCCATATCTGATGAAGGACATCAGGCTGCTTGAGGTGGTGCAGCATAGGGCAACAAAATGAATACAGGGAATGGAAGACAGAACCTACAAAGAAAGGCTGAAATACTTGAGTTTGTACACCCTAGAGGAGAGAAGGGATTGGGGGGGATATGATTGAGACTTTCAAATACTTGAGGGAGACTAACAAATCTGGCACAGATGGGTTCTTTATGCTGAGGAAGTGACGGGACATGAGGGGGCATGGGCAAAGACTGAAGGGTGGCAGATTCAGGAGGGAGATGAGGAGGCATTATTTCACTGAGAGGGTGGTGTCAAATGGAACACTCTAACAGAGGAGGTGCTGGCATGCAAGACGGTAGGCAGTTTCAAAACAGAATGGGACAAGGCAAGGGGAAGAGCTTGGTTAACAATGCTGAGCAGTTTCCGAGGGAGAGGGGGGGATGGGGGGTGGGACAGCTGCTGTATTGAGGTGCTAGCTGTGCACAGACCATGAAGTCTGTTTCTGCTAGCAAGTTTTGTATGTTCGTATATATTAAGGACTTGATTCCTGCATTAAAAAATGTGGCTCCATCTGCCGAAGGTAATTGTCTTAAGGAGAAAATGCATTTAGAATGGAGGTCCAGAGTGGACAATTTAAAAAATAACAGGCTTCCTGGAGGAAGCTGTGAAACTAGACTTTATTTATTTATTTATTCATTTATTTATGTAGTTACTCATGTATTTATTTGTTTTCTTGAAAATGGCTAAATGAGATACAAACAAAATTCCCCAAGGGAACAGTAGAATCTGACATGGGGCACAAGTTCCCAGCAAGATTCAACTCCCATATTAATTAATTTAATTTTGTTATTCATTTCAAAAGTTTGACCAGGAAAGACATACTGAACTGACAGTAGCTCATGTCTACACGTGTCCTGGTGGGAGGGGGGAGGGGTAGACAATAACAAAGGTGCAGAATAAATAAAATAAAGAAAGAATACACAGTATAGAAAGGTATGCGAGCAATACAAATACAGTACATTTGGGCAGTCACAATAAAATACAAAATGCAGTATACATAATACAGTAGGATGAAAGAATAATAAACAAATACAATGCAACTGGGCAAATGATTGTTGCACTGGACAGGAATCAAACCCAGGCCTCTGCATGGTGGGCTAGATTTCTATCACTGACCGACCAATGCATATACAAATACCCGATAGTGGTGTGCATCAAATCCCTGCAATGTCGGGATAGACAGAAAGTACTAAGCCCTGACACAGGATGAAAATGCAGAACTATAATGAAACACACAGATATTGATTTTCCTGGACTGGAGTCCTAAAATTCAAAAGAAAATAAACTCATTCAGAAACTCATTAAGAGACATTAAGAAATACTTACATATTTAAATGCATCCCTTTTTCTCATCCTACACCAGTAACTTTAAAGTTTCTGTTCATGGGAGAGACCAAGGTACTCAATACATCTGAAGACACAGAAGATTATGTTACAAAAGTGTTAAAACTGGACTTCTGGAAAAATTCACCCCAGTACAAATAAGGCCTCGCTCATTCTCCACAGAACAAAAGTACATTATTCAAGCTAGAAATGATATTTCAGTACAGCTTTACCTTAATCCGAAGTACGAGCTCCACAGTGAAGGGGAAGAATCACAGAGGAAAAGGAATGTAGGAAATCCAGGCTCAGGCTTACCAGAGAGACCCAGTTTAATGTTACACTCAAAAGGAAGTGACGCCTCCCTCAGGGATAGATGGCAGCTCTATCAACCTGCAAATGTGAACTGGCAGGAATAACACAACAAAATGCGACTGCACAAGAAATCACAGCCATGACTACAAAGTCTTCATTACAAGTAATGGGAGTAGCACATGAGAAATCCAAAGTCTCAGACAGAACTGGTTAAATTAATACCAGAATTATTAGCTGCAACAAAATGAAATAGTAGTATAAAACTACAGGTTTAAAGACTTCAATATTTACTCAGGTATTGAAAGACATTGGAGAGCTGTAAAATAAAAGGTTTGTTTAGAAAACTGAAAAAAAGAGGGCACTAGAAAGAGTAATAAGAAAAGTTAGAAAATGGCCAGAATGGATTCTCTATTCTGATTGGCTAAAATTACCTCCAGCCTGGGCATCTATTTTTCAATAGATGCCCAGCAAAAAATAAGTACCAGCCAAAGTGTCCCTTCACAAGGTACCCTTCTACCCTGCTACCCAGCCTACTTTCTCATTGGCTGAAGGCAGCTGGTAAAATTTAAAATCCCCACCATGTTTTTCTCTCTCTCTCTTAGTGAGAGCTACTGGTCCCCCCCCACACCCCCACCCAACAATCTTTCCCTCAGTACCAACTAGCACTAAATAAAATAAAGAAGAACACACAGTCTGGTCATTTTGTGGTGAGAAGAGTGAAAACAGCTGTCTTGTTTTAAAATGGCACCACTCTCCCAACCGCGCTTTCTCAATGCGTTCTCGCCGCAAACACAAGAAAGACGTCACTCTCATCAGCTTCATCCTGCATGCACCATTTAAAAAAAAGCAGGAAACTTAAACCACAATATAAATGCCCCCACACTCTCTTCATTTCAGAAAAAAAATCATGTACCTCGCAAGTCTTCCGCACAGCAAATACAGTCTCCACTTCCACTACGGTCAAAGGTCGTGAGCTCAACACACAGCTTCCAAGTTCCAACTTGCGACCACAACAAAATAAAAAAACAATCTTGAAGAAATGGAAAATAACTATATACTGGCCAAACACTGTTATGTGCAATTTTTTAATCTATGCTCCTTTTCTTCTTCAATCTGGCAATCTGCGAGTGTGTGTATGGGGTTGGGGGGGGGGAGTCTCAATCCACCAGACTGGCTCTGTAGGGAGGAGCAACAGGACCTGGAACCGCCTATGGACTACTTTGTCAATGAAGTTTTTTGTGATACTTATATCCATTTTTGACACTCATTTCCTCTTTTATTTTACCACTTCACAAAAATTTACTTAGATGGCCATTTTCTAAGCACAATAATAACCTACAGGGTGGGCATTATTGGGAAATACTGGACCTTCCAGGGGCTATACGGCCCTCCTCCTGCAGCGTTGGGCCTCATTACGCCCCTGGGCGGTCCAGTATTGACTTTGCCTTGTCTGTTGCTCTTGATTATACCTTGTACTTGCTTTTGCCTGATGGTCTTGAATGTACCTTTGTAATCTCCCGGGTCGCACCTGAAAATAGGCACTTGGTGTCTAGTGTGCTTATCTGGCAAACAAAAGCAAATAAATAAATAAATGCCACCCTGTTGGGTATTATTGCTTACATAAGGAGCTGTAGAAAAAGTAGATGAAGTTGACAGAGCTGAAGATGGTGTTGGAAAGTAAAATGTGCATACAGTATATAGGGTAAGGGATGATAGTAGGTAATGGGTACATAATTAAGAAACTAAAATATATAAGAAAATACAAAATCACACATACCCCCATAATGCAAAGCATCATGAGATGTATATGCAAATCACCATGAAATTTTGGGAATTGTGTAGAATATTGGACACCCTAACCTGCTACAGTAAATTCATAGCGCTACTTACATACAAAGTCACATTGTGTCATGATGCACACAACTTTTTTTTTTGTTTAGTTGTTATCTGATATGTTATGGATTTTTTAAATTTTGTTAAGTGCTCTGAGCCTCCGGGAAGGAGCGCTATATACATAAAGTTTTTATTTTCCATCTATTATGCATGTAGAAGTGGAGGGGGACGTGTGGGGGCTCTGCCCCCCAAATTAATGATCATTGTGATATGTGTTAAGAAGGGAAGGGGGTGTGGGAGGCAGAGCCCCCCATGTCATATACAGTCAGCCACACAATAACTTAGCAGAGTTTGGTATTCACTAAAGTGTTTATGCAAACCCGCTTACGCTTGTCTGACATTTTGCACAAATGCCAACATTTATAGCTGGTTCAGCTTTAAGCAGTAATGTTTGGTGCCAAAGGGCCTCTCACACAATCTGCAAATGGTGCAAACAGAAGACACAAACACGTGTTTCATTCTTCCCAGGACTCATCAGTGTGCCTCGTCTGTATCACACCCCAAGGGAAATGAACCAGCCCTAAGTTGGTCTTACGGGTTTGGGTCCTGGTGAGCCGAAATAAAGAATAACAAAAAAAAACAAGCTAATAGCTTTAGGAGGTGGCAGAGTTTAACAACATGAAATATTAAATATAGATTGAGTTTTTGGGGTTGCTGGTTAGCTGAGTGTAGTACCAATTTGGAGGATACCATCTTGTTTTTGTTTTCATGGAATAGGGGCTGGGGGTTAGACCCTGAATGGGATGGAGAGATAGAGGATGCTTTTCAGGAGTAGAGAAGGGGTGAAGGGTTTCCTTGAGGAATGGACTGTAGGATAATAGGTAATTGGAAGGAAAGAGGAAAGGGGATCTGTATGTGTATGTTTATTTTAGCAAACTGATTTTTATGTTCACTTGCGCATGAGCAAGGAACATCTTGGTGCTAATGGCATTTTGGAGGTGTGTCACTGCCAAGCCAGTTACAGCTGAAACTGCAGTGGGTTTAGCAGTGCAGACCAATGGCCAATCACTCTGGTCATGACAGTAGTTATGCTTGCTGACGTGGCATGTTCTGTAGTTGAAAGAAATGAACTGCTCCAATTAGAGAGCACTTCATTTCTTTCTGCAGCCGTAACTCTGTCTCTTTGGTCCACGGGGTCCTCGCACCTCTGACCCCCCCCCAGGCTTCTGCAATAGCTGCACTGTAGCTTTACTTATTGGCAGCTCCTGCTTCTCCCCCTCCTGCACTTTCTCTTTCTGGTCCTCACTCCCCAAGGCTTCTACATTGTGCATGAGCGCAGCTTCACTTACTAGCAGCACCTATGACCCCTGCACTCTCTCTCTCCCCGTCCTCACTCCTCTGAAATCCCCCAGCTTCTCAATAGCCCTTTGCACCCACTGTGTCATGCACCCACCTGCCTTGTCCGTCTGTCTTTGGGAGCCGAAGGTACCACAGCCAGCAAGTAACCAAGTTGCAACCTCAATGACTGCAGTGCTGGGAGCTAGGTCAGAACCCGCTAACAAACTTGTACAGGAGAACTCAACTCTATTACCATCTTGAGGTCCTCAATAAATGAACAGGGCTTCTAGCATGCAGTTGGTCTGTCTACTGGAGTGTAGTGAGGATGAGAGCCTTACAGACTTTCTAAAATCTTGGCTACCACACACTCTGCACCCGAAGAGTGGAAACGTGGCACAACACCTTATTAGGGCCTACCAGATCTTTCCACAGATGGCGGAGCAATAGCATAATCTCCCTCAAACAGTTCTGATGTGGACCACCAGAGTTACAATTTGGGATGCCCTACTTAAGTTTTATGGGAACACTCCATCTGTTCCCCACTCTGTCTTATGTGATGAGGGTGAGGTGTAAGAAATTCAAAGGCGTGAGCACCAAGTTCAAAAGTCCTGGAGTGGTCCTCTCTCTTTTAATGCCAGCAAGGCTCCACATACAATATGCAGGGCATGTTTATCAATATATGGACACTATTGAGGCTGGCAAACGAGTGGTGGCCATTGTCAAAAGAGTTTAATCTGCAGACCAGTGGGGAATGCCAAAGACCGAGGAGGATACTTGAAAATAGGATCAATACAGCTCATTTCATACTTGCCAGAACAGATATTTAATCTGGGACTTACAGAATCCTGGGGATGGTACTGTTTGTTAGTTGGTGCATCCTTGGTTGCAGAAATGAACTTTGGGTGTTAGTTCCTTTTTCCTTGCAGGTATTCTGAACTGATTGGGACTTAGCACAATGGCGCTGCCACTTGGCAGCAGCGCTCCTCTTACAATATCGTCCAAGAAGAAAAAATTACTTACCATAGTAATCTTCTTTCTTCCCAGTGATGCTCAGACATTCATAACTTTGTGCAGGCAGCCTGGTGGGTTTGACTGTCCGGAGAGACGGAACACATGCAAATGATGGAATTCTTTGCACGTGAGCATCTTTCAAATACTGCCTCTACCAACTGTAGTGTTCTAAGCCCTTCAGATTTGTAAGAAGCCTGGAAGTCAGGCAACATGGAAAAATCCGACAACTAATTAATTAAAACATTTTTTAGGATTAGCCTAATAAAACAACTTACTTCAAAAAACCTCCAAGGGAGGGACTATATCTATACATAATAATGGTGTTCATCATACAGTGAGAAAAACTATTAAGAGAGACACAAAACTCTGTTAAAATCTGTCTAGCATAGAGAAGTGTACCCAGAAGGGTATGGCTATGTGGCACTAGCATGCAGAATGCAGAAGCTGAAGTTCTGGAAGGGGAGGATGGAACGAGTTATGAATGTCTGAGCATCACTGGGAAGAAAGAAGATTACTATGGTAAGTAATTTTTTCTTCTAGCCCCAGTAATGCTCAGACCATTCATAACTTTGTGCAGACTACCAAGCAGTACCCCCTGGAGGTGGGCTCAGAACTTATTTTGGAAACAGACTTTGCAGGACTGCTGTGCCAAACTTGGCGTCACTTCTGGACAAAATATCTAAATTATAATGCTTTGTAAAGGTGTATACTGATTTCCAAGTAGCTGCTTTACAAATGTCAAATAATGGCACCTCCCTAGCAGCTGCAATAGTGGCAGTTGATCCTCTTGTTGAATGAGCCCTCAGCCCAGCTGGGGACTCTCTACCCGCTTTAGTGTAGCAGAACTAAATACACTGGACAATCCACCGAGAAATGGATCTTTTTGAGGCTGGTTTGCCCATTCCAACATCCCCATGTGTAAGGAAAAGTTGTTTCTTGTCTTGCCTATGGCCTTTAGTAGCTGTCATGTAGTAGCTGAGAGCTCTTTTCACATCCAGACTGTGAAGCCTTCTTTCACCAGAGCTTGTATGGTCTGTGAAGAAGACAGACAGAGTGACTGATTGGTTCAGATGGAAATCTGAAACCACTTTGGGAAGGAATTGTCTGTTTGTTCTGAGGACTACCTTATCCCTGTGGAAGGAAATGTAGTCCTGCTCAACACAGAGAGCCTGAAGCTCACTGATTCTTCTTGCTGAGGTAATTGCTACCAGGAAAACTGTTTTCCAGGTAACATACTTTAAATGGTCTGTAGCCATGGGCTCGAAAGGAGCCCGCATCAATCTGGCTATACATACATTAAGATCCCAAGCAGGCACTGGTGTCCTGTGAGGAAGGTGCAAATGCATCAGGCCTTTGAAAAATCTTTTGAAAATGGGATCTGATGCTACAGACACCTTTGTCCTAGCAGAAAGGTATGCAGATACTGCTGTAAGGTGAACTCTTAAAGAACTGGGTTGCAGATCTTGTGAATGTAAATGAGTCAGATAATCCAACACCACTGAGACCCCTGCATCATTTGGGGCGAAGTTTCTACCAGAGCACCAGAAAGAGAATATTTTCCATTTAGCAGAATAAGTTTTCTTAGTGGAAGGATTCCTATAACATTTAAAAATGTTTACTACAGCTTCAGAAAGGTTCAAGCCTGCATACTCTAATTCTTCAAGAGCCATGTCTTGAGGTGGAGGGACTTGAGATTTGGTAACAGCAATGTTCCCTGATTGGAGGTTAGAAGATTGTGCCTGAGAGGCAAGCTTATTGGCTTGCTCACTGCCATGGAGAGCAGAAGAGAGTACCATGGCTGCCTGGGCCAATCTGGAGCTATCAATATCAGAGAAGCTGAGAGGGATCTGAGCTTCAACAGTACCCTGAAAACTAGAGGAAAAGGGGGGAAAGGCATAGAGAAACTTGCCTGACCAATCCAGCACCAGGGCGTCCAGAGGGATTGTGCCTTGGGCTGGTGGCCTGCAACAATACTGAGGCAACTGGTGGTTCTGGTGGGATGCGAACAAGTCTATCTCTGGAACGCCCCACCTGATGAAAATTACCTGCACCACCTGCTTGTTCAGTGTCCATTCGTGATGGGACCGATTGATCCGACTCAGTGTGTCTGCCAAGATATTGTCCTTTCCTGGCAGATGGATGGCTTGCAGGGACACCTTTAGAGAATATGCCAGAGTCCAAATTCTCATGGCTTCTGTGCATAGGGGACCTGATCTGGTGCCACCCTGCTTGTTTATGTAATACATAGTGGTGGTATTGTCCATTCTGACTTGTACCACTTTGCCCATTACCAGTGTAGAGAAAACTTTTAGTGCTAGCCGCACTGCTCTGAGTTCCAGCAAATTTATATGCTGGAGGGACTCTGCCCCTGACCAGTACCCTGAGTTGTGTGCTCCCCTAGATGGGCACCCCAGCCCAGAAGGGATGCATCTGTTGTGAGGACCAGTGAAGGATCCTCCTTCTGGAAGGGGACTCCCTGCCTTAGGTTGGATTCCTTTTTCCACCACAAGAGGGCTTGTAACAGAGGCCTTGTCACTGGAATGAGTTTTGAAAAGGGATCTTTTTTCCGACTCCAATGACTCCTGAGGTGAAACTGGATGTCTCTCATGTGAAACCTGGAACCCTGCGTCTCTCATGTGAAACCTGGAACCCTGCACTGTGCCTGTGGATGCAGCCATATGACCCAAGAGCTGCAGAAATTGCCTGGCTGTTTTTTGACCATGCAACTTGAAGGAGTTTGCTATGGCCTGAAGACTTTACACCCTGTCTAGTGGTAAAAAGGCCCTGGCCTGTAGGGTTCTGATCTCTGCCCCCATGAACTGTAAAGTCTGTGTAGGGGTGAAGACAGATTTTTTCTGGTTTACTATGAAACCCAAGGACTCCAAAAGATCCTGTGTGAGCTTTAGAGAGGTTGTGACCTGTTCTGGTAATTTGCCCACTACCAGCCAGTCATCCAGGTATGGGAAGACAGTCACTGCCTGTCTTCGAAGAAATGCCACCACATCTGCTAGGCATTTTGTAAACACCCTTGGTGCTGAGGAAAGGCCGAAGGGCAGGGCTGCAAACTGATAATGACCTGATGGGAGTCTGAATCTGAGATATTTCCTGTAAGATTCTTTTATGGGGATGTGGAAATAAGCATCCTGTAAGTCCAGAGATGCCAGCCAGTCCCCTTTTTGGATTGTTGGCAGAATCCAAGCCAAAGTAACCATATTGAACTTTGGCTTTTTCAGGTGCTTGTTTAAAGCTCTGAGATCCAAAATTGGCCGCCACTCCCCATTTTTCTTTGTTGTTAGGAAGTATCTGGAGTAAAAACCTCTTCCTCTCAGGGTTGCAGGGACTAGTTCCACTACTTTGAGCTGAAGCAGCTTCTGAACCTCTGCCTCTAGCAACGAGATTTGTGCTAGGGGTGGGGAGGTGGAAATCCTGGGGTTTTTTCGAGGAAGAAATTTGAACTGCAGAGACAGACCTTTGCCCACTACCTCCAACACCCACTTGTCTGTGGTGATGGTTGACCAGAGGGGGAGGAAATGGGACAGTCTGCCTCCAACAGGTAGGGAGGAGGTGGCCTGCATCTCAGGGGTTCTGTTTAGGCTGGGGTTGAGGTTGTGGCTGGAGCCCTCACCTAGAGCCCCTTCTACCCCTACCCCTTGAGTAGCCCTGTGGGGTACTGCTGGTGGGGCATGGCTACTGGCTGGAAAAAGGGTCTTGATAAAAGGAATGACCTCTAGCCCCTTCCATAGGGCCTGGTGGATGAAGAAGCTCTGTCTCTAGCAGAGTTACTTCTATAAGTAGCCTTATATTCATCCACCTTTTTCATATAGGCCACTGTGGACTCCCCAAAAAGTGCATTTCCTTCTAATGGGAAATCCAGGGCCTTTGACTAGGTATCCTGAGTGAGGTTTGTGGCCCTAAGCCAAGCAAACCTCCTCTGAGACACTGTATTAGCCATCCATCTGGCTGCAGTGTCAATTAGATCAGCAGCCATTTGGAACTGGTACTTGGCCATCTCTAGCCCAAACCTGGCAGTTTCCGCCAGGTCATCTGACAAGGGTGAGGTGGCCTTCATGGACATTGTCAGTACCGACTGCCACAGGGATTTCTGATACTGGGCAGCATAAGCTAGAAAAGTAGCCTGTCTCATGGCCAACGAGGCTGAAAAATAGCCCTTTTTGGCCATACTGTCCAATTTTCTGGAGTCCTTGTCCGGTGGGTGTGAGGACAGAGGGACTTTAGCTTTATCACAGGCAGCTTGCTGTATTACCCCTTAATGATCAGGATGGGAGAAGAGGAAGTCAGCTCCCTCCCTGTCCAGCTGGTATTTTTTATCTATTCGCTTGTCAATTGGAGGAATAGAATTTGGGGTCTGCAGGAGCTTCATAGTATCCTTCTTGAAGAATTTATATACTGGGAGGAGGAGGAGGGCCTTTGTGGGTGTTAAACCCATCATACTGAGGTACTCAATCTCCTCCTCATCTTTCACTTGTTCTGTTGTGGCAATATCCAGAGCATCTGCCATTTTCCTTACGAAAGAAAAATGGGAGGAAAAATCCTCATACACTCTGGGAGGCGAGCCAAATTCCTGCTCAGGGGACACCTCTGGGGGGATAGGTTCATCCTCCTCATAAGGCTCATCATCCTCTTCAAAATAGTGTTGCTCCGGAGCAGGGGGCAACACAGTAGCAGCAATCTGGGGGCCCTGAGAAGGGGCAGGAGGCTGAGGGATGATGCTCTGCAGAGCCTGAAAAATTTTAAATGCCTGAACTATGTCCTGAGCTGAAGGCATTACAGGCTGCTGTGCAGAAGTCCCTGGTTTAGCAGGAGAGGGTTCTGCATCTAAATATACTTATGGTTTTTGATTTTTTTTCTTCCTTCTTCACGCGAAAGAGGGCGACAGAGACTCCGAGCGACCAGACTTTCAGGAGGAGAGAAAAATCTGGAGGGCTTAGAACACTACAGTTGGTAGAGGCAGTATTTGAAAGATGCTCACGTGCAAAGAATTCCATCATTTGCATGTGTTCCATCTCTCCGGGCAGTCCAACCCACCAGGCTGACTGCACAAAGTTATGAATGGTCTGAGCATTACTGGGGTTAGAAAGGCAAGATCTGAACATGTCTTTCAGCTGTTGCTGTACCTTATTCCTTTGCAAGAAGAACTTCAGCTCACTAGTTTTTGTTAACTTTATCAGCATGGACTCAGGAACTGTTTGGTGGGAGGGGGGAGAGAATGTCTGTATATGGAATCATTCTGTTAATTTAGTCTATATTTCCTAAATCAAAGCATAATGTGATTAAATACTGTATGTGGTTACAGCAATCTGTTTTTTTGATTTTCTGTTGTGTTATGAGGCACATTTATAAAGTGCCTTAGATAGGCATAAACTCATTTTTATGTTCACTTGTGCTTGCGCAAGGAACGTCTTGGTACTAACGGCATTTTGGAGGTGTGTCACTGCCAAGCCAATTACAGCTGAAACTGCAATGGACTTGGTAGTGTAGACCAATGACCAGGCACTCTGGTCATCACAGTAGTTCTGCTTGCTGATGTGGCATGTTCTGTAGTTGAAAGAAATGAACCACTCCAATGACAGAGCGCTTCGTTTCTTTCTCCAGCCATAACTCTGTCTCCCTAGTCCTCGCAGTCCTTGCTTGTTTGACCCCCCCAGGCTTCTGCAATAGCCACAGTGTGGCTTTACTTATTGGCAGCTCCTACCACCCACTGCATTCTCTCTCCCCGGTCCTCGCTCCTCTGACACCCTCCCCCCAGGCTTCTACATTAGCTGCAGTGCAGCTTCACTTACTGCCACAATCTCTCTCCCCGTCCTTGCTCCTCTGAAATCACCCCCACCCAGGCTTCTACAATAGCCATCTCACACCCACTGTGCCGTGTGCTCACCTGCCTTGTCCATTCATGTTATATGAGAGAATAGAGCTGAGCTGCAGCCAGCGGTGGACCTGGGGAGATGAGAGAGAGCAGCGTGGCTGGATGGGATGGTGATGGCACTCGGGCTTTAAAAATCTTGAGTGAGGGGCTACAACTGTCCGCGTATTAAATCGGAACAGACAGGTGGCATGGGTGCACACCCCAGCACTTGGGAGTTGGACTGAAGGTAAGAATTGATGGAACTGGTGGGCACTGATGCTGCGCCACCACCTGTCACCCGCAGCATCAGTTACCCCTCCCGGCACATCTGCCCCGCTCCCCTGGCCCCCTCACTGATAACCTGTCACATGTTGCTGGGCCCTGTTAGTGTGTGCAATGTGCTGCGGACCCACTGCTGCAGCTGGTGTGACTCATGGTGCCCAGTACCATTCCCACCTTTATCATACATATACCCCCCAGAGACCTGCAAACCTGCCATCCTGACATGGGGCTGGTGTGGATGCTGCAGTCTGTGCCCCCTGCCCCCGGTGCTGTGGGCAGAGTCAGACTCTGGTGCCCTCATACTGTGTGTAGAGCCCACTGCCATTGCCCCCACCTCTTGTGCTGCAGGCCAGCCATCATGATGTGATACTGTGATCGGTGTGGGTTCTGGGGTCAGGCCCCCAGTTGCAATGCTGCCATCAGTGCCCCATCTTCCTTTACTGTGCAATCACACTGCTGCACCAGTCCAAGATTCTGTGTAATCTCTCCCCCATTGTGATGTATGGCTTCAGGTGCCCCCCCATTGCACTGGAGCCGCTGGTTGCTACATATGATGCATCAGACGCTACTGTGCCAGAGGGATCCCCCTACATCCCGCTATATCCCTGAGAAATGCCCCCACCTCTGGCATCCCTGAGCTACAAGGAAACCTGACCAGAAGGGGCCTCCAGGCACAGTGTCACCCATGGGGAGGTTGAGCTTAAAGGAACTGACTGGTATGGGTATTTTATTTGTTCTGTGGGGGCAGCAAGGTGTCTTCCCCTTTTTTTACATGTTTGGTCTGTCTTACATGAAAATTGTAGTTACCAAATACTTAGTATTTGGTGCTGAAGGTAGGGTTCCAAGTGCCCAGGGTATCCATTATGTGCTTTGTACATTATGTTGTGCTCCATGCTGCAGGACAGGCCATCCTGCCAGAAATCCACGGGGGAGGTAAGAGTTACCCTCCCTTTCCCTACCTAACAACCAGGGACCCAGACTTGATAAAATAACAGCTCAAGAGCTGTTGTAGTGTGTGGCTCAGTGGGGAAAGCATTTTCTGAAGGAGCACTACACTGTTTAGCATTTAACATCCTGACTCTTCAGAGACAGAAATGATGGATTTACAATGGACTGTGGACATCTTTGAGACAAAATCTGCGATATGTCTGGTAATTAGGGAACAGTTGAGAGGTCCGATGCAGTGTTGTCCCCCATGACATATATTCCTGTCTCTGTTTATGCCTGCAGTAGTGATGGATTTAACAGGAAGGCGTGGATGATGCACACTTTATCCACCTCCTATGGACAGCACTTGAAATGAGCTTTTGTTTGGGAGGTATTAGGAATGATTGAATGACAGCCAACATCGCTGATTTTCATCCTGTCAGTGCCTGGTGGTAGGTTTTCTTTTTCAGGGGTACAGGGGCAATATACCTCCACAATTATTTATCTGGTTTCCATTTTCTTTTGCCACTTCTGAAAATGAAAATGCAGAAGCTATCCTGCACAGTGCTTTAGGAGCAAGGTCAAAGTGGTTGTACGGATACTACCAAGACACTTGGCCGACTGATGTTTACAATGTATCGCCCCTGCAACACAACACTGCATCTTCAAATACTTTTAGATACTGCCAAACAATTACTGATGTGTCTAGTATATCAACCACATGTATTATAAAGTGGCTGGGTGGGTGTGCCAGTACGTGCAGGACAGTGAGACCACATGCACTCCATCAGCATTACAGCCAGCAGTAGGCACACATATATGTCCTTACCGGAAGAGTTGTGGAGTGCAACTGGCAGCAATGTGGACCCTACCAGCCAAGACATGCTCAGTGGTAGTATGGTAAGTGGCACCAGATGGCTAGCTGGTACAATGGTGTGGGATACAGTGGATGGGCACTGCCACCTGTATAAGGGTCCCGGTAGTGGGGTCTGCCATGGTTTCCAACTCATGCCTGTTACCCTGCTGCAGCAGTGCCATGGCTACAACAGGCACTGTTCTGGTTAGGAGAAGCTGGGATAGGCCACAAGATGACAGGCATCCGCCCACACTGGGAAGGCACAGGATCATCTCCCACCCAGCATTGTTACAGCATGTGGTGCAGGGGCCATTAGACCAGCTCTGGTTGGTGTAAACCTCGGCATGATCTGCAGCCATGGGGGTGCTCTGAAAATCCCACAATGGGAGATGCTGCAGCATCAGCATGGCACAAGCCCCCATCCGCTGTGGTGCAGCCCTGTGTCTGTCGCAATGCTGGAGCAGGACGAACTGGCACAGGTGGCCCCCATTCTGTTTCAGGGTGTCTGTAAAAATAGGGAGTGATGCAAGGTGTGGCACAAGGGTGCCCTGGCATCGTTTCTTTTTTTGACGCAAGCACCATACGTCATTCCTGGACCTCTGAAAATCGAGCCCCTGGAGTTTCCCAAATTTGAAAAATTATTGGTGGGACTGGAAGTACATGTTTCTTATAATAGTAAGTATAGGGGCACAGGAATATTGTTCTGTAACAAAAGTAAGGTTTTAAGCTTATGGCTCCTGAAGATTGGAGATAAGGGTTCCTCACTCCCCCCCCCCCTTGCAATTCTGAAAGCCCTGCTATGTCCTACTATCTCCCACAGGCTTATTCTACTTTATAGCTTGTAAGCTGAACTACCCAACCTATGTATACTGTCACCTCCTTCATAGAATGAACTGATCAAGGGCCCTAAATAGCAGGGCCCTGCTCTCATGTAAGTTTACTATGTCTTGCGGACACATGCAGCTGTTCTTTGAACCAGCTACCTGTTGATTGGGGCATTGCTGTTGGCATCCCCTATCTTACTAAGGGTTGCTGTGCCATAATGTGTTTGTGTACTCTGTTACTCTGCTTGTTATACATGCACCTTGCTGTATACACTCCTAGTTCTGAAAATGTAGATAAAAATATAAAGTTGGTTCAGATAATTGCATGTCTCCTCTCACAAAAGGTTTTAGGTTATATTGGTTGCTCTCATTTTGATACTGTTCCCCAATTCAGTCACTCTCTCCTCACTTTCATAAGCTTGCCTTGGTATTTGCCTATGATATGTAACCAAATTTTCCCTACAGCCTTACCCTCTCAGAATAAAAGACAAAAGGGTGCAAATAGTTATTATTAACCCATACTGTATGGTATTCCTCTCTTCCCATCTATCCATAAGACAGATCTTAAATATGTCACATGGAATGTGAAGGGCATCAACTGCCGTATCAGAAGACACAAAATAATCTCATATCTCAAAACCCAAAGTTGTGACTTCACACTTTTACAAGAGACATACCTCACCAGATTGTAAACTGCAAAACTAGCAAAAGACTGGATCAGGTTGATACATGCAAGTTTCTATTCATCTAAGCAGAGGGGGTAACTATAAAAACATAATTTTCTCTTAAAGGCCTCTAACAAAGACTCATGGGGTCAGTGGATCATCATTCAGGGCTTACTAAATAAGTGAATACAACAATAATTTGTGTGTATGCCTCGAATGAGGATAGTTAGTTTTTTTCCTTGACTTATTTAAGACTGTCTCACAGATTTATCCCCCAGATGCACCTCTAATCATAGGTAGTGACTTTAATTTGGTCTGAGATCCCCTGGTAGATAAAATGCCAAACTCTCCAGCAAGTGTATCTCGTCCCAGAGGAAAGGCAGCTCTGCCCTCAAAAGCACTAGACTAATGAGTATATGTTTCATTGAGAGTGCATTCCCTGAAAGGGAAGGACTACATCTTTCATCCAGCAGTACATAACTCGTGCTCCACACTAAACATCTTCTTATTAAATAGGCATCCCTTTCAAATCTCATCTCAAACTCCATCAAACCAATTCTCATCTCAGATCATGCTCCGATGGCTATGGTCCTTACTGACACTCTCATAACGGTGTCCCCTGTGAAGAATTAATCATTTTCTCTGACAGTCTATGGAATGCACAGAATGGCTCACCATGGAGGCCAAAGAGTACTTTGTATTAAATCAAGACTCCCCAGAAATGAAGGCTACCATATGGTAGACCTTATAAGTCGCTATTTGTGGGCCTGTCGTTAGCTATGCTGCTGCCCATAATAAGAAACGTAAAAACTCATCTTAGATCTGGAGAGCAATCTCATTAGAATGGAAAAGCAGTACTATGCGAACCCTAATGCCACCATGCAGCAGCTCTACAAGTTGCTGAGGGGGAAAAATCACTCAAACGCTACCCTGCAGCATGAGGTGGAAAGGGCAGCCATTCTAGAACTAAGCGGACAACCTGAGTATATTGCTTGCATACAGACTTCGGAAAAAGAAGTCATAGATAATCCCTTTTATAACATTGACAAATGGTGCCACTGCTCATGAGCCTTTGGGTATCAACATAGCCTTAAGAGACTCTTATAATTCACTTTACAGCTCACTGACTTCTAATAATCCTACTCGGGCTGAAGCTTTTTTCAAAGATGATTCCTCTTCGCTGTCTCTCCTAGCAGGAAAGGGACAGCCTTGAGCACGCACTCTCAATACAACAAAAAAGTAAAGCTATTTCAGATACATATGTCACCCAACAAAGCTTCAGGCCCAGACAGTCTAAAGAGGGAATGTATATACATTATTTCCCTGTCTCTTTGCACCACATCTCCTACACACATTTTCAGAAGCCCTATCATATAAGATTCTCCTGCCTTCCACAAAGCTGGCCAACATTACATATCTCCCTAAATGTGGCAAAAGTAAAGGTCAAAGCATAAACTGTCATCCGATTCTCTATTAAATTTGAATATCACAATTCTGGATAAATTGTTAGCTATGTGACTAGAGCCACTTTTTCCTTCTCATAATCCAAGCACACAAGCCTATTTTATGAAAGGTCAGCATGTGTTAGACAACATTTAGCTAGTTCTGAACTTCATATCTTTCTCCCAGCATCACAAGAAACATAGAAACATATAATTTGATGGCAGATAAGGTCCGCTTGGCCCACCTAGTCTGCCCATTTTCCTACCTAACAGATAAGCTGCAGATCCTAGTTAACCAACAGCTTACTTTCTCCTACCCCCCACTAGGACTGCCTTATGTCTGTCCCATGCATTCTTGAATTCAACCACTGTTCTTGACTCCACGACCTCCTCAAGGAGGCTGTTCCATGCATCCACAACCCTCTCCATGAAAAAATACTTCCTCACATTACCTCTGACCCATCCCCCCCTCTATTTTCAAATTGTGCCCCTTTGTTCTTGCACATCTCTTTTTCTGAAAGATGCCACCCTCTTGGACTTTGTTGATCCTCTTGAGGTACTTGAAAGTTTCTATCATGTCCCCTCTCTCCCTTCTTTCCTCAAGCGTATACATATTAAGCTCCTTCAGCCTTTCTTCGTATGTCTTCTGGTGCAGACCCTGCACCATTTTGGTTGCCCTCCTCTGGACAGCCTCCACTCTGTCTATGTCTTTGTGAGATGGCGTGCCCCAGAACTGCACACAGTACTCAGATGGGGTCTCACCAACTGTCTGTACAGAGGGATAACAACTTCCTGTTTTCTACTATTGATGCCTCTCTCTATGCATCCCAGTATCCCCCAGCCTTCCTTACTGCCTTCTCACATTGCTTTCCCACCTTTAGGTCATCTGATATAATTACCCCCAGGTCCCTTTCCAATTTTACTGTTGTCAGTATCTCACCCACCATTGTGTACTCTTCCCCTGGGTTTTTGTTTCCCAGGTGCATTACCTTGTACTTCTTTGCATTGAATCTGAGCTGCCATACATTTGACCATTCCTCCAACCTTGCCAAATCCCTTCTCGTCCTTTCCACTCCACCTTGTGTATCAACCCTGTTACAGTTCTTTGTGTCGTCTTCGAAGAGACATACTTTTCCTTCCAGTTCCTCTGCAATGACACTTATAAAGACATTAAAAAGGACCGGTCCCAGTACTGAACCCTGCGGTACCCTGCTAGTAATCCTCCTTTCTTCAGTGTGGACTCCGTTTACTACTACCCTTTGCGTCCTGTTGTCTAGCCAATTTTTTATCCAGGCTACCACCTTGGGACCCACTCCAAGGCTGGCTAACTTGTATATTAATCTATTGTGTGGGACTGTATCAAATGCCTTGCTAAAATCTAGGTAGGCCATATCCACAGCCCCTCCCTTGTCAACTACTTTGATCACGAAGTCAAAGAAATCTATTAGATTCGTCTGACATAACCTTCCCATCGTGAATCCATGCTGCCTTGGGTCTTGTGCCCCACTGGCCTCTAGGTACTCAACAATTCTTTCCTTCAGAAGTGAATTCATCATTTTCCCTACCACTGAGGTCAAACTAACTGGTCTGTAGTTTTCTGCCTCTGTCCTGCTCCCACTTTTGTGAAGAGGAATCACATCCACCCTCCTCCAGTCCTCAGGTACCACCTCATCCTCCTATGATTTGTTAAAGAGAGTAGTCAGCGGTGTCTTTAGTTCTACCCTTAGTTCTTTTAGAATTCTTGTGTAACTCCCAGGTGGCACTATCCCAAGGGCTACTACCCCTGCCTGCTTGACTATGGACAGGTTGAGGGGCCTAGGTTCTATGGCTGGTGACTCCACCCAGAGGTCAGGGTTTGCAGCAATTAGACTAACTTGGTCACAGCCCTCTGGGACACTGAGACCCCCTTTTATTCCTACTAGTGGCCCACACAGTACACCATGAGTATCGTCACTATTTACACTTACCCCCAGGACTGGCTCTGTCAGCTTGAGTCTGGGGACCCCCTGTAAAACAAGATGATGCAATACAACAGCCACAGTACAATACTTTAACATAAATGAATACCACAGTCAATGTAGCTTTGCTGAAACAAACAGATCTGATTTATTTAAGGAGCTGTAACAAGGAAAGGGGAAATAAGGTTAATTAGGTTAGATACATTCATAATCACAGTACTGTGCACATACTCAGAGTCCCAAAATGTCACTCTCTCTGGGTACCCAGGATGGTGGGAGAATAGCCAGGATCGGTGCAGCTGGTTGGGGCCCTGTGATGGAAAAACACTTGCACAATCCCCAATTGTAATCCAGAGCCGGATGGCTCAGTTCGTGAAGAAATGAAACAGCAACAATTAGATGACACACTTGCAGTTTGATAAAGAGATTGCAGGAAGCTACCCTGATTTGTACTCACGGACTCAGTACTGAAAACTGGATGGATGCAGGTTGTCCTGGATTGCCAGGAGAAACAGAATAGCTGGCCCAGCCCTCGTGGCAGGACTCATTTGCATTTGAAAAATAGGCGGATTCAGTCCAAATAAAGCTGGATTCTGCCTCCAGCTTCAGCACACAATTCACAGTACGGGGAAAATAAGATTGCGATTCCCCACAAGCACTAGATACATTTATATGTAAAGGGAAAGTACTATACCAGGCAGGCTGCTCGACGATCCTGACCGCAATTACTGCAGGATACCTGGGAGAACACACAGCAACTTCAGTTCCTGACAGACCGAACGTGATTCAGCAATTTCTCCAGTCTTCTACAGGGTGGGCCTGGTTTCCACACTTCTGGTGCTTCTTTCTCCTCATAACTTGGATACAGTCCCAACTGACACTCACAATGGCTGCAGACCGAAACTCAGGGCCTCACACGCGCTTCCCGCGCGAAACTATACACCGCAGAAACACAGAGCTCCTCACCTCTTCACTGTCACAACTCATCTGATCTTTCCAGTCACAGAGCAGGGCATTTCCTTTAGCTCCACACTATTCTGTTGGCTGATTCAGCTGTCACTAACAATAAGACTCCCTCTGTTAGTAGAAAAAGGCGCCTAGGTCAAAACTACATTTCCCAGAGTCACTGCCCATACAATCCCCTTACAGCAGGCTCCAGAGGAGAGTCCAAGTTCTGATTCATCCAGAGCAGGCTCCAACTTAAAGGATCTCCACAATGATTGGTCCAATTCGACAATTCAGAACCAATATGAGGGAGCTACTCTGCACAGTCCTTGCTACAAGAAAGCAGGTTAGAACAAACTGCATTTTCATTATTACTCTAACAGGTTATTACATCTTTGAAAAGTGCTCACTCTGCCCACTTAGCAACGGCAGAAACGGAGTGATTTGTCAGCAGCTCGAGCGAGACTCGAGCAGGGAAACACACAGTCCCCCCCATACAAACTAATTATGTCTGCAAGCAGACAGCTCTTAAAGAGACAGTACCAGAGGCTCTAAAAGCACTACAGATAAATGGCTTAAACTAACACAATTCAGGCTTGACATTCAACAAGCTCTGGAAGTTTCTTTGAAACCCCCCATTTGCAGGGGGTTACACTTGGGTGAATCCCATCAGGCCCCAGTGCTTTGTCCACCTTCAATTTTATTAGATCTTTCAGAACCCTTTCTTCTGTAAATGGACTGGTATCGACTCCCATCTTCAGAGTGTTTCTCTTGTTTGGTTTAGGTACCTCCACCTCCTCTTCCTTTGTGAATACTGAGCAGAAATATTTGTTCAGTATCCCTGCTTTTTGACTGTCACCCTCTGCCCACATTCCCTCCCCTTTATTATTAAGCCTCAGTATCCCTCCTTTAGTCTTTCTTCACTCCCTAATGTACCTATAAAAGGTCTTATCCCCCTTCTTAACAGAGTTGGCTATCCTTTCCTTGGTTTGGGCTTTAGCTATTTTGACTGCCTTCCCTGCCTCTTTCTGCTTTAACTGATAAAGTTCTCTGTCCTGCTCCTTCTGTGTTTCCTTATATTTCCTGAATGCTTTCCTTTTCTCCTTAACCTTCCCTGCCACCTCTTTTGAGAACCATAGTGGTTTTTTCCTTCATTGTGTTTTGTTGATTCGCTTTACATAGAGGCTTGTTGCCTCTGTGATGGCTGTTTTGATTACTCCCCATTGTTCCTCCACCTCCTTCTTGCCTGTTTGCTAGTACTTTTCTGAGGCACTCTCTCATTTTCCCAAAGTCAGCCCTCCTAAAGTCCGATACTCTTGCTTTTGTATGGCTTGATTGTATGGCTGTGTTTATCGTGAACCACACTGTTTGGTGGTCGCTTGTTCCCAGATGGCTACCCACTTCTAAATCTGAGATTCTTTCTCCATCCCCATTTGAGAGTACCAGATCTAAGACTGCTCCCTCCCAAGTGAGTTCCAATACTAGCTGTCTGAGGCATGCCCCTTGTATGGCATCAAGAATGACCATGCTTTTAGATGTGGCTGCAGCAAAGGTGCTCCAGTTAACATCTGGCATATTCAGGTCCCCCATCAACAATATCTCCCCTTTTTCTGCCATTCTAAGGATGCCTTCTATCATTTCCTTGTCCATTCCCTCCCCCTGAGATCGGGGTCTGTACACAACCCCCATGCGGATTGTGGTGCCATTTCCTGTCTCCAGGGTGACCCAAGTGCCTCATCTGCTCCTGTTTACTCTTTAGTTCTGTTGCTTTGATCCTTCCTTTACATCGAGAGCTACTCCTCCTCCTCTTTTACCTTCCCTGTCCCTCCTGTAGATTGTGTATCCTGGTATGTTTACATCCCCGTCATGGTTCTCTGTGTACCATGTTTCTGTGACTGCCACAATATCCAGGCAACCCTCTTCCATCAAGGCCACTAGTTCAGGGAGCTTGTTACACAGACTATGAGCATTGGTACTCATCACCCTCCACTTTTTGATGGCCTTACCCCTTTTAGCTCCATCCCTATTGTTACTGCCTTTGCCTTTTTTACATTTACCTCTGTCCTGCTCCCTACTGACTTCTCTACCTTGGTGTTTACCTCACTAATTACCGTGTTTTGTTGGGGGAGGCTGGGACTTCCCTGCTCCTTTTCAGTGCCTCCCCCCTTTGCTAGTTTAAATGCTTGCCAATGAAGCATTTAAACCTCTCACCTAGGATGCTGGTCTCCCCCTGCACAGAAGAAGAAGTGGGGTCCATACCAATATGTCCACTAAATCTTCCACAGCTTTATTCCGTATCCAGGCACATAAGACAAAAAAGGGAACATTCCGTGGCCCATTATGACACTTCATCAGGGCCAGTTTAGCTGCATTCCTTTACTTTTTTCAATTAGATTTAAATTGTAGTCTCTCTTCATAAAGCTTCAGCGTCTTTCATAATGCTCTAACTCTGTAGCAACCGAGGCACTCTATTGTTCAGTGTACATATCCCTGTCTGGTCTCTATTCCAGTGCAGATGCTGGGAACTTGCAGCATCCTCTGGCTGACTCTTTCAATCTCTTGAGAGTGACTCTCTCAGATTCTCCATGTCCAGACCCTCCCTAGTGGGTATATTATGAAAATTTACAATTGGACTTTATTAAACCATACCAGCTTCTATATGCTAACTTCCCAAGACATAGTGCTGCTGGTATCATTAAATTGTTGACTAAGTCCATGTGGCAGGTGTGGAAGCTCTTTCATAAAACAACAAAAGAGAACTTGAGGATCACAATACTGTACAATGGCAGCCGTTCTAACCTTTCGTTTACTACAGAAAAATGTACTACAATAAAGTACTGCATTACAGCACTTCCTCTTACTACAGTATCATTAGCTTACATTTTACATTATTGTGCTGTCTTTTAACAACCATGAATTCCCTCTTAAAGGGACTTGAACTGTAAGAGCCAAGCAAAAAAGGGGATTCATCCATTTAGAAATCATTTACATGAAGAATTTTTTCATGTGCTTAACATAACTAAAAGAGAGGTTTAATACCGCCAACAGAGATTTCTAGAGATATCTTTTTTCTTTTGGCATTTTTGTCACAGAAAGGCACACAGAGCCAAAGCTCACTTGAAAATGTGCACCCCAGGAACAGAGGGAGGTTAAATGACTTGCAAAGGGTCACACAATATGCAAGTGGCAGTTATGGGTTTCAAGCCCACGTCTGCTGGTTCTTTCCTGGAAGCCAGCATGGTCGGTTGATCCTGATTGGTGCAGTGCTCTCACAGGGGGACACTGATTGGTCTGCCTGCTCACCAGCTACACTCCGATTGGAGCGTCCATCCCCATAGACTAAAACAGCATTTCTTGCTCTGCCTAAAGTCTAAACTTTTAACCAAGTTTTTTTCTCCCTCCCCCAACCCCCTCCCAGGCCTCCTTTAAATACAGTACATCTCTGCTCCGCCCTCCCTTGCCTACTGATTTCCCATTGGTTATACTGACCTGCTATTACTCAGATACTGGTAGGAGAGCAGAGCCAATTAGTCTGATCCACGTGGAAGCAGCATTACTGCTCCTAGCCAGCTATTCTACCTTGCTGGAATTTTGGCACGCTACGTTGCTATTCTGGTGTTCCTACTTTACAGTGTACCCTATGATGCAGTACATAACAAAGTATCATGATATACTCCAGTCCTGGACTGTAATATTACATCCAATGCTGTCTCTGCATGCGGTACCCCCCTTTTTCCATCTACTGCCCCTCCCCATGCGTACACACCCCATCATGCACCCTCCTTTTTACTACCTTCACCTATTTGAGGACTCTCTCTGATCACTTTAAACTGTTGCATCAGTGACGCCCTGTCCAGGACCAAACATGCTTCGCTGGCTACGTAGCAAAGGAAAAAAGCTGTCTCCCTCCTTATGGGATCCTTAAAGGAAATGCTTATGTTGTTTCTTCTCTGTTCAGGTAATGTGGAGATAAATCCTGGCCCCCCAGTGCAACTCTCCTCTTCATCAGACTTCGAAGCTGCCTCAGGGCTTAAAATGATGTTGGTCAATATACTAAGCCTGTCCAAAAAATTTGTTCAATTAAAAGCTTGGGCTGTGCATACTAACCCAGATATTATCATTGTTATGGAGACTTGGTTTCATAAGGCTAATACCGATCAACAAATCTTTCTTCAGGGCTACAAACAATTTAGGGCAGACAGGACAACTAGAGGTGGGGGTGTGGTCGTCTATGTCAAATCCAAATACTCTGTCACTGATGTCAGCTGTAAATCTCTTCCCAAGGAATTCGAGATTGTTTTGATGAAGCTCCACCTTCCCTCCTCGGAATGCATTACTTTCATAGGTGGTTATAGGCCTCCGTCTGGAGGCACTGAAATCCTTAACTCACTGAAATCCCTAATTTCTGCTGCAAACACAGAAACAATATTCCTGGGGGATCTCAATATGGATGGGCTAACTCCTAAATCATGTTGCCTTAAATCTCCATGTGACAAGCTCGGCCTAGTTCAAGTAGTGAACGAACCCACAAGGAACAATATCTCAATCACTGACAATAGTTCCCTGTTAGATGTTATATTAACCACACACCCACATAAAATTTCATACACAGCAGTGTTCCACAATGACATGAGTGACCATGGGGTTGTTGTCTGCATAAGATCTCAAATTACGGCCCGGCAACTGCCCAATTTTATAACAAAACGTTCCTTTCGTAAGTTCAATGCAGCAAACTTCCTTTCTGACTTGGATAAGGTCAGATGGTAAGATCTTTACCTTGCTAAAAATGTCAGTGAGGCAGTCTCCACCCTTAACGTCAACCTAGCCAACCTGGTAAACAAGCATACCCCCCTTATCAAGGTCAGGGTGCACAACAACTCTCACCCCTGGTTTACACCTGATCTTAAGGCAGCTCTTACGAACCGGGACAAAATCTGGGTGAAAGCAAGGCATTCCAAGAACCCTGCAGATTGGTAGGCGTTCAGAGCAGCTAGGAATGCCTGTGTAAAAAGCATTCATTCTGCCAAAGCAAATTTCAACGTCTCCACTCTTGGACAAGCCAAAGGGAACTCTCACAAAATATGGAGAACACTTAAATCCATAGAAGAGCAGCCCGCTACCCCCCCCATTCCAACAAAGATAGTCTCCAGCGGTAGGATTGTGGAAAGTAAGCGCCTAATCCTCAAAGAACTTAACTCCTACTTTGTCACGGCACGCCTAGCTTTTGATTCCTCACCTTATGCTAGTCGTGCAAAGAGCCTATCAAGCTCCTCCCCTTCTTTCAACACCACAATGTGCCGTTTTCAAGTGCATATGCTTAACTATAAAGAAGTTGAAGATTCATTACTTAACCTGGATGTCAGAAAAAGTGCAGGGAATGATGGACTAGAACCCTTCTTCCTATGACTAGGCTATGCCCACCTCACTGCCCCCATTCTTCATGTTCTCAATCTATCCATTATTTCTGCTACAGTTCTGTCTTGTTGCAAATCCGCCCATATCCTCCCCCTATTCAAATTGGGGGACCCATGTGACCTAAATAACTATAGGCCAATCTCCATCTTACTTATCTTTTCTAAAGTCTTCGGAAAACTAATCTATAACCAACTTAAAACTCATATTGAAATGTTCTCACTCCTCAACCCATCACAATCCGATTTCCAGGAGAATCACAGCACAATATCCGATCTGGCTAAAGTAACTAATGATTGGATCTCTGCTATGGATGCTAAAAAGATCACGGGAGCTGTCTTCTTAGATCTTAGTAAAGCATTTGACACCATTGATCATAACCTCTTAGTAACTTGCCTTGCTAACTCAGGTGCCACTCCCTCCACTACCCAGTGATTTACCAGTTACTTATTTGGGAGAACTCAGAAAGTCAAAGCTGATGGTCTATTCTCTGCCTCTCTGCTGATTGCCAGAGGAGTCCCCCAAGGCTCCATACTAGGCTCTATCTTGTTTTTGCTGTACATTAACAACCTAGATTCTAACATAACTAGCTCCAATCTGCATTTCTTTGTGGATGACACTGTATTGCATACATCTGGCTCAACGTTACCTGAAGTTAGGGGAGTGCTTCAAGCTAACTTTGCTCAGCTTGAAAAGAATCTAATCAAGGCCAAGCTTCTCTTGAATGCTAAGAAAACCAAAGCAATGATCTTCTCTCGCAGTACTTCCTCTAGCTCCCACTCCACCCAGACAAAAGACTTTATTGTTACTTCTCTTTGTGAACTATTGGAAGTTGTTCCCAAATTTAAATATTTGGGAATCTGGATAGACAATAAGCTCACCTTTAATGACCACATAGAGGATTTATCTAGGAGGCTCAAAGCCAGGCTCGGATTCTTTTTCAGAAATAGGTCACTCTTCCCCCTTGAGCCTCGAAACAGGCTCGTTCAGGCTACATTCCTTCCTTTACTCGACTATGGTGATGTAATTTATGCTTGCACCACTCTCACAAATCTAAGTATACTGGATATCCTCTATCACCCGTGCACTATGGTTCATTACCAACTCCCCGTACTGCACACACCATTGCGATCTGTACGCAGCTGTTGGCTGGACATCGCTCGCCACCAGACGCCTACTTCACGCTGATCTATGGACCCTCAAGTTGCTTCTGCATACACTGCTGAGTTATTTATCCTCTCTTATCAACATCTCACAAAGTGCTTACTCACTCAGGAAATCTGACTTCTTACTGCTGGATGTACCTAGGACTCATACTTCCTTTGAAAAAAGAGCTATCGCTTATGCGCTTCCCACTATATGGAATCAACTCCGCAAGCTCCCCTTTCCTTGTACCTCAATGTAGAACCTCTCTAGGGCAAAGATCCTTCCGATACCGAGCCCCTCTCTGGCTCAATGCGTTACCACACTCACTTTCACAGACCCACAGCATCTCTCAATTTAAAACAGGCCTCAAAGCTCACCTCCTTGAAAGAGCCATATGTGACTGCGGCTAACTCTGCTCACCCAGATGACCGCCCTCCCTCCCCCTACTCTTGACTCAGGGTCTCACAAGGCCCCACGTATCTCACCAAAATCCCCCGCCTGGGTAACCCAAGATTGCGGCCTAACTTCCTTACCAGTCATTAAGTTTTGCCTGGACTGCTCCTTTGATTTTGTTATGTATATTCTGTCTGTTTCAAGTATGTTCTCTACTGTATCTGTCTACCCTCCACCCTTTGTAACCGACGTGGAGCCTTTGCAAAAGAGTCTGTGACTCAAAGGTTTGTAATTCCGATTGTTTCCAATAAATAAATAAATAAAAACTCCAATCCGTGCTGAAATTATCCAGCATTGTCACAGTTAACTTCTACAAAGTGTTAAGTGCATCTAAAATAAAATATATTTGCAACTGTCATTAACCCCCCCACCTTTGCATCTGCCATTTACACGCATGATTAAGTCCCTCCCCACCCACATGGGTGCCTTTTACTTTGTCCACATTAGCATTAGATATAGCCCTCACTGTAATCTTGTACATCCAACTTGCACTACATGACTATAACTACCTGCTCCTCTTCCACCTCCCATTTTGGCTTCTTACTTATTTAGTACTTCCATACTCCTCCCTACCATCCCTCTCATCATTAACCATGTCTACCTCATTTATCCTATCCTGCCGTTACTCAATCTGCCAAGAGTACTTATTATAATTACCAGTGTGATGGCTATATACTCTACCCAGTATCACTGCATATCACCATAACATTGTTCACACATCATCAACCAAATGTCCTTCATTGTTTATTGTCTACTGCTATACCAGATTATGTAAAATCTTACTTGAACTATGTATGCACTTTGAACATTTGTAATCAGTGTTGCCCTTTTAAGGGATACCTTACTATGTAATGTAATATCTTTATCTATGTAACTGTCCCAGGATCTCCTTGTGAATGAGCTTGCTCAATGGAGTTTTCCTGTAATAAACTTGAACTTTATGTTCACAGCTTGATGCTCTAGCCTCTACTATACTTCCTCCCGTCTTCAAGTGTGACCATACTGTGCTAAACATTCAGGCATACTGTTAGGCAAACCTAAGTTAACCTCTGCACAGGAATTGGTTACAGTTCAAGAAAATAACTTGAAACTTGTATCAAATTATATAATATGTTGTTAATATCCAGTAGTACATGTAACACCAAACTACAGGACAGCTGGGGACAAATTTAAAGATAATAATATGGGACACAAACTGAGCCAAATTCAAAAGCTCAGTCAGACTTTTGCCTAACAATAAATTTAATCTGATCCAATTTAACATATTTCACACAGTATATTATACCCCTCATTTACTAAATAAATTAAATTCTTCAATATTATTTTTATGCAATAAATGCAGTTGCTAAAAAGGAATATTACCGACATCCCTGCCACGTGTAAAGATATTATCCTTCTCTGGGATAAAGTATTCAATACTATTAATATAGTGCAAGGAATGAATCTGATGCATGAACCAGAGTTTTGTTTTCTGGGATCTCCATTGACTCAGCAGGTACCCAGGGGCCTCCTTAGGAAGTTTTTAAATCTGGTACTTATAAATGCTAGATTTTGTATAGCTAGGCATTAGAAAGTTCAGGAGCCACCCTCCGTCATGCTTTGGAGAAATTTGTTATTAGACTGTAAAACACTGGAGAATTTGCACTACATTGGCCATGAGTTAAGTCACGTGTAAGACAGTATATGGAAATCCTTACTGCCTTTTGTTGATATGTGGGAGTTTTATAGTAAGTAAATAAATATGTGGCAGCCACTAACAACTCAATTAGTAAACATTACCACTGTAATTAATTTAATAACTAGATATACATGTGTCATTGCAATAGTTGCCATCATTTCCTGTGTACAGGATCACTGTGTTGTGATGTAATATAATACAGAAACAAAGAAACATAGACTTTGTAGGCAGAAAAGGACCAGTAGGTCAATCTAATCTGCCTATTTTTCCATGCCTATTAGTACACTCCAGATCCTAGTCTGTCACTGGTGTCTTTCCTTCTTCCATTTTCACTACTTATTTTGCCTGTGTCCTATCCCGCGCATGCTCGAAGCTCCCCACTGTCTTTGACCCCACCACCTCTTCTGGCAGGCTGTTCATGGTGTCTGCCACCCGTTCTGTGAAGTAATATTTCCTCACATCCTTCTTAAGCTTCTTTGCATGCCCCATGATCTGTTGCTCCTGCTTCTTCTCTGAATGAGACTCCCCTCAAGCACCTTGTTCACCCTGTGAGGTACTTATAGGTCTCAATTATGTCCCCTCTCACTCTCCTTTGCTCCAGGGAGTACATGCTGAGCTCCCTCAGCCTCTCCTTCCACGGTTTCTTGTGCAATTCCTGCACCATTCTGTAGCCTGCCTCTGGACCGCTTCCACTCTATCAGTGTACTTGAGAAGGTACAGTCTCCAGAACAGGACTCAGTAGTCTAGGTGAGGTCTCACTAGTGAGCAATAAAGTGGCAACACCACCTTCCTTCTTCTGCTAGAAATCTCCCTCCCTATGCATCCCAGCATCCTACTAGCCTTGTCTACTGCCTTGTCACACTGCCCTACCACCTTGAGATCATCAGATAAGTTTACCCCAAGGTCCCTTTCTTGCTTGGTGACAGGAAGTACCACCCCTCATCTTATACACAGCTCCAGGTTTCCCCGGCCCAGATGCATGACTTTGCACTTTTTAGTATTGAAATGCAGCTGCCACATACTAGACCACTCATCTAAGTTCTGCGTATTCCTTTGCATTCCCTCCACCCCTTGCTGGGTGCCCACCTTGTTGTAAATGTTTGCTTCATTTGCAAAGAGACACACCTTCCCCTTCAGTTCCTCAGCAATATCATATCATATCATATCATATATTTATTGCTTTTCTATTTTGACCTGAGCCACTGGGGGAGGGCATTGTAATGGTGACCCAGCTTCCCACCAACACTCCCCCATCTGTGCCCCCCCCAAAAAAAGCACAAGGGACAGCATCCAAAAGAGACTTCTTGATCAAGAACATGGGACACAAGTTGAAACTGATGGGGGGAGTCAAGTGGGGTGTGAGAAAGTTATATTTTACAGAAAGGGTGGTGGAGCCATGGAACAATCCACCAAATGATGTCTTGGTCACCAAAACCATCAATGGTTTCAAACACAGCTGGGACAGAATGAAGGGCTTAGCGTTTGCTCACTATGGTAGCAGTAGGGCAGTTAGCAGGGGGTGGATAGTGTGGGTTAGAACCCGGTATGGACAATGGGTCCCAGGTTAGTAAGGGTTCATGGGCAGGCTAGATAGACCAATTGTCTTTTTCTGCCATCTTTGTCTATGTTTCTATGTTTTTCACAGACTGTCCCCAACCAGCATCGATATCTTCACCTGCATAAATTACATGGTAATCCCTCAAAACACTGGATGTGCACAGACTCTGGGGAAGAGAAGCAGGCAAGATCAGAGTATTACTGTCCTCTGGTGGCTCAAAGAACATTGCAGTGGTTGTACCTTAGTAATGGGTGGGAGAGAAGTCGGCTGATCTCACATTCACACGCAACTGTGTGGGATCAGCTGTACTGACATCTGTACAGGAAGGGAGGATCAGGTAAAAATGTTTCCAGGCTTCAGGATGATTGACAGCACTCACAGGCCCTGCCTCCCACTTCTGCTAGTAAGACAGTAACAGTGGCTGACCTGCATCACCATCCTTATCATGACTATGGAAATATTCAATCCTGGCCACTGGAAAAACAATTTAGTGTTAATCCCTCATAAACCAAGGCTACAGTATGTTGTTCAGCTCTAAGGTCAAACTTTGATAAGGTGCTGACAGACTGTCAATCTCCTTTCTAGATGGTTCTACACATGAAGAGGTTAACAAACTTAAGTACCCAGACCTTAGATCCTATCCTTGATTTTCCTTCCCACGTTACACGCATGTGTAAAACAAAACTCATCTCTAAATTGGGTTTACCTTATAGGTTTAGACATAATCTAACTCTCAAAGTCCATCTTGTGATTGCCCAGGGTGTCTTAATGTCAGTCATAACTTAGGGCATCTTGGCCTACTTTAATACCTGAAAAAGTTACTGCTCACAAGTGGGATGTCATGAATAACAAGATCTGTCACTTTGTTTTGGTTACGTGTCTTGGAGCTGTTGTTGCCTTGCATGGCGCTACTGTATTCAACATCGGTTGTCATCCATTCGTAAGTTTAATACAGCTTTACATTTTTCAAGAAGTGTTGGTGCTGTGTTTTCTTTTCTGACTGCATTATTGACTTTTTACACTGGCACAACTTGAATTGGAGCCGCTATTGTTGTGAAAAATACACCAATACCACATAAAGTCTCCCTCAGTAGGACCATATAAGTATTAACTAGGAAGGGGCCTAACATATAGACCTATGGTAACCTCCCCCCCAACAACACTGAGGTGGAAAAGTTAGTTCCCCATGGAACCAAAACACAATCTCACTGTCAGGTAAGACTGAGACCATGCTCGCACAATGCCAGAAACACCAGTAAGTGATTCAAGCCTTTGTAATAAAAAAACTCTGCTGACAATGTTGAAAGAGAACAGTTCAGCAAGACAAGGACAACAAAAGACCCAGCATCATTAGCCATGAACATGTCACTAATAATGGTGGCTAAAGAGGTCTCAGCGCTGTGATTATCATGTAAGCCAAACTGAAATATGTCAAGGAGGCCATCCAGTCCCAAATGATTGGAAAGCAGAAAAGGCACAGCATGGTCCAGTAATTTCTATGTACAGTATAAAGGAGGTTAGAAATATATAAATCAAGGAAGTTAGAAATAGATAAGTAAGGGAGGTTAGAAATAGGTAAAATAAATTAGCTAGTATATTAGTATCTACTTTTTTTAAAGGTAGGAATGACGGCAACAACCTTAAACTTAGTAGGACAATATTCTCAAATTAAAGCTAATTTTTGTAACAAAAAAAAGTGTTGTGTTAATAGTTATGATACGACACATCAGGCATTATGAGACCTCTGTTATTGAACCCAAAGGAGTGTATGGTAGCTAGCGTCTGGCCGTGCTTCACTGCTTAAGTATCAAAGTAACTTTGTTTTGTGAGTACTGGTATTCAGCGTGACTTTTACATTTAGGGAACAAGTCCAAGCATGAAAAACTGTTAGGGTATAACCCAAAAGAAAATTACACCAGACTCATCACTGAACAGAAGACAATAAACAAACTAGAAACTAATATATGCAGACTGAGCTACCACCCAAAGTGTTTGTGCAACCCAGTTGCATATCCATGAAGTGCAAATTATAGTATTGGCATTGCCACAAGTCAGGTAATGGAAGGTTTGTCTAAAATGGTGTTGCTGGGTGTTGGGAGTCAGTCTGTGGTTACTGAGAAGTGTAGTGTGTTTCAAAAGGAAGGAATGTTGATTACAGGGAAACACTGAAATAATTTATGGTATGTATTTACCAAGTTCCAAAGGAACTGTCTGAAAGTTGAGGAAATTATAACTTTGAGCCTCACCGTAAAGCTGTGCTGTAATTATATTTTATAAGCTTTAGGAGCAATTGGGCCTCTTAGGAACCTTGTGTTATTCTGAGTCCCTCCCCAATTATATGTAACAGTGGTGCACATGAACTGATGGGGTTCACTTCAGAATATAGAGGCCAAGCATCCATGCACCCCGTTATAAGGGATCCTGCCTGTGTTTAGGTCATGCTTACTAGTATTGTACTGCAGTAGGGATATTTGTCAGCTAAATTAATGCAAGTGCTAGCACCTCTCAGCCTTTAAACTCTTTTCCTATTTAGGGTCTCTTATCATTGTGCCAATTGATTGTTGACTACTCAATATTTTGCTAAACTGTCTCAAGTTACCTATTGTGCTTGTTCCCCTCCTTTGCTTAGATCCAGTAATCCTCCCTGCCTCCCTATCTGTGTCAGGCCAATGCTCCCCCTAGCCTCTATATCTGGGCCAGGCCCACACTCACCATAGCCTCCCCTTCTGGGCCAGGCCTACCATACCCATAGCCTGCCTATCTGGGCTAGACCTTTTCTCCGCTTAGCCTCCTGCCTGGGCCAAGTCTATGCTTCCCTTAGCCTCCCATCTGGGCATGGCCTACACTCCCAATAGCCTCCCTATCTAGGCCAAGTCTATGCTTCCCTTAGCCTCCTACCTGGGCCAGGCCTACACTCCCAATAGCCTCCCTATCTGAGCCAAGCATATGCCCCTCATAGCCCCCCTAACTGGTTCTGGCCATTACTCATGGGGTACCTTATATCTGTAGATCAAATCCAAGGAATGTGGGTTCCCTCCCGATATCTTTAGTTTTCAGTTGAGGGCTGGTGGGTGGATGATAAGGCATATATGGGAAGAGAAATGCCAGCCATGCCTTAATAGTTTCAAAAGTTTTTTTGTTTTATTCTTCTTTCTCTTTTGTCTCAAAAGATCCCAACTGCCCAATGTTTCTCCTTGTTAGGCTTCATCAGGGAAGGGATCTATGCATAAACATATTTACAAATTGAGTATAATGTTTATTTTCATATCGTAAACATTTTAGAATGATATTTTATAAAAAGCATTTTTTGGTAATAGTTGATTCATGCCACTAGAGGGAGAATGCCATCTGTTTCTAATGGTTAAGTTTAAACACATTTTTTCTGAATGGTGAAGCTGTTATAAATATCATATATATATATATATATATATATATTTAGTAGTTCATAGAATAACTAATGCATAGACTGGAGGACAATGTAGACCTCCTTAAGTCACTCTCAGACTGTCCTACACACCAGTTGTCACCACGCTACTCACTTAACATGTTAACCTTTTACTTGTATATTCACATAAGTCATAGCTTAGTTCACCTGTTGTTAGTACTCTAAAGTCATACTGCAGGTCTGTAATGTAGTACCACATATTTGTGCAGTTTATCAGTGTATGCTACTTCATTGTTAGCCCTTTAAAGAAAAATAAAAATAAAACTTCATTCAAAGTGCATACCTGAATTGCAGGCATAAGACATGGCAAGATTGCTTTAAGATAGATTTAAGGTAACTCAGTAGTGCTTTGCCTGTGTACTATACATACAAAGTTTAAAAAAGGGGGATTAGACATACATTTCAGTAATGCTTTACTTAATTATGGGTTAATAATTATTTCATTCAGTGCTTATGACATACCTGGAAACTCCAGGTTTATACCACAGTCTTCCAGTACTATTTTCATTCTATCAGTATCCTTTCTGTGGACAGTATCAAGAAAAGGTTTAGAGTTAGCAGGTAATAACACTTTCCTCTTTTAAATTGAATACCAATCACTAATTATTATCCCCTAACCTTTAATTGTCTGTTTTTACTCCTGGTTAACCGCTTACAACAGGACACGGGGGCTCTAATCTAAAGGTGATGAGAGATTGGTTTGTTTTTGTAGCCTGCAACAGTTCAATTCATGACAGTATTCAGTGTTAACCTCTAAAGACTACAGCTTACTTACTAATGCTTGCAGCTATGTGGTAACACAATGCTATACTCTACAGTTTTTAGTAAATGCATCACCAACAAGCTGGCTAGTGTTTCTCAGTTAAACATCTGTGGTAGTTCTTAGAATTATCTTTTACTACATTGTACAGTTTCAAGTGAATATAACTCCAATTAGTAAAGGTGATTTGTGGCGTAAAGAAACCTTACCAGAGGCTGCATAGTGTCTCTATTGCATTGTGTTTCAGAGGCTGTTCATTTTTATAGCAAAGGGCCAAGGGGCGGAGACTAAGCTGCATGACCCGGATGAGTCACTATGCAGTGGAACCCAATCACGAGTTAGGCAAGGTTGCCTAGCAGCAGTAAACACCACACTGTGTATACCAACACAGTGGGGTGCTCTCCGTCCCAAGGTCCAGTGTTTTTAATACAACATTCGAGTGGCTTTTGACCAACCTGTCTCTTACTTTGTTTCTTTCTCTTTCTGGTTGCTGTGAATTGCTTCTTGCCTAAGTGTAAGCACAGAATTTTGGCTTCTGAACAGTAACCAAGTCAGCATGTCACCACTACTGGTTGAATGCCATGTTCTGGCTGAAGTCCTATCTTAGAAAGGTGATGCAAGTTTGATATAAATAAAAAACCTTTTACATCAGCCACTGTAGTGTTCCAGGTTTATATCATATGATTAAAGTTGGGAAGTGTATTCTCATTGTTGGTGGAAAATCCCTGAGGGTTTCATGGACAGTACAATCAGTCACTTGCCAAGCAGAGTGTGACTAGTTTATTGTAGTTTTATAAAACATTTATATAACCATTGAAAATATTACCATCTACATCTCATGTCCCTATTCATTGTACAGGTATGTTTTTAGGTAAACTCAGTATCAATTTAAGTTCACATACGTAGAAGGTCATCAAGTCCTGTCAGAGGTCAAATGGGAGGGAAAAAAGATACCTGGATTACAGGTTAGCACAATATTGCAAATGCATTTACAGGGACTGATAATATGTTGCTAGCAGCCACCTAGGAGGGGAGAGTGGGCAAGACAGGGCAGTGGGGTAGAGGGAAAGCGGATTTGTGTGTGTGAGGGAATTTCAGAAAAATGTTTGTTCGTATTCATTTTTGTGTGTGATTGTCACAGGCTAAATAGGGGGGTTGAAAAATTATATATCTAACAGTTTGAACTGTAAGGGAGGTTTACCAGCTAGCCCCCCAGTTTTCCTCATCATTGAGACCAAATCTGTCACAAGTTGTATTCAAGGTATAAATCCAAACCATCTCCCTGTGTTCTACTGCTTTTGTCCAGTTTCCCCCTCTTTCAGGAGGATGCACATGTTCAATTCCCCAAAATTTCAAACAGGGCTTATGACCTGCTTCTACAAAATGGATGGCTATAGGGGATGCTTCATTCTTTAACCTAATGTTACTCTTATGTTCAGATATGCACAATTTCAGGGGCCTGGTGGTCATACCAACATAATGTTTGGAGCATGGACAGGTTAGGAGGTAGATGACATGGTCAGTGTGTCACAGGTCATGTGACTTTGGATGTTTGATGTCTTGTTCCCATTGGGATGTTTAAACTCCATTTTTTTTGCAGTATTGTTGCAATGGCAACATCTACCACAGGGGTGCATACCTGGAGATAATGGTCCTAATAAAAGTTGTCCTGTCCTATTTGGGACATTCTTTTGTTCTGAATGCACGAGTTTGTCCTTGATAATATTAACCCTCTTTGAGGCAATTATGGGTTTCTGCATAAAGTTGGCAATTCCAGTAGGTCTTAAAGTATCACAATGTTTATTAACAATGTGCTTGATGGGTTCAGTGAACCCAGAGTATATGAGGGGTAGTACCCTTTGTCACAGCACCACTCAGCAGGTCAGGCCCTCTGCTCCCACAGTGCCAACCTCTGAGCACAGTATTGTGAACAGGGTAACAGAACAGGGTAACCCTCCTGTCTGTTTGTGGGTTTGAATCAACCTTTGGCCTCAAGTTCTGAAGAGATTCAAACTGTGAACCTCTTCCTAGTGTACCCAAGGTACAGGCTCAGATAATTCTGCTCTTCGGGGAAATCCTAGATATTTTTCATCAAGGGTACCTAACCAGGTCTACAAAATGAACCCTTAAAAACTCTGTGAAAGACTTCAGATAAACGCGTAGTTTTTCCCAGTTTGGTATTACCAGTAAGCTATGCACAGTGTCAACTTTAACCATATATTCTTCACTTGTCAAAGAAAGAATTTCAGAGGCACACCAAGCAGTCTCTTTAAAACAGAGGTTTACTTTAAAATAGATAAAAATGTAAAATGTAAATACAGAACAATATATCACAAAACATGCAATCACTTAAAAGAACAAAGTTTAAAGTGCAAACTCCTACCAACCATACACTTAGACTTGTCTATCTAATGTATTCTTATCTTCTTACAGTGCTGATAGATGTTATAGCTCAGAGGGTCCAAACAGGAATGTCTCTAAAAGGTCAGTCAGAGCATAATTAAAAAACTGTCTTGAACCTGCCTTCTCCATGATGTCACCCAGCTCCTCCTCTGTTTATTAAAAATTATACAACAAGGATGTCTTATCAAGCAGGAGGTAAATTAAATAAGGTGACATCAGCAAAACTCACTTTCCAAATGACTTCTTAATCAAGTCTGTGATTTTCCAGTATCTTCTTTCATCTATGAGCAGTTTCCTGTTTCACAAAGACATCAAAGAACTTTTTATGACTAACTGTCAGACCTCATTGAGGTGTAATATGCTTTGTAACACCAGGTGCAATTAACTGTGCTTCCTCTGAAGACGCCATAAAATGGATATTTTCATTTCCTTTGGCTTCAAAGAAGCACAGCTCAACAACAAGACCATAAAATGTGAGTCTTTGTAAGTTAGTCACATTACAGAGATCTGCTGTTTAACATATATCCTATCAGTTTAAGTGATAACTTGGGGAAGGGGTCATCCCAGGAGCACAGGATTTCTCATGACAGACAATCACACTACATTTTTATATTACAAAAATCATAGAGTAATCAGAACCAGCTGTCAAAGTGTCACACTCCTCCCCACCTAGAATGAATTTGGGGTCTCTATGCCCTGCATGGAATGAGCTTCCCAAATCAGTTCATTTCTCATAGACATGAAACAAGCCATCTGAGTTCTGATTTTTCACTCCAGCCCTATGTAAGATTTTTATGTCATACCCTTGCAAAGCAAGACTCCATCTTAACAATCTACCATTCATCTTTCCCATTTGCATCAGCCAAACCAGGGGGTTGTGGTCAGTTTGTTCCACAAAATGCTGCCCATACAAGTATGGCTCCAAATTCTTTAGGGATCATACTATGGCAAGACACTCCTTTTCCATGGTAGAGTATACCTGCTCCCTGGGAAGTAACTTTTTACCCAGGTATGCTACCAGGTGATCTTTCCCTTGGTTGGATGTCTGACTCAGTACTGCCCCAATACCCATGTCTGAGGCGTCAGTCTGAATTATAAAGGGTCTGCTATAGTCTGAACTTGTCAAAACAGGAGCACTGCACAGTGCCTCCTTCAGTCTAGTAAAGGCTTCTTCACAGGCTGGTCCCCAGGTAATTTTCTTTGGCATCCTTTTCTTTACCAGGTCAGATAGGGGAGCAGCCAGGGCACTGTAATTGGGTACAAATTTCCTATAGTACCCTGCTGTCTCTAGAAATCTCCTGACCTACTTCTGTGTTTCTGGTCTGGGCCATGCCTTGATAACCTCTATTTTTATTTGGTTAGGACAGAGCTGTCCCCAGTCTACCACATGCCCAAGGTATGCCACTTCTACCATGGCCACCTGGCACTTCTCAGTTTTGACAGTGAGCCCAACCCTCTGTATCCTTCCCAGCACTTCCTTAAGGTGGGACAGGTGTTCCTCCCAGCTGGCACTAAAGGTGACAATGTCATCCAGGTATGCCACGGCGTACTCCTCAGCACCATTTAACACCTGGTTCACCAACCTTTGGAAAGTGGCCGGGGCCTTCTTCATTCTGAAAGGCATTACTTTAACTTCAAATAACCCTATTGGAGTGATGAAGGCTGACCTCTCCCTAGTTCTGTCTGTTAACTCTACCTGCCCATACCCCTTGATCAAGTCAATGGACATAAGGTAGGTCGCCCCTCCCAACTTGTCCAGGAGTTCATCCATCCGGGGCATCGGGTGGGTGTCTGACTTTGTGACTGCATTCAGTCCATGATAGTCCACACAGAAATGAGTAGAGCCATCTGGCTTGGGCACAAGGACTACGGGTGAGGGCCAGGGGCTGTGGGATCTCTGGATTACCCCTAAATCCAGCATCTCCTCCACTTCGCTCCTAATATCCTTTTGGACAGCCTTTGACACCCGATATGCTGTCCACTGTATTGGTGTCTGTGTCCCTGTCTCCACATCATGCATTGTTAAGGGGGTTAGCCCAGGCTTGGTGTTAAACAATGGGGCAAAGTCTGCTAAAACCTCCCTTACTTCCTGGATCTTGTCCGGGGCCAGCTAGGGAGACAATTTTACTGCCTCCACAGAGGACTCCCACTTGCTTTCTTCCAGCAAGTCCAGAAGGAGGTCTCCTTCATCCGTCCCCTCCCCAGGACTACACACTGCAAACACCATGTCAGCCCTATTGGCATATGGCTTCATCATGTTGATATGGTACATCCTTTCTGTCTGTCTTCTGTCAGGTAACTCTATAATATAACGATCAAAAGAAAAACATAGGAGTCAGCAATCTATGGCAGTACAAATATCTTTAATACAAAATACAAACCCACAAAAGGGAACGCTAGTGCTGCATGCACTAAACACCGAGGAACATACAATGCATATACAATATAGATGTATCACATACCACTCGGTGTAAATTACAGAATGGAAGGAATAAATCCACATTTAAAAATGGCAAAAACCGTCGAACGCTGCACCGGAGAACCCGGAAGAGTCAGGCAAAAATACGTCACCGCGTGACCGCGTCACATGGACGTCACACTCACGTCTACGTATCGACTCACGTGTCTTCTTCAGAACGTGAGAAGACTCAAAATCCATGGACTTAAATACCCTGATCAATTAAAAAAGCAAACAATTTAAAGACATACATTGAATTTTACAAGAAAAATACAACATACTGATTATATACAATACATAAAAATAAACGTAAAAGGGGAAAGAGCCGAACAAGTCATTAATCCCCAAAACACCTGGCCAGAGCACGAACAAGTCATAGCCAAGCATACTACAAAAGTGCCACCTGTTTAAAACCCCAACAGCTAAGTGAATAAAAATTATAAATTCATTACAAGAAAGACAAAACGCAATTAAATTATTCATACCAATTAAATTAGACACCATAAACAGGGACAGAGCCGGAAAAGTCGTGCCCCCAAAGAATATGGACAGAGCACGTCACGGTCATATCCATATATACTAACCATAACTATAAAAAGCTATAGAGGGGAATTTCATAGTTTAAACCGTGAGGTACCATTGTATCCAATTCAAATATCCAAAATGCTTCTCTTTGCAGGATCCTTCGATTCAAATCACCACCACGAAATCCTACTTCCACTTTTTCCAAGCCGACAAATCTCAAAGTTGCTGGAGATCCATGTCTAGCTTCTTGATAATGACGAGCTATAGCATACTCCATATTGGCATTTCTAATAGCTCCTTTATGTTCACCTATCCTCAATTTCAGATTCCTTTTCATTTGTCCTATATAACTCAGCCCACATGGGCAAGTCAGCATATAAATGACTCCTTGAGTATTGCAATTAATAAACGATTGAATCTCATAACTTTTACCAGAACGTGGATGGTGAAAGGTCTTAACATCAGACGTATTTGAGCAATGTACACAACGTCCACATCTATAGTTGCCCTTAGGAAAGGAAGGTAGCCAATTATTTTGTTGTTTATCATTGGCCACAGGAATACATGAATGGACTAAAAGGTCCTTCAAATTTTGTCCCTTTTTGTAAGAAATTAAAGGGCGATTTTGACCAATCTGTTTAGTTCTCCCGTCTGAATTTAAAACATCCCAATGTCTATGTATAATCTGTCCTATTTTAGGTGCCAAATGATTGAATTCAGTGATGAAAATGAGTTTATCCTTCTCTTTTGGTTCATATACTTTGGGAGTTAGTAACATTTCTCTCTCCATTGTATTGACTGAATGTAGACTTTTTAACAGGACTCCAGGTGCATAACCTCTGTTAATAAATCTATCAGTGATATATTTTCTTGCTTCATAAAAGGACGCATTATCAGAACAAATCCGTTTAGCACTAATGTACTGACCCTTGGGCACATTATTAATGACAGATCTAGGGTGACAACTCTCAAACCGTAATAAGGTATTTCTGGACATAGGTTTTCTGTATAATTTTGTAGAAAGAAAGCCTTCCTTCTTCTCAATCAAAATATCCAAAAAAGGAATTTTATCTCTGCTTTTATCATAGGTGAACTTCAAGTGTGAGCTGGTGTGATTTATATAATCAATAAAATGTTCAAGTTCAACCTCAGAGCCAGTCCAAATCATCAAACAATCATCAATATATCTTTTCCATAGCTTAATGTATTGCAAAAAGCTATTAAATGGATTGTAAATATACGTTTCTTCCCATTCACCCATATAAAGATTGGCCAAACTTGTAGCAAAAGTCGTACCCATTGCGGTTCCTTTAATTTGAATATAAAATGAACCATTGAACCAAAAATAATTTTGTTCCAACACAAATCTTGCCAATTCTAAAATAAAATTGGAACTGGGTTTCTCTTTCTCTCTCAACCTTAAATGTTTAGATAAGGACTGCAAACCTCCCTCATGAGGTATATTTGAATATAAACTAACCACATCTATCGTCACTAGTAAATCAGACTCTGATACAGATATATTCCGAAGCATTAGAAGGGCATCATTTGTGTCCTTGACATAGGACTTCAAATTCAGTACGAACTTTTGTGCAAAAAAAGCAACAAACCTAGACATGTTTTCCGTAATAGATTCATTTGCTGAAACAATTGGGCGGCCTGTAACTGGGAAGCTGTTTTTATGTACTTTAGGTAGGAGATAGAACATGGGCTTCTTATGATTTGATACCTTTAAAAATTCAGCTTCCTTTATAGTAATATCTCCTGCTTGTAAACCAGCATCAATTAAATGTTCTGCTTTTTGCTTAATCAACTTAACAGGATCTCTTTTCAATCTTTCTGTAAAACTCATAGTTATTAAGTTGCCTCATAGCTTCTTTTATATAAGCTTCAATGCCCCACACAACTATTGCACCGCCTTTGTCAGCTTGTTTTATCACTACTGAATCTAAATTTCTTAATTCCTGTATAGCATGGCGTTCTGTTCTAGTAACATTTTGTGCGATATAATCATTCTTATTATTCACAATCAATTTATGCACATCATTAGATACCAAATTACAAAAAGTATTGATGGTATAATTCAAATGGGGAGGGTTGAAGGTAGAGGGCTTCTTAAAAGGTGTACCTTCTCTTTCATTTTCAAGGGCTGGGGGCACATCCAAGTTGGAATTATAGAAGTCCTTTAAATGTAACTTCCTAAAGAATCTGAATAAATCCAATTCAATTTGAAAAGAATTGACATTAGTAGTAGGCACAAAACTTAAACCTTTAGCTAACACCTGAATCTGTATAGAGGTGAGTGCCACATCTGAAAGATTTATGACTTCCAGTTCAGATTCCTTGGTCTCGGTGACCTCTGTACCCCCCCCAGTTCTGTCTCCCTCTGTAATTCTGTCTTCCTCTGTTGCCTCTCATACCTTTCCCTCTTTCGCCTCCCCTTTCCTCTTCTTGTTCGATATGATCTAGCAAACCCAAATCTTGACTGTTGTCTAAAAAACGTTTATTTTCATTGGATCTCTGATGGTCTTCAAGGTCACTGTCAGGTCCTGAAGAGATATTGGTTTCATCTCCATGAAAAGATGCCTAGTACGGATTTGCAGAAAAAACGTTTTTCTTATTTCCTTGCCAATTATACACGTTACCTGTTTTGTAATCATTCTCATCCCTAACATACTTCTTCTGTTTATACTGTACCAGGTCTTTTTGAAATTTTGTGATAGACATATTAACTTTACCAGAGAGAGAATCAAAATCTGTAGGTATAAATCTCTCTTTTAGTTTTTCTAAAAGAGTGCTGGATTCTTTAGTAGCCAGCTCAGATTCTTTACGTGCTTTCTTGATGGTCAGAAGCATTAAATCATAACTACATTTGTTCAAGATTCTCTCCCAGTCATGTAGGTAGTCTAAATCCTCCATATCAAACGAAGGTGGTTTTTGGATCCTCATATCTTGTGGGATCCTACGCTCACGCCAATATTGTGATAGGAAGGCAGCATGCAGATCAAATCTAATGATTTTTTTCTGTAAATATTCATAGTGTTTAAAGTCCACATTATCTCTCAATCCAGACAAACCTATTCCGGAAAGCAGTGCCTGAACTCTATCAACTGGTAATAAAATGTCTTGGCCAGTTTCGTCAGAGAAGGATAAACCTTCCACAGTAGGTGGGACAAACACCATTATGAACTCTGGCATATGGCTTCATCATGTTGATATGGTACATCCTTTCTGTCTGTCTTCTGTCAGGTAACTCTATAATATAGTTCACGTCATTTACCTTCCTAACTACTTTGTACGGTCCTGCCCACTCAGCCTGCAGCTTGTCATTCCGGACTGGAATAAGGACCATGACTTCCTGACCCACCATGTACAAATGAGCCCTGGCTCTGCAGTCATACCACACTTTTTGTTTGTGTTGGATAGCTGTCAGGTTGCTCTGGGCTGTCCCCATAAGCTCCTTCAGCCTTTTCCCTAAACCTGAGGACGTAATCCACTAGAGGAGTCCCCTGGGTGGCGTGCTTGCCTTCCCAGTCCTCCCGGATCAAGTCTAGGGGCCCACATACCCAGCGTCCATATAAGAGTTTGAAGGGGAAAAATCCTGTTGACTCTTGGGGCACCTCCCTGTATGCAAACAACAGGTGAGGAAGGTATTTCTCCCAGTCCCTCCCATGCTGTTCAGCAAATGCCAGGAGCATTGACTTCAGGGTACCATTAAATCTTTCCACAAGCCCATTGGCTTGAGGGTGATATGGTGTCATGCATCTCTGCACCACCCCACACTTCTCCCATAAACATTTCATCAGGTCCGACATGAAGGAACCCCCTTGATTGGTGATAACCTCCTGCAGAAACCCAACATGGGAGAAAATCCCAAGTAAGGTATCTGCCACTTTGTCTGTCCTCAGTGAGGATAGGTCGACTGCCTCTGGGTACCGGGTGGCATAATCCACCACAGTCAGGATGACTCTCTTCCCTGAGGAGCTGGGGGTATTTAAAGGCCCCACAATATCCATTCCCACCCTCTGGAATGGCTCCTTCTCTACAAGCAATGGAATCAGGGCAGCTTGGGTCTTCTTGCCCGCCTTCCCTATTTCTTGGCACCGGTGACAAGACCTGCAATACTCCCTCACCTGCTGGGTGAAGTTAGGCCAGTAGAAATTTTAGGTCAACTGCTGCATAGTGCGTGTGATTCCCAGATGACCAGACAAGGGAATATCATGTGCAATCTTGAGCAACTGCTCACGATACCCCTTGGGGACGACAAGCTGCCTGCCTAGCACCCCTCCATCTGTCTGCATAGCCTGAGTACAGATCAGTCCATTTTCCCAACAAACCTTATGTTTACTGTCAACAGGATTTTTGTGGGGACAGATCTCCTATGGCTTTGACTTGTTGTAACCTATTGGTTAGGTAGCTGGTGAACCATTTAATGGCAGAACTATCAAGTCCGATGTTACTCAGTGCAGTAAGCATGATGGTATGATCCACAGTATCGAAGGCCTTACTTAGATCAAAGAAGAGGGCAAATACATGCTTCTTAGAGTCCAAGGCCATTTGCCAGTCTGTAGTTACTTTGGCAAGAGCTGATACTGTACTGTGTTTGGCTCTGAAGCTGGACTGAACCAGGTTTAGCAACTTTTGTGAATCCAAATGTTCCCTAAGTTGGATGTTGACAATTTTTCCAAGTAATTTAGAGAGGACGGATAGTATAGAAATAGGCTTTAAACATATCACACTGTATAGAAGATATATTGATGATTTGATTTTTGTCTGGGAGGGTTCCATGGGTGACCTTGAGGCCTTCTATGACCATTTCAACACAGTAGGTGATCATTTACAATTTACGATGAATGCTAGTACAACAGAAATACCCTTCCTTGACTTACTGATAAATAAGAGCGAAACAGCAATTGAACATTGCTTGTACAGAAAGGACACTGACCATAATACCTTACTCCATGCACACAGCTACCACTCACCACACCTTATCAGGAGCATACCGTACTCACAAATGCTGAGAGTGGCACGCAACAGCAGTGAGAGTGCAGAAAAGACCAAGGGTATCGATTAAATGGCTGCAAGGTTTAGTAGTAGAGGATATGGCAGACCATTCAGGAAGCAATACAAAAAACTGCAACACCATGTGAAAATATAGACATGAATGAAGATGCAGATAACAAAAGGGTACTACCCCCTCATATACTCTGGGTTCACTGAACCCATAAAGCACATTGTTAATAAACATTGGGATACTTTAAGACATACTGGAATTGCCAACTTTATGCAGAAACCCATAATTGCCTCAATGCGGGTTAATACTATCAAGGATAAGCTCATGCATTCAGAACAAAAGAATGTCCCATATAGGACAGGACAACTTTTATTAGGACCATTATCTCCAGGTATGCACCCCATGGCAGATGTTGCCACTGCAACAATACTGCAAAAAAAAACAAAACTGAGTTTAAACATCCCAATGGGAACAAGACATCCAAAGTCACATGACCTGTGACACTGACTATGTCATCTACCTCCTACCCTGCCCATGCTCCAAACATTATGTTGGTATGATCACCAGACCCTTGAAATTGTGCATATCTGAACATAAGAGTAGCATTAGGTTAAAGCATGACGCATCCCCTGCAGCCATCCATTTTGTAGAAGCAGGTCATAACCCCTGTTGTTTGAAATTTTGGGGAATTGAACATGTGCATCCTCCTGAAAGAGAGGGAAACTGGACAAAAGCAGTAGAACACAGGGAGATGGTTTGGATTTATACCTTGAATACAACTTGTGACAGATTTAGTCTCAATGATGAGGAAAACTGGGGGGGCTAGCTGGTAAACCTCCCTTACAGTTCAAACCATTAGATATATATAACTTTTCAACCCCCCCCACATTTAGCCTGTGACAGTCACACAAAACCATTAATATGAACAAACATTTTTCTGAAATTCCCCCCCACACACACAAATCCCCTTTCCCTCTACCCCACTGCCCTGTCTTGTCCACTCTCCCCTTCTAGGTGGCTCTTAGCAACATATTATTAGTCCCTGTAAATGCATTTGCAATATTGTGCTAACCTGTAATCAGGGTATCTTTTGCCCCCTCCCACTTGACCACCGACAGCACTTGATGACCTTCTACCTATGTGAACTTAACCTGATACTGAGTTTAACTAAAAACACACCTATACAATGAATGAGGAAATGAGATGTAGATGGGAATATTTTTATTGGTTATATAAATGTTTTATAAAACTACAATAAACTAGTCACACTCTGCTTGGCAAGTGACTGATTGTACTGTTCATGAAACCCTCAGGGATGTTCCACCATCTATAGGAATACACTTCCCAACTTTAATCATATGATATCATCCTGGAACACTACAGCAACTGATGTAAAAAGGTTTTTATTTATATCAAACTTACATAACCCCTTTAAGATAGGACTTCAGCCTGAACATGGCATTCAACCAGTAGTGGTGACATGCTGACTTGGTTACTGTTCAGAAGTCAAAATTCTATGATTACACTTAGGCAAGATGCAATCCACAGCAACCAGAAAGAGAAAGAAACAAAGTAAGGGACAGGTTGGTCAAAAGCCACTTGAGTGTTGTATTAAAAACATGGGACCTTGGGGCGGAAAGCACCACACTGTGTTGGTATACACATTGTGATGTTTACTGCTGCTAGGCAACCTTGCCTAACTCATGACTGGGTTCCACTGCATGGTGACTCATCCGGATCATGCAGCTTAGTCTCCACCCCTTGGCCCATTGCTATAAAAATGAACAGCCTTTGAAACACAGTGCAGCAGAGACACTATATATTGGAGCAGAACACACGGTGCCTAAGCCTCTGGTAAGGTTTCTTTACACCACAAATCACCTTTACTAATTGGAGCTATATTCACTTGAAACTGTACAATGTAGTAAAATATAATGCTAAGAACTACCACAAATGTTTAGCTGAAACACTAGCTGTGACGTGGACAGCCAGTTCTGAGTGCTGTATCATTTTTTTTAATATAAAATGTATTACTGACTGTCTCTGCTGAAATATCTGGTGCTCTTAGAATGACCTCACTCATCCCCCTCCCCCCCCAGGTTTCAGCTGAAAGATGAAAGCCATGAGAAAATGCTGATACAGCCTGTGAGATCACACTCACACTCAGTTTTTAGATACCAGGTGTTACTTGGAAGGCCTGAACCTAATTACAGGGTGGAAGAAGCTTGAGTTGAACATAGCCATTTTATGACGTTCCAAAGGAAGAAAAGCAGATTGTGATGTATTAGTGCGAAAATCATAAATATACTTTCACGTCCTGAAAGGGGGAAGCTTATCATGAGATCAAATAGATGTCATTTGAATAACATATGAGTCATGCTGAGGATTGCAAAATTAATACTTTGAAAAGACATCCTGTTTTTTTGTATAAGATATATATTTTTTATATATAATCTGACAGAGGAGGAGCTAGATGACCTCACACAAAAGGGGTTGGCAAATATAGTTTACTTTAAGAAATAATTCTGTTTTACTTCAGACATACTTTTACCTAGACTCTGACCAAGAAACATCAGTGAGCACTGTAAACAAGTATTTAGAAAGACAGCCAAATCTAAGTACTGCAAGTAGGAATTTGCACTGTTTAAACATTGTTCTTTTAAAAGATTTGTATGTCTTGTGATATAACAGTTCTGTATTTTGTGTTTTATTATTTTTATCCATTTTTAGTAAAATTATTTTTAGAACATATTTGGTCTGTTTTTGAATTTCTTTTAGTTGTAAGAAAAGTATATAAGATTAAAGCAGACAATAGACATAAGCTTGAATGGTGATACCAAACTGGAAAGAGAAGCATTTTAAATCTGAGGTCTTTATTAAAGTTTTTAAGGGTTCATCTCTGTATACCTGGTTAGGTTCCCGTAGGCAAAGATATCTGGCCCCCCGAAGACAGAAATATCTGAGCCTGTACATTGGGTACGCTAGCAAGAGGTTCACAGTTTGAATCCCTCCAATACTTGAGACCAAAGGTTGATCCATACTCACAAAACAGACAAGAGGGTTACTTTGCTCTGTTAAACTGTTCACAAGACTGCGCTCGGAGGTTGGCACTTTGGGAGTAGAGGGCCTGACCTGCTGAGTGGGTCTGTGACACTAGCCAGCTTATGGCGATGCATTTACTAAAAATTGTACAGAGTATAACATTGTGTTACCACATAGCTGTAAGCATTACTAAGTAAGCTGTGAGCAATACTAAATAAGCTGTAGTCTTTGGAGGTTAACACTGAATACTGTTATTAGTTGAAATGTTGCAAGCTACAAAAACAAACCAATCTCTCTTTCTTCACCTTTAGAGTAGCACCACCTGTGTCCTGTTGTAAGCAGTTAACCAGGAGTGAAAACAGACAAATTAAGGTTAGGAGAGAATAATTAGTAATTGGTATTCAATTTAAAAGGGAAACGTTTTATTACCTGCTAACTCTAAACCTTTTCTTGATGCTGTCCACAGAAAGGATACTGATAGAACGAAAATAGTACTGGAAGACTGTGGTATAAACCTGGAGTTCCCAGGTCAGTCATAAGCACTGAATGGAATAATTATTAACCTGTAATTAAGTAAAGTATTACTGAAATGTATGTCTATTCCCCCACCTTTTAAAACTTTGTACATATGGTACACAGGCAGAGCGCTACTATATGAACTAAATCTATCTTAAAGCAATCTTGTCATGTCTTATGCCTGCAATTCAGGTATGCACTTTGAATTAAGTTTTATTTTTCTTTAAAGGGCTAACAATTAAGTAGCATACACTGATAAACTGTACAGATATGTGGTACTACATTACAGACCTGCAATATGACTTTAGACTACTAACAACAGGTGAACTTATCTGACTATGACTTATGTGAATATACAAGTAAAAGGTTAACATGCTAAGTGGTGACAACTGGTGTGTAGGACAGTCTGAGAGTGACTTAAGGAGGTCTACATTGTCCTCCAGTCTATGCATTAGTTATTATATGAACTGCTGAATATATATATTTAAGATATTTATAATAGCTTCACCATTCACAAAAAAATTTGTTTTAACTTAACCATTAGAAACAGATGGCATTCTCCCTCTAGTGGCATGAATCAACTATTACCAAAAACTGTTTTTTTTTATAAAAAATAATTCTAAAATGTTTATGATATGAAAATAAATATTATACTCAATTTGTAAATAAATTTATGTATAGATCCCGTCCCTGAGGAAGCCTAACAAGGCGAAACATTGGGCAGTTGGGATTTTTTGAGACAAAAAAAGAAAGAAGAATAAAACAAAAAAACTTTTGAAACTATTAAGGTGTGGCTGGCATTTCTTTTCCCTTGTGTACGTTATATCTGTGCCTGGCCAAGGTCCTGGTGTACCCACTTCACTGCTAGCCTCCCATTTGCCTTTCTCCTTTAATCATATGGCCTACTGGTAGGTAATGCTACTTCTCTGTTGTAGTCATGGCAAGGCAACCTGATTTTTAAGTTACTGCTAAGTACTCTGTCTGCTACCGGTTTGTGTCATTTCCTCTCTGTAGTTATGTTTCATTAACCGGTTCATTTAATTTACTGCTAGTTATTTTGCCTGCTGCAGGTTAGTGTAATTTCCTTCCTTAGTTATGTTGCTGTAGTACTTATATTTCAGTAACTATTCCATTAATTTACTGTTCAAATCATACTGTCTGCTGCTGGTTAGTGTTACTACATTACCCTATTGCCTCTTTGCTGTGTTCTCCCTTAGTGATACCTACACTGTTTTCCCTAGCTGGGTACAAGTCACATCCCCATTCTCATTCCCAGTATTGCCACCCCTCTTGGGTGTAGTCCCTATGTTTAGCTTCTTCCCTATCTGGCTGTAACTCCCATACTCCACTTCCACCTAATACCCCTCCTTCTCCTTTGTTTTTTATATCCCCACACCCTCAACTGATTCAGGCCTCCTTTCCAGATACAACCTTCTGCTTTAAACAGCTTCCACATAGTAGCTGAACTACTCTGGGCAACTGCTTGCCACCTCTCCATTAGCTGTAAGTTGCTCTCGCTCTCCTCCTCCTCACAGCCCCCCTCCTCCCTCCATCATCTACCCTCCCATCGCACTCCCTTCCTTCTCTCTTCCTCCCTCCTCCTCTCCCTTCCCCCTTTCTCCTCCCACCTTCACTTCCCCTGGTCTTCCCCCACTCTGACACTCCCTATGGCCTTCTGGGTGCAGCCTCCTCACTTCCAACTGGATCCACCTCGATGCACTCAAGGGATTTTGTCCCTCTTCCTTCCCCTCCTCCTCCCTCTCTCCCTCCCTCCCCCTCCATTTCACTCAAGCATCTCATAGGCTTCTGTAAACTCGCCTCCTTGCTGCTCATCCTAGCAGCTGAGGTTGAACTCAACCCTGGTCCTACCTTGTCAACTGCCTCTTCTCTTCCCAAAGGGTTGACAGTAGCCCATGTTAACATCCACAGTCTCCTCCTCAAGATTGGCCTTCTACAACATTTAACAGTGAATCTCAACTTTGACACCCTGTTGATCTTGAAATCTTGGTTCTCCCCCAAGATCCTGGAAACGTCCATAGCCATCCCTGACATCTTAATCATCTGAAGGGATCATACTAAAATGGGCTGAGGTATAGCCAGCTACCTTTGCTCCTGCACCTAATTTGAACCTGTGCTGTCCATCTCCTCCCCTTCCATCTATTAGATGCTTCTCCTGAAACTCTCACTCTCCTCCTCCATCCCCATATTCACTGCCGGAGTCTACTGCTGTCCTGGCATATCCCTCCCTCTGTCAACACGCTCCTCACCACCTTGCCCTTCCATGCCTCCACTGGCGGGTTGCTCATCCTAGTTAACTGCAATTTCAACTAGCTCTCATCCTATCATAAATTATGCCAAAACATAAAATCTCTCCAGCTCCCCTACCTTCTCTGACCCCTCCAGACTCAACCCCAAACCCCATAACCACTCTCTTGTGGATTGGATCCTCTTCTCTCACCCCCACTATACTGTGGATGCTGGTACCCTTCCTGATGCCCTCAATAACCATCATACAGTCTACTGCATGTGTAAAATACATTGCCTACCCCCCCCAGAGTCATCCAGATTAGATCCTTCCTATCCCCAGATTTATCCTGTTTACTTGCTGACCTGCTGGCAACTAATTGGTCCCTCATACAATCTGCCAGCAACATTAACACAGCTCTCACGTTTTTTAACTTTGCTTTCCTGTCAGCCTGGGACCATCATGCCCCCCCGAGGAAAACTCGAGTCTGTGGTTCATGCCTCCACTGGATCATGGCTGAGTTGCTGGCCTGTCACCGTTCAAGTGACCATGACCATGACTGGAGGACCCACAAGTCCACTGGCTCCCCAACTGGTCTGGTTAAATATAAGTCACTTCGCAATGTTTGTGCCAAAGCTACGAGGAGAAAATCTTAACAGTCTCTCAAAGGGATTCTGAAGAACTGGGAAAATTGCTAAAGGATAAGGGCTGTGACATAATTGTACCTGGTATCCTGCCAGTCCCTTTAGCCAGTGCTGCTAGAAATAGGGAAATTGTTGATTTGAATGGATGGCTAAAAGGCAGAGCCTCAGAGAAGGTTTTTCTTATTTGAATCACTGGGAATATTTTAAAGACACAGGGCTATATAGGGGTGACAGACAGCATCTTAACAAGCATGGAACTAGAATCTTAACAAACAGAATAAATTAAGCCATCTCTATTTTTTTAAACTAGATATTGGGGGAAGAGGGGGTGGGTAGACACTGTTAATCAGATAGCACCAGTAATTGTGAATAACAAATATAAAGAGGACACTAAGGAATGGAGGTGTCTCCGGAAGACTACAAGGAGTTGGTCAAGAAGCTCGAGGAATTAGAATATATCCTAACTTCCCAATCAGTTAACATATGTGTTGTCACTGAAACCTGGTGGCATCGAAATGGTGATTGGAATAAGTATATACAGGGGTATACAACCAATATCAAGGAGAGAAGTACCGGGAGAGATGGAGGGGTGGCAGTATTCGTCTCTGAGGCTATTACTTCAGTACAGTTAGACAGTGACAGCAAGGATGGTGAGCAGATTTGGCTTAAGTTACAATCTGGGAATAATGCTAAGATAATACTGGGAGTGGTCTATAGGCCCCCATCTCAAACTGCTGAGGACATTTTACTATGTCAGCAAATAGAAGGTTTAGATCCTGCAGACAGGCTAATTGTATGTGATGATTTTAATTTAACCAGGAATCAGCTGGGATGACTATAGTATTACAACTGCTAGAGTAGGGGAATTCCTTGCAGCCTTAGACTCTGTAGGGTTAGAGCAGTTTGTTTTACAACCTACTAGAGGTCCACATATTTTGGACCTTGTACTAAGCAACATGGGGGACAATGTACAGGTCTGTTAGGTTACTGAACCACTGGGCAGCAGTGATCATGCCATGGTGAAGTTCAAAATAATGGGATCACATGGGGTATTACATGGTATTACAAAACTTAAAAATTATGCAAAGTCTGATTTCAAACAAATAAGATTGGAATTGAACTGGTGGGACTGGATACATGATTTTCAGAGGATATGTTTGGAGGATATGTGGAGTAAGTTATTAAATAAAATAAATACTCTTTTTAATAAATATGTACCCGTGAAACAAAAATATAATAAATCAGGTTGGGGGGGCACTGTTGAGCAGCCACACGGGAAGCAGCATTTCGTTAGCGCTCCGGAGAATATTATATTTAAATATTATAAAACCAAGTTTTGGGAGCTTTTTTGTCATGTTCTCCACTTTACGTATGTGGAGTGATCCTCTTTGGTGGCTGCTATGGGGAAAATGAAAGGTGCTGTGGCAGCCTGCTGATTTTTTTCAGTCAAAGTGGAAACTGGAGGAGAGGCCTGCACAGAATAACATAACCGGGACCTCTACTACTACTACTACTGCTGATGAGGAGGTCTCTCTGGCTACCATTCATGCAACGCTAGGACAACTGGTCCAAATGGTACAGGATTTGGACAGTGAATTTGACTCGCTGATTCCCAGCATTGCGACACTTGAATCAAGGATGGATTCAGCAGATCAGTTAATGGCTAAAATGGAGTCTAACCTAACTAAAACTATTGATGTAGCAACCAAGCTAATTCAAGATAACTCTCTTCTAAGATGGTGCCTGGAGCTGGTGGAAAACCAGGTTCGGGAGAGAAACATCAGAGTATTGGGTCTGCCAGAAAATGCGGAGGGTGAGGAAGTGCTGGCTTTTGTCCAGACTGTGTTGCCTGGAATATTTGGCATAGCGGAGGATGAGCCACCTCTTTCTTTTGATAAAGCCTATCGAGTCACTCCATGCAGGGCCATGATAGAAAATTTGTTACCTAGCGCCCTCAGAGTGGTTTGCACGGGAATTGGTGATCGGGACTGTATCCTGTCGGTGGCCAGGCTACATCACCTACTAAAGTATGGAGAGGCGGACATTTCTATTTTCCCAGACTTGTCCTATGGCACCCACCAGCACCATAAGGCCTATGATGGAGTGCGAGGGTGCCTTCGGCAGCTGAGGATACCACACCAGCTTCTACTCCCCACAAGACTCAGGCTCACTTGGAAGAACGAGACATACTTGTTTAATGATCTGCAGGCTACAGAGAAGGCACTTACTGCAACTGAGAAAGATCTGGGCCAGGAAAGCGGAGAAGACACAATGGACGAGGACTGATTGCTATGGTGGACTTTTCTATAATATGTAAGATATATTGTACAGGCCTATTGGCCCCTATTACTGTTAGTGCTAGCATTTTGGGAGGGGTGGTTGAGTAGTTATGTTTTATTTGCTACACAGGGGTTATGTGGAGGGTCTCTTGCATGTGTTCATGGGGACTACAGGGTTGAACTTTTGTTTTACCACTGATGGATGCATCAATTTTATGGACTTTTCTTATAAATTAGGTTGGACTGTAGCATCTTCCTGTTTCTTTCCATTTTTGTATGTGTACTAGTTTGGAACCCTTTCCACATCTCATGGTGCACATCAACCACCCTAAAAACTGTGGGTTTAGGTGGGGGGTTATAGAGCCTGCTAAATATTTTTCAGTCCCTGCCTGGCTACATATGTATATAGTTCCGTAACCTACCAATTCTTTAGGACTCTTCAGAAATGCTTTTGTGAATTTGTGAGTGGGATATTTAGAGGGAAATTGCATGCCTGCTGGTTGGTATGTTATTTGGTTTCAATATGGAATTATTTTGTATATGTGTTTCCCTCTGATTCTTCACTGGGCTGCATGCTTTACAGAAATGTTATATTTCTTGTTGGTTAATTCCCCCCATGGAGTACTGGCTGGGGTATGCCTTAATCAATTTGGTCGTATGCTCTTAATCATGAGCTCTTATATGCAAATAAGTAGTATCTGTGGATCTGCTTTTGTAAGAATGTTTTACTAAAAACCCAATGAATATATACCACAAAAAAATCTGGTAGATTTCAAACGTGGTTGACACTGAGCATCAAGAACTTAATTAATAGGAAAAGAAGGGCATGTAGGAAAGCAAAAAATAATAATGCACCTAGTGTTTGGATGATATACTAAAGCCTGGTAAAAGATATTAAATGGACAATTAAAGGGACACTGTCAACTTGTTTTGCATCATATTATTTCTAATTAAAAACCTACATTTAATGGTTGCTTACCTTCTTTAAAATTCATTAATGTTGCTGTTTGTTTAGTCTGTCTCCTTGTTTAGTAGAACTGAAATGCATGATAATGTATATTTCTAAATAACTCTATTTTGCTTCTAATCCTGAATCTATTCTTCCTGAATACTTCCTAAACATTAGAAGCACCCCTAAACAGTGCAGTCACTCATGAGGCAGTAGCCACCTGAACTGCCCCTGCATCATGAGTGGCTAGACTGTGTTGGAGGTGTTTCCGAGTCCAAGAAAGATGCAGTGGGACTTGATCAAGGAATATAAACAAACTTGTTTTGGTGTGATAACACCAGTATGGTGGGCCGTCTGTTTTTCATTTTTTAAAAGAAAAGAAGAATCAAAATCAAACTACTAGCTACATCAGCAGTCTTTACAAAATGTTAGCAATCATATAGGGCCCTATGCACTATTGGGGTGGAGTGGCTACACGTGCATATCTGGAGCACATAGCCACTCCTCACCCACTTCACCAGCCATGTGGCATGCTGAAAGGGGGAGTACACAGACCCACCACACCCGATCCCCCATGTCCACAGACAGCTCAGCGCTGGGGGCATTCTGGGGGCATCTCAGCATTATGCGGTAGTCACTGACCTGCATAGTGCTAGCCACATGGGTGTGAAGGGTGGCGCAGGGTAGACTCTGCCATAACCCACTGCATGCCCCCCACAGACACAGGCATCAAGTTACTGGGGGACTGGGACAGGGCACTCCATGCTGCCCCTGACTGCTGGGCAGCAGGAGGTGGCAGGGGCAGCTGGAAGGGCAAGCACCTGGCAAATTCGGGAGCAGTGGCACTGGAATGGGAGGGTGCCACATGGGTCTGGGTGCCTGCAGTTGGCATGCAGAGCCCCAGACCCGCACTTCCCTATGTGTGGGATCCACTAAGGGTCCCAGGGACATCCCATTGGATGCCCGCCCAGGATGATGACTCTACCCCCGGCCACCCTGCAGAGTCCTGTGCACTGGGGGGAGAAGCCACAGACAGGTGGCCAACATTGGTGAATGCTGGTGTGGGCGCACCTGTCTGTGGAGCACAGGGTTGCGGGTGGGGTATGCGACTTTTCTGTGTACCCCCGCCCACTTAGTGCATAGCACCACAATGTTTTTTTTAAACAAGGGACACTTTGAGGCCTAAGGGGGTTGGCAATGTCCCTTTAATAAAGCTAAGTGAGATTATGAGCTGAAGTTAGCAGTCAAAGTAAAGGATAAATCATAAATCCTTCTACAAATATATAAACAGTAAGAAGGGGGAGCCGGAGAGATGGGGCCTTCGACAGACCAAACTGGTGTACTAGTCTCTGATTCAGCAGCAGTGGCGGAATTAGAGCACAAACATTTTGTAACAGTCTTTAATAAGACATTACCTACTAAATCTCACAAAGACAATACCAGTGCTACTCCAATAGCCCTTAATGCTGAGGAGGTTGGGACCAGACTTGAGCAATTAAACCCACACAAGGCCCAGGGTCCTGATGGAGTTCATCCTAAATTGCTAAAGGAATTGGCCAGGGAGTTGTCAGGACCCCTGACGCAGATTTTCCAGAGGTCCTTAGATGAAGGGGCTGTAGTGGATTCTTGGCGAAATGCCCATGTGGTTCCGATCTATAAAAAGGGAGGTAGGAAGGAGGACAAGAATTACAGACCTGTAAGTCTCACCTCTGTGATGGGGACAGCCCTAGAAGGAATAATAAAGGAACGTATCGATAAATTTATGGAAGAAACAAGTACAACAGACAGGACGCCACATGGGTTTACAAAGGGTTGTTTGTGTCAAATGAGCTTGCTGGAATTATATGGGAATGTAAGCAGAGCATTAGACCAGGGAGAATCTCTGGATGTGGCATTCTTGGATTTTTCCAAGGCCTTTGACACGTTGCCCCATGGAGAATTAATAGATACACTTATAGATAAAAATATCCATAGTACAATAACAAGGTGGATATCCTCATGGTTGACCAACAGGCAGCAGAGAGTGATAATAAGGGGTACTACTCGGAATAGGATGAGGTGACCTCTGGAGTCCCCCAAGGGTCCCTGTTGGGACCTTGCCTTTTTAATCTGTATATTGTCAATATGAGGTGTGATGCAGGAATATGGTTTTCTAAGTTTGCAGATGACACACCGATCGGGAACAAGGTAGATGGTAGTGAAGGAATTCAAGAACTACAACATGCACTTGATAGTCTAAGCAATTGGGCAGATAAACATAGATTACATTTCAACTTGGAGAAAAGTATCATAATGCATTTGGTAAGCAGAAACATTGAGGCAGATCATATGTTGCTGGGGGAAAAAGCTTAAGGCTGTAGCCCACGAAAAAGATCTGGGCACCATGGTAACTAACGATTTGAAATTCAAGTATCATTGTAATCATGTTATCTAGAAATCCAACAGGATACTTACCAGTATCACACGCCATATAAGAAGTAGGCAAAGGGAGGTGGTTGTCCCGCTGTACACCTCACTGGTGAGGCCTCACCTGGACTATTGTGCCCAGTTCTGGGCAACATCATGTATTATGGAAATTCGGAATCTTGAGAGAGTACAGAGGAGGGCAACAAGGATGGTGAAGGATCTAAAAGACAAAGTGTATGAGGGTAGGTTGTTTACCTTAGATCTATTTCCTCTGGAATATCATAGAATAAGGGGAGATATGTGTCTCCTATTCAAGGCTTTGACAAGTATTGATTTGTGGGACTGAATAGGTCTTGAGATGCATAACCAGCCCTACAGTACTCGATCCCACTTTCTACAGTTGAAAGGGGAACTATTAGAATGAATAGAAGATCAGGATGGTATAATCAAAGGGTAGCAGCTTTCAGGAACTCACTGCCACTAGATGTGGTTGGTGGTGGTGGTATGTCTGACTTTAAGCATAAACTGGAAGATTACTGTATCAGACATGGTATAACAAGCTATAGATAGTAGCATTTGGCGAGCTGAAAGGATACAGGTCTGCTTTGCTCTGTATCTACCTATGATACCCACTGTATAATATGAATACTGTCAGCCTGGGGCCATCATGCCCCCCCCGAGGAAAACTCGAGTCCGTGGTTCATGCCTTCGTTGGATCACGGCTGAGTTGCTGATCTGTCACTGTTCATGTGACCATGACTGGAGGACCTACAAGTCCACTGGCTCCCCAACTGATCTGGTTAAATATAAGCCACTTTGCAATGTTTGTACCAAAGCTACTAGGACAAAACCTTAACCGCCTCTCAAAGTTCAGGAAGGTCATTCACACCCTTTTCTCCACACCCTCCAAGCCCCCTTCCCCATCCTCAAGGTGGGCAACTCCCCCATCTCTGATCGCACAGCAGTTGTCTCATCTTTTCAGCAAGGATCCCTGTTTTATGCAGTTCTATGGGACACGGTGATTGCCACAGAAATCAAGGCCAGTTACAGAATTTTGGTCTGGCCACAGAAATTACACAGAAACTGCCCCGACTCCTTTCTGCCCACTACTCTGCCTGTGTTTAGCATTATGAACTAAAATTCTCCTCTAACAATCTCCACCACTCAAATCCTGCCCACTAAGCCCTGAGAACCCCATTGAGTCACCCCTTTTTTTTTTTTATAATGGCACCCTTTTCTGGTCGAAGGCAGCTTAATGATCTGCTGGAGACAGAGTAAGGATCAGCAGCTTTGTTTACTAGATAGGCCCATTCAGTCTGCTCTTTTTTACCTATCAGTCCTTATCTGCCATCAAATTTTAGGTTTCTATGCTGCCTTTGCCTATCACAGTAATGGGCCAGAATGCTTGCTCCTGATCCTGGTAGTGTTTTCTGGAGCCCACACAAAGCCATACTAGGGCATTTGATCCAAGTAGCAATAGGAAACAGTACAGGATCATCCTACAGTGTTGAACCAAAAAAACTGTACCAATATAAAAAACAGAGTGACTTGATAAGGCTCTGGGTAGATTAAGTTTTGTGGCAAAGATACAGTATGCAGGGTAGATTTTTCTCTTTTATGAGGGGGCAGAATAAAGTCTAAGGGGAGACCTTACAATACTTTTGAAGGAGGAAGAGGCAGATGATTATTGGTCAGTGTTTGACTGGATATGGATAACGAGGAATTCAAAACTACAAAGCCACTCCATGGCACTTTCAAGGCTATTTAGAAAGGTGGTGGGGCTGAGAAGGGTGGGGGTTGGCTTTATCTGTTTTAAAACCATGAGAGGGAAAGTGCTTGCTGAGGCAGAGGGCAATTTGCAATCCATATGGAGTTAAAGATCACGTGCAAAGGTTTGTTTTCCTGAATAAACATCACCATACGTAGCACCGTGCCTGCAACAGTGAATCTGTGCAGTTTCTCCTACTTTGTGGCAATATTTTTTTTCAATTCTCAGTTTTATTCCCTTCCATTCTTAGCCGCAAAGCCACACGCTCACACTGTGCATGTAAAGGCGGCGTGTTCAGCACTGACTTCATTTTAGAGTTGCCAAATGAGGAACTCTTGCTATATGCACTGCTTATGTACCTTTTCTGCACCCTGTATTTATTGTTTAGTCCAATGTCGACTTACAGATCTGTAAAATTTCTGCAGTGGCAATATATAACCTTCCTTTCCTGACATTTGAAGCTGTGCTGCAGACATTGTGGATGGATGCCTTTAATACATCGAAGTGAAAGGCTGCACTTTTCCACACTACTTGATCCCAAAGAGCAATTTTTGGTGTTTTGTGCAACCTTGTCCAGTTCTACCAAATGCAGAAATAACTGTCACTACTGCTGACAGTGACTCAGAGCCTCTCATCAACTGTTGCTGTTTGTTTGACCAGTGTTGGACAAGAGTAGCTGTTTCACCAATCACCACCCGTAGAAAGCAAATCTCTACCACTCTGATACTGCCAATTGTCTGGATCCACTGATTTCACTAGTATCGGACTAGGCACTGCACACAAAATAGCCTGTCATCCTTATCTGCCAACCTGTTTCGCTGATCACCACCCCTAGAAAGCAAATCCCTAGCAATCTGATACTGCTGATTGTCTGGACCCCCCAATTTAATTAGCTTCTGACTAGGCACAGTGCACAAAATAGCCGTTATCCTTATCTGTCAACCTTTTTTGTTGAATCAATGTTGTCCTTCACCCGATATTTGTCTGTGGTCAGTGGAATTCGGGGAAGAGACAGATGCGGAAACATGCCTGCTGGACTTGAGAAAAAAGATCGATATGCACTAATACTGCTTTGAGAAAGATACACAGGTCTGCCAGTGCTCCGCAGAAAGTGATGTAGGGTGATTTGGAAGGGGATATATACTCAGAACCAGAAATGGGGAGAGGTGAACTCTGGTGTAGTGTCTGATCCAGCACTGGGAAGAGATGAATCAGGAGGAAAAAGTTATGTATACACACGCGTGCCTACACCGGACAAGCTGTAGAGGAAGAGTATAAATGTCTGACAGGGCCAATGGTTACTATGTGCACAGTCGTGGTGGTTTTATAATGTTGGAGACAGCAGTGACTGGAAAGTGTAATTGTGCACCCAAATGCACCTGGCCTGACAATTCACTGTTTTCCTACACTTCAGACTGATAGGAGAACTTTAAAATGAATGGGCATCCTCTGTGCTTTTTTATCCTTCACTCTCACTGGGTGATGCACTGCATAACATTCACAGAGGGCAATACTGTGAAACACATGATCCCGTGAACATCTCCCCCAAACCCAACCACGGACACAACACACCATGGGAACAGTGAATATGGACAAAGCGGCATAATCAAAAGAGCCAGTGGGATGAAGGAATGGAGAATGGGAATTACATGGTAGGGTGATGGGGGGGGGGGTGACACAGTGGGCATCAAACACTGCACAGGTAATGCTCACTCGGTAATTGGTCTGTCTGTTCCAGTAAGTGGTGGTATGGGGCACGAGCGAGCAATTGCTGAATGTGATTTGTTGTCCGATCCCACCATCAATAAAGGCTTGCATTACTTAAATAGTGGTCATGTATAAGTATATAGGTGCACAACACAAAATGTAAGTGAAGGAATAATTTTTTTTTCCCAAACTTACAAGCACCACAGTGGGCTAGTATCAAGAAACAAGTGCCCACAACTACAGAACACCTGACAGCATTTTGTGCTGTAAGTAAGTGCTAATTTGGGCAGGAAATGCTGTTGAGTGTTCTGTGGTTGTGGGATGCTTGTTTTTTTTTATGAAAAGCCTGCCATGGCGCTTGTAAGTTTGAAATAAAAAGTTTTTATTTGTTCACTGACATTTTGTGGTGTGCACTTATGTATTTGTTTATGACCACAATTTTAGGAGTGTGAGCCTTTGCTGATTCTATGATTTCATGATTTTGTTTGGCACATGCACCCTTCACCTGAAGGCTTCCCTTCGCTTGTGTTTTACATTGGGGATAGTAGAATTGGTAGAGTTTCATTATGTGTGACTCCGGCATGCCAAATCCAATGTTTCTTCTGCTTCTGACAGAAATGGGCACCCCGGACCGATCGGACATCGTCTGCCTTCACTCGTACTACAAAATGCATTTCACAGTTACACAGATCCTATATAGTATCATCCCCACGCCCAAATTCACCACCCACCCCACCACCATGACCTGGGCAATGCGATCATGGGCTGGCTAACTGAGTAAGTACACCTCTACTAAGCTGATCATGTATGCCCATTGGAAAAAAAAGATTACACAGTAGGGTGATGTAGAGGTAAAAGTGTAGCCTCACTCGCTGCCCAGCTTAGACTCACAAAGTGACTGACATAAGTGTGATGGTGCATGGGAGGGGATCAAACATCAGACTGAAAATATGGAGAGTATAGTGTCCTAAGCAGCAATTGGGAGAAGGCAATACACCCAAGAGCAGTAGGTTACAATAGGCGTGTTTGGAGAGGAAAAAAATGTAGAGATCCACTGCTGATGGCTACAAAAAATAAGGGAAAGAGACGCAAATGTCAGACAGAGCTTAGGCTTATGATGTGTAGAAGAATGTTTCATGACTGTGGCTAGAAGAGGGTGCAGGAAGGTTGTGTTGTGCAGCCAGATGTACCTTGCATGCTAATACACTTGTTTCCACCTCCTCTGCCTGATACTGGGGACTTGATACTACTCCTAATGCATCAGTAATTTTTTAACTCACAGATAACTGGATAATGCATTACATAAAAATGACACAGGGCTATGGGGTGGGGTACTGTAATCAGCATAAACCACTCCTCCATCCCCACAAAGAAACACCATGCAAACGGGTCAGCCGTAGTCAACAAGTAGTCCTCAAAGTAGCGGATGGGATGCTTGGAAGTAGCATAGGGCTTACATGGAAATGAGGTGAGGGGGTATACATCAGACACTGCACAGCTCAGGCAGCCAGGGAGACAGGTACTGGTGTGCTGTTGGGGGGGGGTGAACATCCCATACTAAAGCGGGAAGAGGCAAATGGCCTATGGCATACTATCTTCGGAGATAATAGTGTGTGTGTGTGTGTGTGTGTGTGTAAAATATTTAGCAACTGCTGGCACACATTTTGGGGATAACAACATCTCCATGGAAGGTGTGTATATCGTTGTGGTCAGATATCGTTAGTGCATATCAATTACAGAATAAACGCACATTGGCTTTTATAGCCACGTTTGAAAAAATATGTATATATCAGGTTTAGCTGATGGCAGCACAGAAAATAAAATAAAAATACATTTAACCATTCATCTACATTCATTTTGGTGCCAGGCTCCTCATTGTTACTCTTGCTGTCAGACAGTTTGTCTTCAGGAGTACTTTTGGACTGGCTAACCAGTGGCTCGTATGATTATGGCTCAACAGATATGTACTCTACAATATTTTCAAGGTTGTTATCCTCTTCAGAAGACATTCTGGATGGCCACAAACCAGTCTGAGTCTGTGCGAACTGTATAACTTTTGCAGCAACTGCAGCAGGTTAAATAGATTGAATTCTGCGCCACTCCACAGTGACGTCAGTGGAGGATGGTCTGTGTCTAAGGAACTGAGGAGATCGCGAGCGTAAGGGGTGGTACTTGGATTTAAAAAACTTCAAAAATATCAAAACATATGCACATAAAGCACACTACACATGGTCAATAACAACACATATCAGACATAGGTAAGGAATTTATGTTTATTATGATTTGGGTGACTTTTGGGAAACGGGCTTTGCACATGATCTTTAAGCACAACAGATGGCGGTGGATGGGGCTAGGACATTGCCAACCTGATGAATCAGCCTTGGTGCCAGGGGGAGAAGTGTGAATTATAGAAAAATAAGAAAAAAGGACAGCTAAGTAAACACAATTGTTGGGTGGAAAAGAAAGAGAAAATACTGGATAGGCTGGAGAAGTTTAAAAGAAGCCAAGGTATGAGAGATAAGTGAAAAAACAAAGCAAAAGATTATTTATACATAATGCAGAACCTAAATGAGGGAAGAGAGAAACAGAGAAAAAAAATCAGAATGCTGCAGATGATACATTTTTAAATATTTTAATATTTATATGTTGCTTTGGGACAATATTGTATTGGTAAACAATGGAAGAGTGGACAAGAGATGTGTGGGCAAGACAGGTTTTAAGCTCACTGTATCTCAACTAAAAGTGTCAATGAGGGACAAGTCAGTTTACCCAAAGAGCACCAAAGTAGCATCAAATTTTTTTTTTTTTTTTTTTTTTAAGAATACGTATCTTGACCTTTCAATACAGTAAACAAAGTAAACAAATAATTATTTAAGGATGGGGCTTCCTTAAGTGTCTAAGTCAAGTGTAACTGATGGTCCTGTCTCTTACAGGTACCTAGTCTGACAGGGATCCATGACAGTCGGTTGACAAATTCACTGTCGACCGACATTACAGCGACACCTTTATGTCGACCACAATTGCGATCGGTATAAAGCTGGTCACTTGTGACTGAGTTCAAAGCCCCCCGTACCCCCGTAACTAAAATAATCAACTCTGAGTTGGAGTTGATTCAGGGAGGGGCTGCAAGACCCCCAGAAAGCAGTGCCGGGGTCCCGCACCAACGCTACAGCGACCTGTCGCTGTACTGTCGGTTGTGGTGAAATTGTCGCTGTAGCAACAGCATACTGTCTGACAGTCAGCATAGAGTGTCATCATTCTATGATGAAATAGTTTTTGAGGCATTCCAAATATCATCCCTTCCTTCCGGGGTGGGTACTGGGGCTACGATGGCGGGGGTGGACTACACTGGATTTTAAAAACTGGGATCAGGCATAGCTTTTAATGGGGGGCATGATCATGTAAGGGAGAGAAGAGAAACTTGTTGCCATTAGGTCCAGGGTGGGAGGAGAGAGACAGCATTGCTGCCATTAGGTAGATGGAGGATGGACAGGAGAAAGCTTTTTTTCTTTACTATGTTGGGGGAGAGCAAGAAGAGAGCAGAAGACATTGCAGCCTTTTGGACTGGGGTGGAGGAGAAGGAGATAGCTTTGTTGCCATTACTTCCTCTGGGGAAGGAGTGCTTTGCCAGACATAGAAATATAGATAATGAGACTACAGAACTACAGAGACAAAAGAAAAAAGTGAAAAAAACAAACAAACAGCTGAGCCACCATGATAGTCCTGTGGTAGTGCATCCTGGGATCACCCAGCCCGCTATAAACAGTCCATGGTCAGGGGTGCTGTAGATGCCAGGGCTTTCAGGCTAGGGCAGGGAGGTACACATAAAAGAAAACTAAGAAAAGATGAGGCCACGGTAAGAAAGTTGACAATCAAGCTAAAGATTTTTTCAAATTGGGAACACTAAACAGAAAAAAAAGACAAATAATCACATTAACACTGCAGATGCTTAATGTTTTATAAGGTATAGCAGTTTTGGGGGGTGGTAGTATGGGGAACCTCTGTGTCACCCAAAGTCTGCCACCCCCCCAACTGAAACTATGGGGCTCCAGGTAGATGTTTACAGAAGAGAGGAGTCTTGGTGCGTTATGGCTAGGCTACGTCACGCTCCTCCTTTGAAAACTATGTAGCTGTGTGTTTGCTGCCAGCAGGTTGGGGGAGGGAGGGCCTGCCAGTAGCTGTTAATGTTGCATATAATGACACTAAGCTCTAAACTGACTTAGATAAATATGAAGCACCAGAACAGCTGCTGAAATGCATAAAACTGGATGTTTAAAGGAAAATGCTAAGTTATGTTTATTTGGTGGGAGTTAGGAGTCCTCCTCATAGGCTGTCTTTGCTGTGCCCCCCAAAACTGTAATGCTGGCTGCGCATTATTTATTTATGTGCTGCAGAACTTGACCTAACTGTGTCACAGAAGTTCACAGTCTATGGCACAGAAGTTAGTCTACAGTGGTGAAGAGAACTGGGGTCCTTGCCTTTAACTACTTTTTCACCACCTGTGCCCTCTCCCTCTTTCCCTCCACCTCTCCCACGCCAAGCCCCCTTCCCTTCTGCCTCAACCTGCTTCTCCCCCATACCTTCTCCTCTCCTTCTCTTCTACTACTCCCTCTGCGGCCCTCCATGCCCTCTTTTATCTGAACCCACACAAAAGAGGATGCTCTGATGACCCTAACCCCAATGTCTTATCACTTTAAGCCCCGGCCAAAGCCCTTCTCATATACTCACCTCCCAAATCATTCCTTGTTACTTGCCTCAGTCCCTGATTTATTACAGCAGGCCAATGTCATCCCCCTTCCCAAAGGGGGTGACTCCTCCATCCCTGACAACACCCCATCTCCCTCCTCCTTCTCTGCCTAAACTCCAACAACACCTGACCCTTTCCCAGCTCTCTCTTTTCCTTGACAGTTCCTCTTTCTTCACTCCCTACTACTCTAGCTTTAGGAAATGCCACTTTATCACTACCTCCCTCCTTAGGTTCACAGACTCCATCCTTTCTGGCATGGACCAGGGACTGTTCACCTCTGCCATCTACATCAACTGGGTCAAACCCTTCAACACTGTTGCCCACCCTACCCTCCTGGACAAGCTAAAAGATGCTGGGCCTTCCCCCTCCTCTGTTGAGTGGCTTTGCTTATACCTAGAAGGTCAAAACCAAGTTGTCTATTTTGGTGATGCCATCTCCCCTTCTCTCCCTATCTGCTCCAGCATCCCCCAAGGATCATCCTTGGTCCTATCCTAGTCTCCATTTTCCTAAACGACCTTCCCTTTGCATGCTCCTCCACATCCATTCATATATATGCAGACAACACAGTTCTCTATGCCATCAGCATCCAGCATTGTATTCAGGTAAATCAGCTGTCCCTGATTGCCAAAAATATGGTCTCCATGACCTGTGGTACTAGGCAGAGATATATGCCAAGCTCTCCCCTCACCTCTTCTTCCAGACCCTTGATAGTGTTGTGACAGAGGATGTCTCCTCTTTTAGATACTTCAGGGAATTGTTGGATTATCTTGACCTCTCCTGACTTCTCTACTCACGTAGATGCCATCCACCAGAAGCTACACCCTAAACTTGGGGTACTTTACAGGTACAAAGCAAGTATCCCACTTCCTGCCCATAGAGAGATTGTCATGAAGATGATTCTACCCATCTTCAATTATCAAAATGACATGGGGAAGGAACATGTACAAGCAGCAGGAGGAAAGCAGCAGGGTGATGTGTTGTAGGAGTGTGGGCTGCACTGTTCCTGGGTACTGTGGGAGGCAGGTGGATGCACATTGTGCAGGAGTTTGAACCACTTGTTGGCAGAGGGTAAGGCAACTTAGGTGGAAGCTGGGAATGCTAGTGGTGGGGGGAGTGTAGGGTAGGCCAGGTAAAAGGAGAGGCTGGGAGACTGTCAAGTGGAGAATCAGGCAGAAAGGGTGCCTCCCACCCCCCACCCCAGATCGAGCAGGCTGAACTTAAAACAGACTAAGAGACCAAAAGAAGAGCAAATATCAGCATGGGGCAGAGGGGAAGGGGTCTTTGGGGAGGGGGACAGAACAAGACATAATGGCATATAAAGGGGAGGACATCAAATAAGCAGAGGGGGAATTAGGGAATGAGAGGTGGGAGAGGAAAAGTCAGTGGTGCACAAGGGGGAGGGCAACCAGGCCAAGGAGAAGAGAGGCACAGGGTTTGGTGGAGGACAGAGTCCCTAAATGCAAGAAGCCTTGGAAACAAAGTGGATGACTTGCAGGTGATGATGGCGGAGAAGAATGTGGGTATTGGGGCAGTCATGGAAACTTGGGCTACACCAAACCATGACTGGGACCTCTCTATCCCAAGGTACAAGTTGTATAGAAGGGATATAGACATAGGGAAGAGGGTGGAGATATATGTTAGATGGGGAATAACTAGCACGAGAGAAAAAGGTGGAGGAGGGAAAGGCAGAGATATTTTAGGTGAAGTTGCAATCTACTTGGGGGAAAAGGTAAGGTCAAGGTAGTATACAGACCACCTAACAAGGAGGAGGAAAAGGATAGGGAGCTGAGGTCCAATATAAGGATGGCTACTGGCAAAAGGAAGGTTGTGATAGTGGGAGACTTCAACTTGCCCGAAGTAGATCGGAAGATTCCTACTACAGCCTGTGCCAGGAATCAGATAATCCTGGATGAAGTGCAGAGTGGATTCCTGACCCAGGGTGTCACAGAGCCCACTAGAGAGGGAGCCATCCTTGACCTGGTACTTATAAATAAGGACAGTGTTCAGGACATACAGATTAAGGAGCCCCTGGGAGGGAGCGACCACCATACAGTGTGGTTCAGGTTGGACATGGGAGGGAGAAGAACACTAAAACCAAGGTCCTGGACTTCAGAAGGGTGTATTCAGGAAGATGGAAGAACTGTTAAGGGGTCACCAGGCTAGTCTCAGTGAGGGGATGGCGGTGGATAAGAAGTGGTACATCATGAAAGACAGAACAGCAGCTGACACAAATGAGTGTGTCAGGCAGAAAGAGGAAAACTCTAGAACCAAAGTACGTAGTTGGTTTAGTAAAGAGGTAGCCCAGAGAGAGAGAAAAGAAGACCGCTTATAAGAAGTACAGGAGGTCCCAGAAGAAGAAGGAGGTTAGGGAGGTATACCACATTAAAGCCAAGGAGGTGGGGAAAGCAGCCTGACTGGCCAAAGCCAGGAAGGAACTGCAACTAGCAGAAGGGATCAATGAAGGGGAAAAAGCCATTTTTCAATACAGCAGGGAGAAAAGGGACAGGACAGACAGTATTGTGAGTCTAAAAAGGAGGTGTGGTGGGCAGGAGGTATTAGGGACAAGGTAGAGGTATTGAATGAATACTTCTGCTGTTTCTTCACAAAGTAGAAGAATGGGCCAATATCACAACGGGGGGAGAAGGGGGGAGGGAGGTGCACGGATAAAGGATCAGTGAGAACAGGCTGAGTGGAAGACTATGGACTCTTAAAGTTGACAAGTACCCAGGCCTGGATTGTATCCATCCCAGGGTGCTAAGGGAATTGATAGCGGAACTAGTAGGTCCCCTGGTGAACCTGTTCAATAGTTCAGTGGAGTCGGGGGTAGTGCCTCTGGAATGGAGAATGGCACATGTGGTGCAACTCCACAAGAGTGAGCCCAGAGATGCCCTGGGCAACTACAGGCTGGTCAGCCGGACCTCAATTGTGGGCAAGCTGATGGAGTCAATCCTCATGGAAAGGTTGGTAGGTTTTTAGAAAAGAACAGTCTCCAATATGGAAGACAGCATGTGCAACATGAACAGCGAACAAGGACCAAGCAGCTGACATCCTTTACTTGAACTTTAGCAAGACCTTTGACTCAGTGCCCCACAGGAAGTTGATCAAGAAATTGGGAGACCTGGGGTAGGAAAGAAACTCACTGGAAGGGTGATGAACTGGCTGAAGGATAGGCCAGAGGGTGATGATGGGGGAAGGGGCGCTTTCAGGCTCAAAGGAAGTCAATAGCAGGGTCACACAGGGTTTGGTACTTGACACGGTGTTTAATGCATTAATGACAAATAAGATAAAAGGCAAGATGTGCCTGTTTGCTGATGACACCAAGCTCTGTGGAAGGGTGGATACAGCAGAGGGGATACAAGACATTAAGGAAGATCTGGCCAGGATGGAGAGGTGGTCCGGAATATGGCAACTTGGATTTAATGATAAGAAGTGCAAGGTCATGTACATAAGAGATAGGAACCTGAGGATGGAGTACAGACTTGGGGGGGCCTGATAATCAGTAGATATGTTATACTGCCAGGTGCCAATGCTAACATTTTGTCCCCTACATTGGCCCACTGTGGACTGCAGCCTGTGAGCGGTACCATCTCCAATTAACCAAGTTCACTCAGAAGACTGAGATAATCTGTGAAAGGTGTATAATGCCTCGGGTACATAATGTTTTGTGTTTGGTTGTACTAGTAACAGATCATCTCCATATAATAGTGTGGAGTATGCTTTAGTTCTACCTTTTATGGCAGGGTTTTGTGTTATGGCAGCATTCAAAGGCTCCATGGCTAGTGTCAAAATCGTGAAACCAATTTAGCGCGATCCTATATAGCGCAAAACATAATCGCGTGTAACTACTATAGCACATCAACATATCAGCGCTGCATAAAATAGCAAGATAACTCACAATCTGTGGTTCACAGACGAGCATACCTCTCAAGTGTACCGGATTTTCCGTGACGTATCGGATTCAGAGCCCAGCAATCCACCTGTACCGCCACCCCGCATTCTCCATCTCATTTCCGCAAATCACGCATCCGTACCGTGCTCAGCACTGGCGTCCCTTTGTTTGTCTTCTTTTTTTTTTTTTAATTTTCCCAGACTCTTCACCTCGCTGATGCCTCCTAATCTCCGGTTGTCTCGCAGCAGTTCTGTAATGACGTTGGGCGGGGGGGGGGCTCAGAGAGAGAGAGAGAAGAGCATAGCCCGCCCCGCCACACAAACCAATTGTAGTGCTGCTCTCTGTGCCGTTTGTCAGGTCCCCCCCCCCGGCCCCCATCAGGTCCACCACTGGGCTATTAAAGCAGCTTGCTGCTCAGAGGGGAACCATATCATCGGGATTGATTTGTGGATAGGACCGATACTTGATGGGCCAGAAGGCACCAATCAGAGTGGAGAGCTGCACTGCCAGGAAGGAAGCCTATTGGAGGAACAATACAGATACTGCCTGAACAAGCTTCCAGAGAGCGAGCCGAGGAAGCAGAAGAACGCCGCATGCATCAGCGACAGCAGCAGCCGTTGTCTGAGTCCTGGAGCCAGCAGAGAACCCTCAACCCAGACCAAGCGACCGCCACCAACCCACCCGTGACCCGACTACGACTGTTGGACTGGAGGGTCAGTCTTTTTTTGTGCTTACTGCTTTACTTTGTTTTGGGGACAGAGCTGCACGGGGGAGGGGTGTGTGACCATGAGGTTCTTCTCCCATTCTCAGGATAGGGTCCGGTCCAGATTCAAGTCGGAGAGGCTCAGTTATGACGATTCAGCTCGGGAGTGGGACAGGAGTCCTCCTGTGTGGTTTTAGGTTCGGTCCCTAGTTGGTGGGCCAATAAACATGCCACAGCCTGGTGCTCTCTTGCTCAGCTGGCAGAGCAGTTAGCAATATAAGAGCAGCAGCATCTCCACCACACTGGAAAAAGCTGACCAGAAGTGCCTGCTGGCTACTTTGTTTTTTTGTTTTTGTTTTTTTTTGACTGAGATGTTCCCTTCTTTCCTCACTCTTGCCTGGCTGCTCATGCTCCTCAGCAAGCAGTAGGACAGAAGAAAAGCAGCAGCACCTCAGTGAAAGAGCGGACTGGCCAGAAGGGACTACCTTCCCCGCGCTCGCTGCTTGGCTATTGGGTATTGAGGAGCCAACCATCCAGGCCAATTACTGGTGCATTGCTGCAGGTGTCCAAGGCTGTGTTGTGTGGATCTTGATGGCAACAGTCACAGTAATGGGTGAGTCGCTATTGCTGGTGTCAGTTAGGGGGAGGATCATGGCGGTGTGTATTAATTGTAGTATGTCGAGCTCTATAAATCCATGTAATAATCACTCGGTACTGTACTCTGTTATACCCCCGTGTGCTGTGAGAAATGGTGCCTGTCTTAACAGTTGCTGGTGTGGGAGATGTTTTTGGTTTTTGGATTATTGCTCAGCAGAAGTGGTGGTAAATGTTTGCTGCACCATAATTGTATGGTTTGCACCTTAGGCTAGAGCCTCCACCATGGTTGAGATACAAAAAAAAGCAAGCTGATAGACAATGTAAAGAAATAGCTATGCAAGACATTTTTAAATGCAGTATTTTGGGGTTATGTGGTTTCGGCTGGCCTGACTATTTTTTCAGGTGGCACAGTATTGGGAAGAAAGGATGGCTTGTCTACCCCCTTTTTTTCTGTTGATGGTGATACTAATTTAATAATTATGTAATGTATTACTGTGGTAAAATCAGTTTTATTCATTTTACGTGAAAACATCACAGTGCGCGACCACACACAGAAAATCAGGGCGTACCACATTTTTGCCATTTGTCACACATTTTGTAGCCCTCTGTCACACATTGGCAAGTTAGGAGGTTGAGAGGTATGCAGACGAGTTTCATCTGTTTATCCCCCCAATGGTATGCCAAATGTCTTGTGATTGCATTCCCAGGTGCACACTCTTGTCCTACCATGAAATGTTTCCCCACCATGTAGAGTACCTGATAGTGGACATCCTGCTGCTAGGTAATTACTCATTACAATCAGTTTTCTACAGTTTTCAACATGTGGCTTAGTGCATGATGTGCTATCATACCCTACAGCAAGGTAGTTTTAGGTGGTCGAGTGCTTGAGCTTGTGCTTGTGTTTTTACTTTGGGATAGTGCTTTGTGGGATACTTGTGCATACATTTCCACATTGTAAGAGGGCCTACAATAAAACTGATAATTTTTATTAAAGTTTATTTAAAATTTCAAGGTCTGTGGAAATTTGCGATCAAATGCTGGCTCTGTTTTATTTCCATTGTGCAACATATGGATGTTCACCATTATGCCTGCAACTGAAAATTGTAGGCAATACTACGTAGGCACTCTGCCCTTGTGCGCACTTGGTTTTCTCCTGTGATAGCTGCTATTCGCTTAGCAGTGTCTTTATATTTCTTTCTGGTACCAGTCACCGCAGTACCAGCTACTAGCTGCTCCATCAGAACATTGCTGTAATGCTGTTTTTCTTTGAGGATTTGCAGAAATACTATATCGAGAGGTGATGGGCACCAATGAAATGGTTGAATTTGTGGTGCCATGCCTCCACTGAATTTGCTGTCCGTGGTAGATTTAGCTGCATGGCATCAAAACAGTTCCAAAGTGTGTTTACAAACATTGGTCTTCTACAGCCTCCCCTTCCCAAGGGCCAACCCAACCAAGTATCCTCAAAATAGTCCACTAGTTTAGACAGCAGTCTGAAACATACTGGGAACACACATCAGGCAGCTCCTGTATTTTTCGCCATAGCGACTAGCACCTGTGAAAAAAGCAGCCATGAATTTGCGCTGTAGGAAATGCTGTCTTGAAAGCTTTGATTGCTGCCAATTCAAAGACCACCATAATTGATTCAGGATGAAGTGTGGTGCAAAGGTTGTATAGCTCAGTAAAAACGTTACCAAAAGAGGCAGCTGTTATGTTTGCCATTAGAATGTAAACTAGTGGAACCACTGTGTTGTTGCGTATGGCATGAATGGTATAGAGCTGCTGGAAAATGGTGGGACATTTGAAAGTGCCATCGGTGAACCAGTGTGTACTGTTTTTTTAGGTGCTGTAAGTCCAGTGATGTAGAAAAAATGAGAACACAGTCATAGCAGGGGCCAGAATCATAAAGCAGAAATTTCTCTTTTTGTAGTGTAAGGCACAGTTCCTCGGGAAGTACTAGAGAGGCAGCATCTGCGGGTTCTGGTGGGGGGTAAGCAGCAGCCCTGCAATTACGCTGCACAGCACGCTTCAGCAATGACATTGAAGGTAACGGAGATGAAACGGAGGTGCAGAGTTCAGTGACACCACCAGCAACTATCCGATGAGTTGTTTCATTACTGCTGGCTGCCCGGTCTTTCATACAAGCAACAGCCTCCTGAACTGCTACCACAGAGGGATCAGGGACATGGTTATGCTCGCGTGATTTCTTGAGCACGGTCTCCCCATTTAGATGCAGCTGAGCTGTGCAATGTCCTTTATCATACTCCAGGCATTTGAAGTATGATTTGCTGGCAGTAACTATTTCTCTCTGATGAAGAGAGCCATCGAGAACTGCAAGTTCTCCTCCCTTCTGACTCTTAACATACCTTATGGCCATTGTAATGAGTACTGCACCCTACAAAATGGGTGCATAAGTAACCTTGACAATTATTTTGCTATCGTGCATGTCATTGCCCGATTCTGTCCATACGTGATTGTGCAATTGCGCTATTCTGCATTGCACTGCAATGTATGTGATATTTCAACTCGCGCTATTCCGGCTGCATGATTATGACCAGATACCCATCAAGAGCAGAGGACTGAGTGAACAACCTTGCCTAGTGCCCCTCATTAGTGTAAATTCTAGGGACAACAAGCCATTTGTAAGGACCCTTGCCCTTGGTTTAAACTGTTTTTTACCCATGATATGAACTGTGTTCCTATTCCCCCCCTTGGCCAATGTGTACCATAGGTATTCCAACTCTATGGAATCAAAAGCCTTTCCCACGTGGATTCCTGCTAGTGCAGCTGATCCCATCCAATGACTTGCCTGCTTTAGCAATGTGATTACTCACTGTAAGTTGTCTGCTGCATGTCTCCCTTTCATAAATCCCACCTAAGACTTGTGTACCAGGCTGGGAGGCTGGGGAGGATCATTTCCAGACTTTTAGCCAGAACTTTGTCTAGAATTTTCATGCCCACATTGAGAAGTGATGTGGGTCTATAACTGTAACACAGTTCCTTATCCTTACCTGGTTTAGCTAAGACAGTTATTGTGGCCTCCTGCATTGTGGTGGCCAGAGTCCCTGTGTTTTGTGTCGTCCTGAATAACTTAAAGAGGTGAATTGTTAGATGGTGTATGAAGGCTTGATAAAAATCATCACTTAGTCCCTCTGGCCCTGGTGCTTTCCCTTTCACCAGTCCCTTCACTGCCTCAGAGACCTCTTGCAAAGTCAGATCAGTCTCCAACCTCTGTGAGACCGATGGCAAAAGCACTGGTAGATTCAAACATACGAACATAGGAAATTGCCAGCAGAAACAGGCCACATGGTCTATCAAGTCTGCTCGAGTGTGCAGCTAGCCCATCATCATGCAGATTCAAACCTTAAAATAATTTTTCCAACCTCTGTGAGGTGGCTGTCACCCAGTATATACAGTTTCTAGTTGTTTATAAAAGGTTGGAACATCTGATCGATCTTGTTTGGGTCGCTAGTAAGTGGCCCATCTACAGTATCTCTGTGAACTGCAGAATTTGAGATTCTATTTCTCTTTTTGAGCCGGTACACTAAAAGCTGCCCTGCCCATTGTCCACTCTCCCAATAGCTGTGCCTTGTAAAGAAAATAGTCTTCTCAGCCTATTGAGAGTATACGCTATTAAATGATCTGTCTGATCTCAGATTTAGACTGTATAGATGAATTATATATTTCTGCTCCAGGTCCTTAGCTGTTGGGTAAGCTCATCAACCTCTTTTTTTTGTTTTTTCTCTCTTTAACTGCATAACAAATTATGCTGCCTCTAAAACATGCCTTAAAGGCTTCCCAAAGCATTTGTTGGGTCAAAATGTTTACCTTCCCTAAGGATTCACATTCCTAAGACTGTGGAACACCTTTGTGAAGACTAAGCGAGCTGATTGGTTTGGATGATTTCAGTGTGCTTTGTTCTGCACATTTTACTGATGACTGCTAAAATCCCTCCATATTGCTTCGTTACCGAATAAAGTTTGTCAAGTACATTCGGGTGTTGCCTACGGCTGTTACAACAATTCATTCAACATCACGCACTCCGAGTGTTACTTTGCAGAGCACTGAAGTTCAAGCAATGGGTGACGTATTATGTCGTACCTGTAGCAGTGGTAATGGATCAATGGTGTCAGAACCAAGTGTCAAAAGGAAAAAAACAGTGGAGCTTTTCGGAAAAGACAATTGGCCGAGGTAACTATTGTCATGCTTTTTTTGTCCTCTTCATTTTCCTTTGCCAACTCATACTGTGTTCCTTTGTGGGAAGAAACATATGTATTTTTATGCAACATGGTGTGTGTGTATGTGTGTTGTTGTGTTTCTGTGTCTGTGTGACTGTGTGTGTGTGTGTCTGTATCAGTGTGAGTCTGTGTATGCGTGTTCATGCATATGTGTGTCCATGTGTGTGTATTTGTCGGTGTGTCTGTGTGACTCTGTGTATGCGTATGTACGTGTGTGGGTGTTTCTGTCTGTGTATCAGTGTGAGTCTGTGCATGCGTGTTCATGCATATGTGTGTCCGCGTGTGTGTGTGTTTGTCGGTGTGTCTCTGACTGTGTATACATATGCATATGCGTGTGTGTATGTGTGTGTCTGTGTATTAGTATGAGTCTGTGTAAGTGTGTTCATGCATATTTGTGTCTTTCTGTGTGCATGAGTGTGAGTGTGCGTAGTACCAGGAAAGTGAATCAGTGTTTTTTGTGGCTGTAATCATGTTGTGGCATCGACATCCTTACTGTGAAATAAAACTTCGGGGTTTGGTCCTCCTTGCTGTCAGCTAGGACCAGGTTCAAATCCTGGGCCGTGTATCACGGGATGGGTTGGTTGTTGCTGTACCTAGTGTGTGTGTGTGTGTGTGTGTGGCGTGCGTGCGTGCATATGTGTGTGTGTGTGTGTGTGTGTGTGTGTGTGTTTCTGTATGTATCTGTGTGTCTGTCTCAGTTTGTCTGGTGCTGTGTGTGTTTGCCAGCATGGATGCATCTGCATGCATGTGTGCATGTTTGTGTATGACTGTGTATGCGTATATGCCGGTCTCTGTTTGACTTTCATATGTGTGTGTGTGTGTGTGTGTGTGTGTGCGTGTGCGCGCGCGTGCACGCATCTCCATGCATGTGTATGTGTGTGGGCTTGTTTGTGTGTGACTATGTATGTGTTCTTTGTGTGTGATTGTGTACGTGTGGCTGCCTGTGTCTGTACGACTGTCCATTGTAGTGTGTGTGTGTGTGTGTGTGACTCTGTGTATACATATGCATGCATGTATATGTGTGTGTGCATTGTGTGTATGCGTGTGGGTGTGTGTGTAGAGCAGCAGCGTGACAGTGTATGGAATTAATTGAGCAACAATATATAAAATAATCAAAACATCAATGCCCCGCCATGTCCTGATGCGTATAATAAAAAAGTAATCCAACCTGTGTTTCTATACGGTGATGTACATGTTGTCACATGAATTTCATATCAACAAGCCCCAGTGCTTACATATGTAATGTTCTGTTTACATATTTGCTTTCAATGTCATGACTGCATTTAACTTTGATTTCCCTTCATTCAAAAGATCATTTGCCAGTACAAGGACAGTGCTGAGGTGGATGACACTAGTGGCTTCATATCCACTGATACTGATGTTGCGTCTGACATTGCTGATACCAGTAATCGATCAGTTGATGTTACATCAGAAACATACCATGAACTCATGGAAGGTGGTGAGGTGTCAGGAACTACTTATGTGACGAAGGGCACTCAAAAATCCTATAAAAGACCTCCATGTAAAGCATAGGTAACTATTATTTACTATAATGTTGTGTTTGTGTCCATAGAAACATAGAAGTTGATGGCAGATAAGGACTGCAAGGCCCATCCAGTCTGCCTCTTTTTTTTTTCTGCCTTATGTATTTACCATAGGCCTTTACCCTGTCAATGGGCCTATAATAATAATAATAATAATAATACTTTATTTATTGTGCGCCTTTCAAGTATCAAGGCACAGTACAATAAAATAATAAATACAACAAATTCAACATCATAAAAACGTTACAGCTCAGCAAGCGATGCATACATAAGCTTTTTCCCAAAGGAAAGATTTCAAGACCTGTTTAAAACTCCCCACGGTCGTGCACTCCCTAATCCAATAGGGTAGAGAATTCCAAAGGGAAGGGGCTGCAAACATAAAAGCACGAGTTCCAGCAGATTTTAAAATCACCCTTGGAATCTCTAGCAACCCCTTGTCGGCAGAGCGGAGAGGTCTCACAAGGTGGTAAGGAATCAGGAGTTCTTTCAGGTAATCAGGGCCCAGTTCATGCAGGGCTTTGTAAGTCAGTAATCCGACTTTGAAGGTGATCCGCCACTGAACTGGTAGCCAGTGCAGTTCCCACCGCACCGGTGTAATATGTGAAGATCTAGGAGTACCCAGCCACAACCATGCTGCAGAATTCTGCACCAGCTGCAAGCGGCGGATATCAACCACCGGATGCCCAAAGTAAAGCGAGTTGCAATAGTCAAGGTGCGAGGTCACAAGGCATTGATTAGAGTTGGCAGATCACCGGACGGAACAAGATGCTTGTTCCTAGCGATGTTTCTTAGATGGTAGAAAGATGTCTTCACCATTGCTGACATCTGGGACTGAAGTGTCAGCCCAGCATCTAATATCACCCCTAGATCTCGCACCTGTTCAGAGACCTGTAGCTCGACATCCCCAAGGCACAATCCAGATGGGGAGCTGGTCCCAGGTCCCCCATCCAGCGATCCGGGTCCAGAACCAACACCTCCTTCTTCCCTGAATTCAACTTCAGCCAACTGGACCTCATCCAATCCTGGATTTCATTGAGGCAACTATTGAATACTGAAAAGGCTCCTTCCTGGTCGGGGGCAAAAGACAGTTATAGCTGGGTATCATCGGCATAGCAATTTAACCTCAGCCCATACCATCTCACAATGTCTCTGAGGGGAAGCATGTACACCGCAAACAACATGGGGGACAATATAGAGCCCTGAGGAACCCCACAAACAGAGAGATGGGATCAGAGGAAAAAAAACCTGAGACCACCCTCTGAGTTCTTCCAGTGAGGTATGAGGTGAACCATTTGAGGACCACCCCAGAACGCCCATAGATATATCTCAGGTGCTCAAGTAGAACCCCATGGTCAACAGTGCCAAATGCTGATGACAGATCTAATAGTACCAAAATGGACCATTTTCTCTGGTCTCTTACCATCAAGAGATCATTGAGCACCCGAACCAGTGCAGTTTCGGTACTGTGCCTCTTTCAAAAACCTGATTGGAGAGGTTGATAGATGCTATGGATGGTCAGATGGTTCTCCAACTGGGCCACCACTACTTTCTCGATCACATTCCCCACAAAGAGGAGATTCAAGATAGGCCTGTAGTTAGCAAGACAGTCTGGGTCCAATGAAGCTTTCTTCAACAAGGGTGTCACCACAGCCTCTTTCAGAGAACAGGGATACTCACCCGCGGCAAGGGAGCACCAGACTATTTGTGCTAGAACCGGGAGAATAGACTCCCCACACCCCATAATGAGGGATGTGGGACCCGGAGCTAAACTACAGCATGTAGGGCGCATCCTTTGGGCAATCCACATAACATCCACGATTTCCGGGCCGTCAAAGGTACTCCAGGAAAATGAAGGGTGGTGACCAAGTCCTGACTACTAACAACTTGCATAGAATGTGTCAAGAGGATCTCTGACCTAATGTCCATCACCTTATCAGTGAAGAACCGAGCAAGCTCATCACACTGTAATTGTGAAAACATGCTTCGGAGCTGCAGACAGGTTGGGTTGCACAATCTATCCACAGTTCTGAAGAGCTGAGCTGGTCAGTCCTGGGCAGCAGGAATTTCCCCAGACAGGAATTCTGCCTTCTTACGAGAAATTTCTTACGAGAAATTTCTGACTGATAGAACTGATAATGTTCTAGCATTCTAAGGTGATCGGCAAGCCAGATTTCCACCAATGACATTCTAACATGCGTCCTAGTCGCTGCACCTCCCTCAAGGCCCCATTAAACCAAGGAGCCCAAGGTCGAAGGGAGAGATGGTGCACACGAACTGGAGCAATAGAATCCAGGGCAGAGGTGATGGCATTATTATAAGCCAGAATCAATGCCTCTGGATCATTGCAATGCACGGGAAGTTGTGATAGGTCAAGGACCGCAGCAAGGCCATCAGAAGTAATATTCCGTAGAGGGCGGTACTTGACCATCTCCACAGGGGTCGACCTACAAGGTGGGGTGCCAAAATTGAATCTCACAGTGTAGTAGTCGGACCATCTGACAGGTTCCACCCCCACATCAGAAGCCTCAATCCCCAGAAGGAAGACCAAGTCAAGAGAATGACCACCTTTATGTGTAGCAGTGGTAACCACCTGTGTTAGGCTCAGTGAATCCATTAACTGGAGGAAGTGCTGTCCAAATTGCGAGAGTTCGTCATCGATCCAGGCATTAAAATCACCTCAGTCTGTGAGACTCGAAGGCCATGTCAATGAATAAGTCCGCTACTTCCTTAAGGAATTGCTTCCCATCTCTGGGTGAACAGTAGATAAGAGCAATTCGACAGCCCACACCTGCTACAGCAGCACATTCAAAAGAGATGGTCTCCACAACTGGAACACTAGTGAGTACCAATTCAGTCTTGAAACAGACCGCAACCCCACCCCCCCGCGGTCCAACCTCGGGCGATGTATCACCATATACCCGGCTGGGATTGTAGCCTCCAATATTGGGCCCACATTATCATCCAGCCAGATCTCGGCGATACAAGCCAGATCTGTTGAACCAACAAGATCGGAGATCACAGTGGTCTTGTTCCGGACAGATCTAGCATTGCACAACAGTGCCCGGGTTGGACAAAACTCCTGGGCTGCCCTGGCTACCTGCCCATTACCAGCGATGGCACCCTCGGGTATGGGGACCAAACAAGATGGTCCACGCTCCAGGCTCCACTTCGCCCCAGGGTGTCTCCTGGGCTTAACCACCCTAATGAGAGTGCCCCGCTCCTCCAGCCTCCACTGTTTGCTCCCCCCATCCCATCCCCCCTCCTGCGGGCAATACCTAAAGCCCGACAACATTGATAAGTAGGAAAAAGTCAAAGGAGGGGGATGAAAAGGGCGGAGGGAGTGAAGAGCGGAGGCTGAATGGCGTACGACTGGGGTGGGGGGGTAACAGGCAAACACATATCCCAGGCCCACAATCAAGCCCTGCACTCAAAATGAAACAATATAAAAGCAGTAAAATTGTACCCCAAAAATCAACCACTCTTGAGATTCACCTCCCGGCACCCAACAAATACCTAAAAAAACAAGTTACTAACTTAAATAATAACATGTAACAACCTAACTTCTAATCATACTCTAAACTACACCACTAAAACAAAAATAAAACTAACATACCCAGGCTTCTCACTACCTGGTATTACTATAAAACATAAAAGTAAAAAATAACAAAAACTAAAATAATCAAAAAGATCGCCCTCCAGAGAAATCTCTCACAAATATCACTGGGGACAATGTATGCAAATCAATTAACAAAAGAGAAATAAACCAACAAAAAATAAAACTAAACAAACCAGAGTAAATATGTGGAAAAAAGTTTCATAATCCAACCCCCAGATTAGTCTCTCACACTAATCTAAAGGAGGGTAAAATTACAGATTTTTACTGAGCCCTCTCACTGCCTGAACTAATTTCCAAAAATAATACAAAAACTTGACGGCAGGGGAGATACAAGCTGGAGATATATAAAGAATAAAAATACTTGCTGTCCAGAAAATACAAGGACCAGAGAGTTGAACACATTAAATCCAGTCAGTCAGATTATAGGAGCTCATAGTGCCAGAACAGATGTCCAGTAGAATCAGAAATCGAAATCCAAATAGTCAACTTCAGAAATTTCGACCACAGTCCTCCCAGGGACCACAGATATCTTCAACTACAGAAAAAAGGGGAAATATCTCAGGAGATCGGTGGCATACCACTACAACCGTGGGCTGAGCTGGCCCTCTGACTGACCACCCCGCAAATCTAGGGGAAGGGAACAGAACACCGGTCCTCCGGCCGGCCCCACTCCCCAACCCTGTGGGAGCCAGAAACCCCCGAAATCCCCAGTAGCCCACGAGTCAAGTAACAAACAGGGTCAAAACCCAGAGAGCAAGTAAAAAAGGCACCACAAGTGCAGTAGCAGGATTAATAAAAAATAAAAGAATATGGAGCAGTCCTGCCCGAACAGCTCCTTTACCAGGACAGGTAACAGTTAAATCGCAGGGCAAGCAAATCCAGCTGACCGTGTCTTCTGTACTTCCATGACAGTAGCTCTGCTCAGCATAGCTCCAAATATCCAGGGAAAGTTGCTTCAAAGGGCATCTCAATAGATCCACAGTTACACACAGGGTGCCGACTCCCAACTCCAATTTAAACCGGGTACTCTGGTCTAAAGGAGCCAAACAAATCACCCCTGTTATGGCAAAACACAGTTCTCTCACTCCAGCACAGGTCCCACAAACAGTCCTGTAAACAGCTGCCACAGCGGCCGACTCTCGCCACCAGTTCTGTGGTTTAGACAACTAAAACCACCTCGGTGCCATATACAAGCAGCAAAGTCCACACCTCACCACAACCACTCCGGTTGCAAACGCTAATACAGGAAAAACAGGAAAAACCTGATAAGTCCCGAATGAAAAAAGTAGCAAGCAAGTCCTGGCTGAGGACATAGCAAGCACATCCCAACTGAGGAGGTAGCAAACAGGTAAGTCCCAACTGAAGCGGTAACAATAAATCCCGACTGAGGAATATATTCATACTCATCTGTATTGCTCCCTTATGCCTATCTCATGCCTGTTTGAAGCCCTGCACTGTATTCATATCCACTAGTTCCTGAGGTAGGCCTTTCCATGCATCCACCACACCTTCTGTGAAAAAGAACTTCCTCACATTACCTCTTAATCGGCCCCCCTTTAATCTCATGCTGTGTCCTCTTGCCCTGATATTTTTTATTGAACCATGTTAGACTCTTTCACGTTGTGTAAGCCCCTTGCAAATGGGGGTTCCTGGACGCTTTCTCGGAGCCTGCTTATGCTCCATGCCTGGTTGTGCGACTACGTGCCGCTTAAATGGGTAGCTAGTTGAGCCTAAAGCCTCTGTAAGCTGTCTTTAAGGGCTGCCTGTTGCAGCCATAAGTAACTGAAGTGGAGGGGGGCTGTGTGGTTGTATGCCCGAGTCCCGCCCAGGACACTGAAAAAATAACTCCCTTCTGCCATCGCTAGTGGTGCAGAGGGAGTTCTGTTGGAGGATGCGATTGTTTGTTGGGAATGATGTAAAATAATAATGATAATGTGGTTGTTCTAACCTGCCTTCCTTTTGCAGTGAGGACTGTTCGGTTGTCTCCTCCATTTTGGTCCAGAACTGTTGAATTGGACCAATCAGTACCTCGGGACCCTACAGAGTCGGCTGACCAATGGGGAAACTGCTTGTCCTTGAGAGAGGTATTATGGGCTATGGCACTTTTTCGCACCACTGAGAGCCGGAGGAAGTGACTGGCATGTTCGGCCAGCCAATGGGAATGGGTAGCGCCTGCTTGGGGTGGAATGCTCAAGGCTGTCAAAGTTAGATGCGCTGTGGCTTAGGAGAAGAGAGGAGCTCTGTGCTTCTGCGCTGGAGTAGTGTTCACACGGGAAGCGCGTGAAGGCCTGAGGTGACCGTTTTCTGCCTTGTGAAAATTCGGACTAAATCCGCCGGTGTGCGGTCGGAGGAGGCTGGTGCCAGCCCAGCTACCTACCAGGACTGGAGAGAATTGCTGAATCGCGCTCGGTCCAGCTGCCTGGTATGGTACCCCTCTGTTGTTTGCCATATAAATGTGTAAGGAGGCTGGTGAAATTCAGGCTCAGCCCTGCCAATGTTGAAGGAGTCATTATTTGCTGGAGTTGTGAGTACTGAATCAGGGTAGCTCCCTGAAAAGTGTGCAAACCGTGGTTTCCAGTTGTATGATTATACTTCTGACTGCCTAATTAAACTTTCCTCCTATTCTGACCTGCTCAGGATCGTAATGGTTATCTGTGTTAAGGGTCCCAACCAGCTGCCACGTTCAGACTAGCCGTTAGGGCTTGGGTACCCAGGGACAGTAAAGACTAGGTTCAGGCCTGTGCGCAGAGCCCTAGGTAGATAAGTATAGTGATAAGCTAATCAACTTGATTCCCCCTGTCCTTGTTATTCTTCCCTTGAATAAATCAGATTGTTCTTTGTGCAACTACACCCTGGCTATTGTGTACATTACTGGTGAACTGCTGCCTGGTGACTGCAATATAACTGTGCCTTATTTTACAGGGGGTCTCCAGAGGGAGTGGAGAGATATTGGTCGGGGGGGTAAATGTATTGGTGAAAAGTGTTATTTGTACTCTGTGTGAGCCACTAATGGGACAAACGGGGGGGTTGCAGTAACCCAGAGGGCTGTGACCGAGGCAATCTCGACCATATTGACCCCGACCTCTGGGTGGAGGCACCCGTCAATGGATCTGGGCCCCTTACCCTGTCTCTGTGGAGGCAGGCAGGGGTAGTAGCCTTAAGGGTAGCGCCCCCTGTGGGTTACAAATTGGAGGCACCGCTGGGATCAGCGTCCCCTAGTGGCCAAGTGGGGAAGCCAATAAGAAATGGAAAAAATGGAAGGGGATATGCTGGGAAAAATTAAACTGGGACCCATCAAGACCATGGTACACAGACTGATGGGGTGGGGTGAAGCCGAAGAGCTAGACTCCCAGAAGATGTGTTATTGTTAGATGTGCCTTTGGGAACCCCAACTGCTGACATAATTTCTGCTGCAGAGTGAGTAGAATGTTTGGGCAAAGTGGAGGTAAAAGGGCGTATGGCTGATTTGCTTGACCAGACGTTGCAGGTGTTACTTCTAAGCAGTGTGGTCATCGATCCCGAGAAGGTACCTCCTGTGATTTATCCGGAGGATGCTTCACAGGGATGGAGGCTAATTCATATTCGAAGTGGGCCAGTCACTCCTGGGGGGTCTCCCCAAATGAATAGTTTTAAAGACAAACTGCTTAAATTGTTGGCCGTGGAGGGGAGAACCACCCAGGAGCTGCTACAAGCCTTGGATTTATCCAGTGATGCTACCCCTCAGGGCTCCCCTGGCACCTCCCCTTGCTCACCCAAGAGTTCTGTGTTGGCTTCCCTGCCCCTGGTGGTCCCACCCATACAGCTCGATTCTTACCGTAAGTTAAAACTTTTCTCTGGTACGGTGCCAGTGCCTCCAGGGGAGGATGACCTGGAGGCTTGGGTGGACTATGCCACCCCTCTAGTCCAGGAATGGCAATGCTCTGAGGGGGAGAAAAGGAAGAGGCTGATGGAGAGCTTGAGGGGTCCTGCTTTAGAAGCCATTAGGTTCTTCCGGACCACCAGTCCGGAAGCCACCACTGTAGAGTATCTCTCTGTTTTAGAAGGGGTTTTTGGGAGTACAGAGACTGGTGAAGACTTACCATGGAAATTCAGGTCTGCTAAGCAGTGGAGAAATGAGAAACTGTCCGCTTTTGTTACTAGAGTGGAGCGGGCCTTGCAGAAGGCCTATAGAAAAGGGGGAATCACTGCCACAGCCCTGAATCGGGTCCGATTAGAACATGTTTTAAAATCTGCCAGATTTTCTAGTGTAATGCTGCTGAAACTTAAGTTACATGATCGGCGGGCCACCCCGCCTGAATATTGTCAATTAATGAGGGAAATTAAGGAGGTGGAGACTGATGAAGAGGGGTGGGAACCCTGTGTGGGGGCGGTAAACCCTAGTGGGACCCCTGAGCCTACTACCCCTGAGGAGACTGGCCTGCCCGGAGGGTCTGAGGGATCCCCAGATTTTCCAGGTACTGTGGGAATGCGAGTTATTTCCTCCGACCCCCACGTAGAGAGTGAGTTGAGGGCCGAGGTCAGGAATTTACGGGAGCTGGTGAGGGACTTGAAGCAATCTACTATGTACCCTGTCGGGTCCGGGGCCCCTGAGTCATGCAGAAACCCGAACCCTGGCCAAAGAGAGTCTTCTTGCCCCTCTCAGAGCCCCCCAAAGATAAGGTGCCCCCCGGAAAACAGTGACCCCGGACCCCAAGTTCCGTGATCATTGCGGGGAAGATGGGCATTTCCAACCTGAGTGCCAGAGGCCGGAGAATTTAAGGAAAATCAACAACAGACTGATCGCCCGACACCGCCAGGCCCAGGCTCGGGCCCCCAGAAAAAGTTTTGTGACTCAGGCTCATGCCCAGCTGACTATCCATGCTGCGGCCCCCAACTGGTCTGATGAGGTCGGGCCTTCAATGGAGACCCCCGGTGCGGGTAAATGGAATTCCCACTCAAGCTGTATTAGACAGTGGCTCCCAGGTAACCATCATGTTTCAGGACTGGCACCAGGCACACTTACCTAAGGTGCCCCTGCAACCTTTGAACGGTCTACATGTGTGGGGGTTGAGCGACAAGGCCTATCCATATTTGGGGTACATCCGAGTCTGGTTATCTTTCTCTGCAACTGTGGCTGGAATGGATGAGCAGGTGGAAACTCTAGTTTTAGTTTGCTCACCCACTGGACTGTACGATGGGGTGCCTTTGTTGAGTGGGACGAATGCGCATATGTTCGGACGATTGGCCCAATTGTGTTCAGAAAAACAAGCATTCCAGACCGGGCAAGCTTTGAGCATACCTGCTGTGATTCAAAAGGCAAGTGCCACTCAGAAGAAGGTTAGTCCGGAGGAACCTGAAGGCCCGGTGGGTGTGGTGTGGAAAAAGGATCCGGCCCCAGTGATACTTGCCCCGAATGCCCAATGTGTCCTGCATGGAGAAGTACGACTAAAGACCGATGTTAAGAATAAGTTGTTGATGTTGGATGCACCTGTGGAGGGAAGATTACCTGAGGGACTGTTGATCAAACCCAGCATCTTGCCGGCTAGAGCTCATGCTTATGTTAAGAGGGTGATGGTTCAAATGCATAATATGTCCGACAGAGAGATTCAAATAAGAAGAGGGTGCACCTTGGCAAGCGTACATTGTGCAGATACTGCAGTACTACCAAACAGAAAGGGTTCCAGGACCGATGATAGAGTTACTCCTGATTTGTTTGACTTCGGTGACTCCCCACTGCCAGCTGAATGGAAACAAAGAGTCAGTGAGAGGCTTGCCACGAGAGACCAGGTTTTCTCCCTGAAAGAGTGGGATGTGGGATGTGTGCAAGGGGCTGAGCATCACATTCGGCTGCATGACGAAAGGCCTTTCCGAGAGAGATCCCGGCGCCTGGCTCCCGTTGATATAGACGATGTAAGGCGGCATCTGCAAGAGATGTGGCTGCTGGTGTAATACAAGAGTCCAGGAGCCCCTATGCCTCCCCCATAGTAGTAGTAAGGAAAAAGAATGGGGCAGTTCGGATGTGTGTAGACTATCGCACTTTAAATCGGCGGACTATTCCGGACCAGTATACTATGCCACGCATACAGGATGCCATGGATTGTTTAAATGGTAGCAAGTGGTTCTCTGTGTTGGATCTTCGCAGTGGATACTACCAGATCCCGCTGGCCCCAGATGACCAGGAGAAGACTGCATTCATTTGCCCCCTAGGCTTCTATGAGTTTGTTCGGATGCCTCAAGGATTTCGGTGCCCCAGCCCTTTTCACGCTTTGATGGAATGGGTTGGGGACATGAATCTACTTGAGTGTTTGGTCTATTTAGATGATGTCATAGTGTTTGGCCATTGTTGGAAGAACATGAGCAGCAATTATTCAAGGTTTTGGATCGGTTGGAGGATTTCGGCCTCAAGCTGTCTATCGACAAGTGTCAATTCTTCCAGACTTCTGTGAAATACGTGGGCCACATAGTGTCCACTGAGGGCATAGAGACTGACCCTAGCAAAGTGGAGGCTTTGACCACTTGGCCTCAGCCCAGGAATTTGAAAGAGCTGCAACGATTCCTGGGGTTTTGCAGATACTATAGGCGGTCTGTTAAGGACTATTCTCGAGTGATTCGCCCCCTCCTCAACCTCACTCAGGGGTGTCCACCTACGCACAAAAAGTATAAGAAGGTTGTGCACTCTGAGACAGAAAAGAAGTATTTCCAGCTGAATGATGTGTTTTGGGATCGGTGGACTGCTGAGTGTGAGGAAGCCTTCTATGACATCATATATCAACTTACCCATGCCCCAGTGTTGGCCTGTGCTGACCCGGCCAAAACTTACCCATGCCCCAGTGTTGGCCTATGCTGACCTGGCCAAGCCATACGTTCTTCATACTGATGCCAGTCTACAAGGACTGGGGGCTGTGTTATACCAGAAGCACTCGCACGGTCTGAGACCTGTGACGTTTGCCAGCAGAAGCCTGATTCCTTCAGAAAAAAATTATCCAGTGCACAAACTAGAGTTCCTGGCTTTGAAGTGGGCCATTGTTGATCAGTTTCATGATTATTTGTATGGTGCCAAGATATTGGTAAAGACTGATAACAATCCTTTGACTTATGTACAGACCTCTGCCAAGTTGGATGCCACTGGCCATAAGTGGCTCTCTGCCTTGGCCACCTACGACTAAGCTGTTGAATACAGGGCGGGCCTAAACCATATAGATGCAGATGCTCTCTCTCGGAGGCCTATGCCACAAACTGATTGGGTCAGGTTGTCCGAACCTGACATAAGAGCCCTCTGCCAGAAATTTGACAAAGAGGAACAGGTGTCTCCTGATGGGGTGGACTGTATGGTGGATTGTTTGAGACCATCTGAAAATTGCATACCTGCTACCTACTGTCATTTCTCTGCATTAGACACTAGCTCACTAACCCAATTCAACAATGCTAGTCTTCAACAGGCTCAATCCTGTGATCCTATGATAAAAATGGCTGTGGAGGCTTTGCAGGCCGGGAGGGACGTGTCCAAGTTACGTTCTACTGATCTAAGGACTGCCTTGTTGTATAAGGAGGGCCCAAATTGAAGCTGATTAACCAATTACTACACAGAGAGACTGTGAATAAAGAAGGCCGGTAGACAAACAACAACTAGTGCTGCCTCAGCTTTTAAAGAACTGGTCTTAAGGTCTTTGCATGATCAGATGGGGCATCTCGGCATAGAACGAACACTTGATCTAGTACGGGCTCGATTTTACTGGCCGAAAATGAGTACGGATGTAGAGCAATATGTCAAGACCCATAGCCGCTGTTTGCAAAGGAAAGCTTTGTCTCAGAGGGCTGCTCCCCTGGTCAACATTACCACTAGTGCCCCTATGGAACTGGTCTGTATTGATTTTCTGAGTCTAGAGCCTGATCTGAAAAGTGTCAGTAACATATTGGTGGTCACTGATCATTTTACCCGGTATGCGCAGGCTTTCCTGACTAAGGATCAGAAAGCAACCACGGTGGCTAAGATACTTGTTGAAAACTTTTTCGTCCACTATGGGGCCCCGCAGCAGATCCATTCCGACCAGGGAAGGGACTTTGAGAGCCATTTGATTAAAGAGATGCTGTCTTTGTTGGGGGTGCAAAAGTCAAGAACCACCCCTTACCACCCTCAAGGAGATTCTCAGCCTGAAAGGTTTAACCGTACATTGCTTGACATGTTGGGCACATTGCAACCAAGAGACAAACCGAGATGGAGCCAGCAGATTAGCACCCTAGTTCACGCTTATAATTGTACAAAAAGTGACACCACAGGATTTTCCCCATACCAACTGATGTTTGGGAGAGAGGCTAGGCTGCCAGTGGATGTGTGTTTTGGGGTTTCCCCTGATGGGGTGCAAGCAGAGAACCATTTACAGTATGTACAGAAATTAAAGGCCCAATTAAACCATGCCTACCAACTGGCCCAGACCATGGCGGCTAAACAAAACCTGGCCAACAAGGAAAGATATGATAAGAGAGTGAAAACAATGGAGCTAAAAGAAGGGGACAGAGTGTTACTGAGGAATCTGGGACTGCATGGGAAACATAAGATTGCTGACAGATGGCATCACCTTCCCCACATTGCTGTGGGAAAATTGAAAGACTTGCCTGTATATAAAGTGCGGCCTGAGAACAATTCCAAAGATGTGAAAACTATACACAGGAATCATCTGCTGCCAATCGGGCAAATCCTGATTGAAGCGGAATCTCCAATTGCCTCTCCCTCCAGGCCTGTGACTAGATCTGCTGCTAAGACAACCACCAAACCTGTTGATTCTTCCACAGGCCAACCCAGGGGGCCTCGCTTAGCCTTTGCAGAAAGAAATGATCAACCAGTGGTGTCAGAAGACAATGAAGATGATATTGAATACTATCCCTCTTATGAACCGAGTCAGTTATTTCGGGGCAATCCCCTTGTTAACTCTGGAGATGAGGTTGGGCCTCCTGGACTGTCTAAGCCCCCAGCTTTGTCTCCAGAACCCATGTTTCCTGAGCTTGAATTGGGTAGCAGCAACGCCCACAGGGTGGGATCCTTGAGCATGGCTGAACTGTCTGGCCTGCCTGCATTATCTGATTTTTCAGAGGAAAAGAGTGAGATGGGGAACAAACGAGTGATATGCCAGACCCGGAAGAATATTTCGAATGCCCTGATGGTTCCTCACCGGTGCCTAGACAGCCCCCAGCTGAGCCCAGTGGGGTGGGTCCGGGGATAGAAGGTCAGGCCCCCAGTAGTACTATGAGTGCTGAGCCCTTTTCCCCCGTAGAAATTCCCCTTGCTAATGTCACTGAAACTGAATTGGAGTTAGGGCCTGTTTCAGGATCTCTCGAGACCCCTAGGTGATCTGACCGAGAAATACGGCCGGTGATAAAGTTGAGTTATGAGTCTCTGGATCAGCCAGTGGACTTGCCCTTAAATGTGGTCCACAAAGGGGTGTATGTGTCCCCGAGTTCCTTGCCTAAGCTAGCCTTGGGGGATGACTCCAGACTGTTAGTATTACCCTTTGAGTGCGGTGCCCCTGCTTTAGGTAACCCACCTGTAGCTGAAAGGGAGGGGTCCCCCCAGTCCCGGTGTCACGAGCAGGAACTAATGCCCTGAGTTAAGAAAGGGAGCAAGCGTTTGTGTGTATAAGGTTGTGTAAACCATAGTACATTGTAAATGTAATATTCATGTATGTAATGCAAAGTGTGATATAGTGTTAACTAAGATATTTGCTCTACAGTGATTCAAGGTAACTACTTAACGCTGACGCCAAGTTTTTCCAGGCCAGGAGGGTGTAACCTTTAAACGGGGGTTCTGGACGCCGGAGCTCGCTTCATGCTCCATGCCTGGTTGGTGATCGCATAAAAGCCATTTAAATGGGTAGCAGTTGAGCGCTTTAAAAGCCTCTGTAAGTTGTCTTTAAGGGCTGCCTGTTGCAGCCGTAAGTAACTGAAATGGAGGGGGCTGTGTGGTTGAGTGCCTGAGTCCCGCCTGGGACACTGAAAAATAACTCCTTCTGCCATTGCTAGTGGTGCAGAGGGAGTTCTGTTGGAGGATGCGATTGTTTGTTGGGAATGATGTAAAATAATAATGATAATGTGGTTGTTCTAACCTGCCTTCCTTTTGCAGTGAGGACTGTTCAGTTGTCTCCGCCAATTTGGTCCAGAACTGTAGAATTGGACCAATCAGTACCTCGGGACCCTACAGAGTCGGCTGACCAATGGGGAAACTGCTTGTCCTTGAGAGAGGTATTATGGGCTATGGTGCTTTTTTGCAACACTGAGAGCTGGAGGAAGTGACTGGCATGTTCGCCCAGCCAGTGGGAACGGGTGGTGCCTGCTTGGGGTGGAGTGCTCAAGGCTGTCAAAGTTAGATGCGCTGTGGCTTAGGAGAAGAGAGGAGCTCTGTGCTTCTGCGCTGGAGTAGTGTTCGAGCGGGAAGCGCATGAAGGCCTGAGGTGGCCGTTTTCTGCCTTGTGAAAATTCGGACTAAATCCACCGGCATGCGGTCGGAGGAGGCTGGTGCCAGCCCAGCTACCTACCAGGACTGGAGAGAATTGCTGAATGACGCTCGGTCCATCCGTGATGTTGAAGCTGCCGTTTGCTGCCTGAATTTTTTCTGCAAGTTCGTAAAAGCCTGAAAGCAGCTGCCTGGTATAGTACCCCTCTGTTGTTTGCCATATAAATGTGTAAGGAGGCTGGTGAAATTCAGGCTCAGCCCTGCCAATGTTGAAGGAGTCATTATTTGCTGGATTTGTGAGTACTGAATCAGGTAGCTCCTCGAAAGTGTGCAAACCGTGGTTTCCAGTTGTATGATTATACTTCTGACTGCCTAATTAAACTTTCCTCCTATTCTGACCTGCTCAGGATGTAATGGTTATCTGTGTTAAGGGCCCCAACCAGCTGCCACGTTCGGACTAGCCGTTAGGGCTTGGGTACCCAGGGACAGTAAAGGCTAGGTTCAGGCCTGTGCACAAAGCCCTAGGTAGATAAGTATAATGATAAGCTAATCAATTTGATTCCCCCTGTCCTTGTTATTCTTCCCTTGAATAAATCAGATTGTTCTTTGTGCAACTACACCCTGGCTATTGTGTACATTACTGGTGAACTGCTGCCTGGTGACTGCAATATAACTGTGCCTTATTTTACAGGGGGTCTCCGGAGGGAGTGGAGAGATATTGGTCGGGGGTAAATGTATTGGTGAAAAGTGTTATTTTTATCCTGTGTGAGCCACTAGTGGGACAAACAGGGGGTTGCAGTAACCCAGAGGGCTGTGACCGAGGCAATCTCGACCATATTGACCCCAACCTCTGGGTGGAGGCACCCGTCAACAGATCTGGGCCCCTTACCCTGTCTCTGTGGAGGCAGGCAGGGGTAGTAGCCTTAAGGGTAGCGCCCCCTGTGGGTTACAGTTGTTAATGCCCTTAAGGTGTTGGAATGTTTCAATCATATCACCTCTCTCAGTCTTTCCTCTAGAGTATACATACTGAGCTCCATTAATCTGTCCTTATATGTTTTCTAATGCAGTCCCAGCACCATTTTGGTTGCCTTTCTCTAGACTGCCTCCATTTTGTCAATGTCCTTGTGAAGGTGCGGCCTCCAGTACTGCACACATTACTAAAAATGGTGCCTGCAAGATGGCAGCCACGGTGGGCTAGCCGTTTGTTCGTATTACTGTTTGCTGCTTTGTTATCCGTTTTAGTGCTGCTCTATTTGTTTTAATGCCATTTTATCTTTTCCCGTTTGACGCCTCAAACATTTATTTCGGCTTTATAGAAAGTGTGTCTCCGTTTTTGAGGTTCTGCTTTGTGTGCTTGAGCGTGCTTGTGTGTTGGGATTAAGCGTGCAGGCAGGGAGAGTTGAGGAGGACGTAAGCGAAGTCTCAGTTACATCTAAAACGCTAAATCTCTGAGCTCTCACCGTCCGTTTTATTTTTCGTTGCATTTGGACTGCGATTTGGAGTTCTTAACTTGGATTTTTCACCCCTGGTGGTGTCTTGTCGGGCACCGAGTGGACTGGTCTGGGATTGCTACGGAGATCTAGTAGCCCAGGGCCCGGTGGCTGTTGCTTAGTGCGAGTTTCTGATCGCTGTGTGTGTTCCCCGGAGTGTTACTTGTAGGACTCCAGGATGATTATCTTCGGCTGTGATCCTGTGAACCTAATTCCTCACCACCCATAGCTCTGTTAAGGCCACTTTCAAGGTGCCCAGAACCAAGACCTCTCTTGCCCAGAGATCCTTCCTCTACCGAGCCCCCACCTGGTTCAACTTCCTCCCTAGCTGCATCTCCAACTAGCCAAAAATTGGCTCCTTCAAAACAGCCCTTCAGAACCATATCTTTAATTCCAGCTGCTGTAGGTGCAACTAACCCCCTGTTGTAACCTGTGGTTCCCACCCGCCTTGCCCCCTGGCGCGACAATGTCCACTGGATAGCCTCTCCCTTCCCCAGGCCTACCCCTTCCCTACTAGGTCCAAACAGGGATGTAACCCACTGTCTTCTCTGAGGACCTACTATATCCATGAGTGTAACTCACAATTTTGTAACATTATGTAACCTAAGTAACATACAAACTACTACATTATGTAACCTAAGTGTCTCTATGTTAAATGTTCCTTTTACTGCACTTGTAATGTTATCCTCTGTTTTAATCTGCACTGTAATAACTGTCTTGATGTCTGCCCTCCCTACGACGAGGTGCTTTTGTAAATGAGTCTCTGACTCAAAGGTTGTAAACCTGATTTGTAATGAATAAATGAATAATTGGAAGATCTATTAGGACAAAGGGATACAAAGTTTCTGCTGCCTTTTTGGAGAGTTTGATGTCATTTTACACATTTGTGACTGGGTGAGCTTGGGCTTGGACCTCAAAACTGGGTTTGTGGGGTTCCTGAGGTGCCTCAGGGTTAGTGTCCCACATAGGGGTGGGGAGTGGGACTGGTTGGAGGGCCGGTACGTTATTCCTTTTCCCCTAGACTCATGGGGTAGCCAGCTGAGGGGGGGGCTGACTTAACTTGGAGTCGAGGTAGTGGGCCACTGACTAGCTGGGGTAATTACATCTTGAAATGCTGGAAGGAACCTGAGGCCTGTTGATGGCCCTTTTTTGATGTGGAATTGGAAGCCTTAGATTGGAAGACTGGGAATCACGTTGTTTGCTGGTTTTCTTGATGACACTGGGGCTGGTATCCTGAACCTTGTATCCTGAGTTAAGGCTGCATGCTTGATGTGTTTACAACCAGATTGGACCTCTGCTGAATGCAAGTACTTTGTGATTTATGTGTACTTTTGTGGAAATTGTGTGGGCAGTGAGAGTGCTCGGTAACAGCTGTGAATCCACCTATTTTTCAGATATATGTGAGAGATATTGTCTGAAGGGTGGTTTCTATAACATTTCCTCAAACCTTTTTTTTTTTTTTGTTTATTATTTTATTATCATTTTGATGTTCATTTATTTGTTTTGTAATAAGCAGCGAGAGTGCTTAGTTTAAGTAGGGTACCAGGTAGTGAGAGGACCTGTCTGCTAAATAATTGTTTCTTAGTTAGTTTAAATTTGGTTGACCTCCAGGTAGTGAGAGGACCTGTGGGCTAAATAAATGTTTTAAGGAGGTTTATGTATTTAGATGGTTTAATTTATTTTTAATTGAGTTATTTGTTATTCTAATTTGGAGTGGGAATAGATTATTTATTTGTGGGACGTGTGAGGAGTAGTTTAGGATAGGGTGAGATTTTTGGGGTTTTGTACAATAATTACGGTTGTTGTAAATTGAGCAGCTAGATTTGTACTGTATTGCTGTGTTTTGGGCCTGGGACACATGTCAGCGTGTTACCCCCATAGTCGTGCGCTATTCAGCCTCCGCTTTCCATGCCCTCTGCCCTTTTTCCCCTCCTCCGTTGTCTTTTTCCACATATCAATGTTGTCGGGCCTTGGGTATTGCTCGCAGGAGCGGGGGCAGGGTGGGGGATGTGAACAGCGGGGGCTGGAAGAGCGGGGCGCTCCAATCAGGGTTGTTAAGCCCAGAAGATGCCCTGGGGCAAAATGGAGTCAAGAACGTGGGCCATCTTGTCTAGTCTCCATACCCAAGGGCACCATCATTGGGGATGGGCAGGAGGTCGGGGCAGCCCAGGAACTCTGTCCAACTTGGGCAGTGTTGTGCAACGCCAGATCTGTTAAAAACAAGACCGCAGTTATTGCTGATCTTGTTGGGTCAGCAGATCTGGCGTGCATCACCGAAACCTGGCTGGATGATAATGCAGGCCCCATATTAGAGGCTGCAATTCCGGCTGGGTATTTGGTGATACACCGCTCCAGATTGGATCACGGGGGGTGGGGGTTGCTGTTGCAGTCTGTTTCAAGACTGAATTGGATTTCACTAGTGTTCCAGTTGAGGAGACCTGATCATTTGAATGTGCTGTGGTAGCAGATGTGGGCTATAGGATAGCTCTCATCTACAGTACACCCAGAGATGGGAAGCAATTCCTTAAGGAAGTGGCGGACGTTGTGGTTGACCTGGCACTTGAGTCACCCAGGCTAATGGTCCTGGGTGACTTCAGTGCCTGGATCAATGACAAACTCTCGCAATTTGGACAACACTTCCTCCAGTTGATGAATTCACTGGGCCTCACACAGGTGGGTACCACTGCTACCCATAAATGTGGCCATTCTCTTGACCTGGTTTTCCTCCTGGGGATCGAGATCTCTGACGTGGGGGAGGAACCAGTCGGATGGTCTGATCACTACACTGTGCGATTCAATTTTTGCACCCCCTTGTAGGCCAACCCCTGTGGAGATGGTCAAGTACCGTCCTTTATGGGATGTTACTCCTGACGGCCGAGCAGCAGTGCTTGATCTATCATAATTTCCTGTGGCTAGCAGTGATCCGGAGGTTTTGGTTCTGGCCTATAATAAGGCCTTTACCTCAGCGCTAGATTCTATTACTCCAGTCCGTGTGTGTCCTCTCTCCCTTCACCTTCGGTCTCCGTGGTTTGATGGAGCCTTGAGGGAGTTGCAGCAACTAGGACGAAGGCTAGAAAGATGCTGGCGGAAATTCGGCTTAGATGCCAACCATCTTAGACTGCTAGAGCATTATCAGCTCTATCAGTCATAAATTTCCAATAAGAAGGCAGAGTTCCTGTCCAGGGAAATTGCTGGCGCTCAGAACCGATCAGTCCAACTCTTCAGAACTGTGGACAGGCTGTGCAACTCAGCCTGTCTGCAGGTCCGAAGAGCTTTTTCACAATTGCAGTGTGAAGAGCTTGCTTGGTTCTTTGCTGATAAGGTGGCCAACATCAAGTTGGAGATTCGTGTGACACATTCTTTGCGAGTTGTTGACGATCGAGGCTTGGCTACTATCCCCCCGTTTTCCTGGAGTACCTTCGACTGGCCGGAAATCGTGGATGTTATGCAGATTGTCCAGGGGATGCACCCTATATGTTATAGTTTAGATCCGGGCCCTACATCCCTGATAATGGGTTGTGGTGTTTCTATCGGCCCGGTTCTGGCACAGATAGTCTGGTGCTTCCTTGACTCTGGTGAGTACCCCTGCTGTTTGAAAGAAGCAGTGTTGACACCTTTGTTGAAGAAGGCTTCATTGGACCCAGACTCTCTTGCAAACTACAGGCCTATCTTTAACCTTCCCTTTGTGGGGAAGGTGATTGAGAAAGTAGTGGCTGCTCAGCTGGAGAACCATTTAACCATCCATAGCATCTACGAACTTCTCCAATACAGTTTCCAAAAGAGGCATAGTACTGAGACTGCACTGGTTTGGGTGCTCAATGATCTCCTGATGGCAAGAGACCAGAGAAAGTGGTCCATTTTGGTACTTGTAGATTTGTCATCAGCTTTTGACACTGTTGACCATGGGGTTCTGCTTTAGCGCCTGAGATTCATCTGTGGGCTCTCTGGTTTGGTCCACAGATGGTTTACATCCTTTCTCACTAGAAGAACTCAGATGGTGGTGTCATTTTTTTCCCCCTCAGACCCTATCTCTTTGTCTTGCGGGGTCCCTCAGGGCTCAGTGCTGTCCCCCATGTTGTTTGTGGTGTACAGGCTTCCCCTCGGAGACATTGTAAGATGGTATGGGCTGAGGTTTTATTGTTATGCCAATGATACCCAACTCTACCTGTCTTTCATGCCTGACCAGGAAAGAGCACTCTTGGTATTTAACGACTGCCTCAATGAAATCCAGGATTGGATGAAGTCCAGCTGGCTGAAGTTGAACCCTGGGAAGATGGAGGTGATGGTTGTGGATCCAGATCACCGGATGGAGGGGTTGGGGGAAGGTCAACCCTTAGGATTATTCCTTGGGGCTTCCGAGCTTCCTTCCTCTGAACAGGTGCGAGACCTAGGGGTGATACTTGACGATGGGTTGACACTTCGAGCACAGGTGTCAGCTGTCATTAAGTCATCTTTCTACCATCTGAGAAACATCGCTAGGATCAAGCACCTTGTTCCTTCTGGTGACCTTCCTACGTTGATCCATGCCTTTGTGACCTTGCGTCTAGATTATTGCAACTCGCTTTACTTTGGGCTACCGGGGGTTGATATTTGCCGCTTGCAGTTATCGCAGAATTCCTCAGTCCAGTTGTTCATGGAGATTCCTAGATCTTCCCATAACACGCCGGTGCTGCGGGAACTGCACTGGCTGCCTGTTCAGTGGTGGATCACCTTCAAAGTTGGTTTACTGACATATTAAGCACTACACGGACTGGGCCCTCACTACCTGAAAGAGCTTCTGGTTCCTTATCGCCCTGAGCGACCGCTCCGCTCGGCCGATGAGGGGTTGCTGGAGATTCCAAGGGTGTCTTTAAAATCTGCTGGGGCCCGGGCATTTATGTTCGTGGACCCTACCCTCTGGAACTCTCTACCCCATCAGATTAGGGAGTGCATAACCGTGGGGGGATTTAAACAGGCCTTAAAAACTTTTCTTTGGAAAAAGGCATACGGTGATGAAGACTGCAGACTTTGATTGTATTGTATATTTTAATGGGATTACTGTATTGTTTTTGTTTTAACTGTTTTAATTGTACTGTGCCTTGACACCTGAAAGGCGCATTAAAAATAAAGTATATTATTATTATTATTAACCGGTGTATTGTAAAGAGGGATTTTTTCCTCCCTCATACGACTCGTGATACCCATACTAATACTCCCCAACATCCACCTAGCCTTACCTACTGCTTTAGTGGTCTGCTTGGATGATTTCAGATCATCTGTGATGATGATGCACAAGTCTCTTTCTTCCCTTGTGATTGCCAGCAACTCCCTTCCCAATCTATAGGTGGCTTCAGGGTTTCTCTTACCTATGTGAATGATCTTGCACCTATTTGCATTAAACCCCAGTTGCCAATCTTCCGAACATTTTGTCAGTTTATCCGGATCTCTGCTCATTTGGCCCACCCCATCTGGATCATCTACTTTGTGCAGATCTTGCTGTTATCTGCAAAAAGACAAACATTACCCTCCAGTCCATCTGCAATGTCACTGATGAAGATATTGATGTTGACTGGCCCCAGGACTGATCCCTCAGGTACCCCACTTCTGACTTGCATCTCTTCTGACTGAATACCGTCCAGCACAACAATCATGTTATAAAGCTGCATAGCATGTTGACCACGGTCTGTGGTTAGTCGAATTCATTATACATCATAAATAAATAAGCAAAGACATTTCATTGTTACAAATTGGGTAAATTCAAAATTCAGCTACAGTAATGGCAGGGCAAGTTGCAAAACTTCATTGCAAACCATAGAAACATAGACTATGATGGCAGATAAGGACTGCTTGGCCTGTCTAGTCTGCCCATTTCCCTATCTACAGGATAAGCTGCAGATCCTAGTTAACCAACAGCCTATTTCTTCCTACCCCCCATGAGAATTGCCTTATGTCTGTCCCATGCATTCTTGAATTCTCCCACAGTTTTAGACCCCACAACCTCCTCAGGAAGGCTGTTTCAGGCATCCACTACTCTCTCTGTGAAATAATACTTCCTCACATTGCCCTTGAACCACCCCCCCCATCTTTAAATTGTGTCCCCTTGTTCTTGCACGTCTCTTTTTCTGAAAGATGCTACCCTCTTGGACTTTGTTGATTCCACTGAGGTACTTAAAAGTTTCTATCATGTCCCCCTCACCCTTCTTTCCTCAAGGGTATACATATTAAGCTCCTTTAGTCTCTCCTCATACGGCTTCTCTTGCAGACCCTGCACCATTTTAGTTGCCCTCCTCTGGACTGCCTCTATCCTGTCTATGTTCTTGTGGAGATGGGGTCTCCAGAACTGGATGCAGTACTCCAGATGGAGTCTCACCAACTGTCTGTACAGAGGGATAATAACTTCCTGTTTTCTGCTGCTGATGCCTCTCCTTATGCATCCCAGCATACCCCAGCCCTCCCTACTGCCTTCTCACATTGCTTGCTAACCTTGAGGTCATCTGATATGATTACCCCGGTCCCTTTCCTTTTTATTGTTGTTACTACCTCCCTGGTATTCTTCTCCTGGGTTCTTGTTTCCCAGGTGCATTATTTGCACTTCTTTGCATTGAATCCTAGCTGACATACTTCTGACCATTCCTCCAACCTTGCCAAGTCCCTTCTCATCCTTTCCACACCTCCTTGTGTATCAACCCTGTTGCAGATCTTTGTGTCATCTGCAAAGAGGCATACTTTTCCTTCTAGTCCCTCTGCAATGTCATTTATGAAGACATTAAAAAGGACTGGACCCAATACTGAACTCTGTGGTACCCCACTAGTAACCCCTCTTTCTTCAGAGTCAAACTTCTTCAAACCACCTTACTAATCACGTAAACTGTCATAAAACATTACTTTGTTAACACTACAGTAAGTGTCATGTATTTACCATTTGTTGCTACACTGCGGTCCCACGAAACTTGCTGTAGCTGTGCCAAGGTCTACATGCAGACAGCATATTAATCCACTTTTAGCCAGCGGTATTTAGGGCACTAGTGGCACTGTTCAAGCATGAGAGCCGGTAGTGATGGGTGTCCTTTTTTTCTAAATTCTTTAAGTGCATGTTGTGTAACCAGCAGCAGCATGATACCATCGTGCACTTTGACTTGAGAAGCAACGAGTTTGCCATCCACATTTTGATGATGACCACCCTTGCCTTTCTGCTACCATGGGATGTCTGCAGTGCTTATGAGTAGCTGCGCACGACAGGTGTATGTAATAGCGTGTTGATGAACTGGCCTATTACCACGGGTACTTTGAGGACTCATGAATCAATCAATCAATCAATAAAATCTTTATTTATATAGTGCCTTTCAAAGTCAAGGCACTGTACACAGTATAACCAGAAATATTAAAAAACAGACAACAGTATAAATTATTTAAAATCAGTCTGGAAAAGCCAATGAAAATAAATAGGTTTTCAACATAGATTTAAAACTACTGACGGTCAGGCATTCTCTTAACCGACAAGGTAGAGAATTCCACAGGGTTGGTGCTGCAAATGAAAAAGCACAAGCTCTAAATGTTTTTAGGTGAACCCTGGGAATCTCTAGCAATCCCTCACTGGTGGACCGGAGAGGACGATTGGGGGAGTAGGGAATCAGGAGCTCTGTCAGGTAGTCAGGTCCCTGTTCATATAGGGCTTTAAAGGTAAGCAAGCCTACCTTGTAGGTGATCCGCCACTGAACCAGCAGCCAGTGCAGTACGTGCATCACAAGCATAATGTGGCTGGTCCTAGAAGTACAAGTCAGCAGCCTGGCTACAGCGTTCTGCACTAGCTGCAAGCAGCGGATATCAACCCCAGACAGCCCTAGGTAGAGGGCATTGCAGTAGTCAAGATGGGTAGTAATGAAGGCATGGACCAATGCTGGAAGGTCACCAAGTGGAACCAGGTGTTTCAACTGGGCGGTATTCCTCAGATGGTAAAATAAGGATTTAACCACAGCTGACACCTGAGATTTCAGGGTCAAGCCATCATCAAAAATAACGCCCAGGTTATGCACCCGATCTGAGGTAGTGAGCTGGACACCATCAAGCCATAAGTCCGACACATGCCCAGCCCCCAAAACCACCCCGGGTGACCCGGGTCTACAACCAGCACCTCAGTCTTATTCGGATTCAGTCTTAGCCAACTGAAGCTCATCCAGTCTTCGATCTCAGAGAGGCAATTATTTAGCACAGAGATCGCATCTACCTGTCCAGGCACAGAGGACATATACAGCTGAGTATCATCTGCATTGCAGTGAAAACTCAAGCTGTATCACCTGATGATATCTCCCAATGGCAGCATATACACTGCGAACAACATGGGCACCAATATGGAGCCCTGTGGGACCCCACAGGACAGAGGATGGGTGTCAGAGGAATAAATTCCAGTGACCACCCTCTGAGACCCGCCTAAGAGGAACAATCGAAACCATTTGAGGACTGTACCTGACAGTCCACAAAGGAACTGCAGGGTCTCCAAAAGCACCCCATGGTCCACAGTGTTAAAGGCTGCTGAGAGATCAAGAAGGACCAAGATGGTACGAACCTTTCGATCTCTTGCCATTAGGAGATCATTGAATACCCGAACAAGGGAAATCTCTGTGCTATGCCTCTTCCTGAAACCAGACTGCAGAAGTTCATAGATATTGTGGGTTACAAAATGATCATCCAGTTGCAACGCAACCACCTAAACAATAACCTTCCCAACAAAGGGCAGGTTAGAGACGGGTCAGTAGTTAGCTGGATTGTCGGGATCTAAGGAGAGTTTTTTAAGGAGTGGCCAAATGACTGCCTCCTTTAGGGGGTCTGGAAAGACCCCCCTCTCCAAAGATCTCCATACAATTTCAGCTAGGATTGGGCAGATAACATCTACACACTCAACTAAAAGGGGGTAGGGCCCGAATCCAACAGGTTGGGCACAGAGTCTGGACAACCTGCACAATGTCCATGAATTCTGGTCAGCTAAAGTACATCCAGACAGACCGGGTGCTCACTACCTCCCATTGACCTCCACAACCCCTCATAGAGAGAGCAGGGCCGATTCCGGACCTGATGCTGGCAATCTTATCTGCGAAGAACCAAGCTAGTTCATCACACTTAATTTGTCAAAAAGCTCTTCCGGACTGGAGACAGATTGGATTGCACAATCTGTCAACAGTTCAGAAAAGTTTAGCTAGTCAGTTCTGCACAGCAGAAATCTCCCCAGACAAGAACTCTGCCTTCTTACAGGTGATTTCTGATTGATAGCCCTTATAGTGTTCCATCAATCTAAGCCTGTCAGCATCCAGGCCGGATTTCCGCCATGCTCTCTCCAGCCTTCGACCAACTCGCCTTAACTCCTTCAAGGTCCCATCATACCAAGGGAACTTTGGGCGAAGAGTGAGTGGTCAAACACGAACAGGAGCAATCAAGTCAAAGGCATCTCCCACTGCCTTATTATAGGCTAGTACGAGGTACCCTGGACTTGTGCTTTCACCCAGCAATCCTGATAGGTCTAGAACCACTGACAGACCACCTGAGTTAACTCTCTTTAAAAGGCAGTACCAGACCATCTCCAAAGGGGTAGGTCCATTTGGGGGGGCCCCGAAACTGAACCCTATGGTGTGATGGTCAGACAAAATGACTGGCACCACCTCCAAGTCAGAGATCTCCATCCCCAGGAGGAACAGCAGATCCAATGAGTGACCTCCTATATGGGTAGAGGAGGTAACCACCTGTGTAAGGCCAAGCATTGTCATTAGCTGGAGGAGATTTTGACTAAACTGAGAGAGTTCATCACTGACCCAGGCACTGAAGTCCCCCAGAATTATCCATCTGGGAGACTCCAATACCATATCGAAGATGAAGTCCCCGATCTCCTGCAGGAATAAACCCCCATCACCTGGTGGATGGTAAATGAGGAGTATCCTGCAACCTACACCCTCTCCCATGATACACATTGTGTAGCGCCAAAACCCTATGTAGCATATTGAGTTTTTTGTATGTTAAGGACATGGCCAGTGATGATTTTCCACCCATGAACAACACAATTGAAGGGTGACTCCTGAAATTCATTGGTGGTAGAATCGCAGCCCACAGTGTGGTACTTCAGCGATGTACTACCTGGTCAGCATCGCATCACGTAGGTACGCATTCAGCAGGTGCAGCATGTAGAGGATTGCAGGCCCAGATAACAGTGGACAAAGGCATGCAGGAAGCACATAATGGTCATTGTTGAACAGTACCAGCAGCAATGCATCCACGACTCTCTCATGTGCATCGTAGTGAAACATTGTCTGTTGTTGTAGTGGGTTACCATGTCAGGGACACCATACAGACACCAGTCGTTCACTTTGAATGATTACCCAGTGGACGTATGAATTTCATGCTTCGCTACGTAGTGCCATGGCTGTTGGTGGTGTGGTGGTGGGTGTTTCTGTTTCTGTTGCTTGGCACTGTTTGCCCACTGACCATGTGTTCCTGGCGGTGTGCAGTTTCCCTTCACATGTAAAGCATTACACTGCATCTCCTGTGTGTCATGTGTGCTGTTCCCATGGTACTCACCAGTTGTACATGCACACATGGGTGGGTAAGGAATGCACCAATGATTTTGTGTGTGTGTGTGTGTGCATGCTGAGGTGTGGTTGCTGTGCCTGTGGCGGTGTGGGTGCTGGGCTGATGTGTGTTGCACTGGGGTTTTCTGTAATGTGGTGGTTGGTTAAATTGAGTGTTACAGATGAGGTCCATCTGCTGTTATGGGACACTTCATCTACCTAAGGTTGTTTCAAACAGTAACTGCATGATGCCTGCAACCAGCACTGAGTTGATTATGTATTTGACCCTGCCAATGGCAGGTGCTGTGATGCTGAAAGCCACATCCCCCATAGGTCTGTGTTTTTCTGTTCAACTAAGAAGTGATGTTGACTATGACTATTGTGTTTCCTCTATGACACATGTGTCGTACATAGTGTCTATGTAATATATGTAGTGATATTCAACAAATCACATGACAGTTATGACGTACAATGTCAAAAGTATTAATGTGTGTTATGCACTTGGTATCTCTTCTCAGCTATTCAGTCAGTACCAAAGTATAAGGATGCAAGTGTACAGACAGATGCCATGGTACACCACCTTTTCATATTTTCACCTGTACCTAGTTCAGACTCTGAGTCAGACAGTGAGCCACTTCTTGATGCTAAAGATGTCAGCTATGTACCAACCAGTTCAGATAGTGAGTTAGAGGTAGACATAACTAATCCTGAAGTGAGGTAAGATATTTTCTCAAAGTATGGTAATAAAGAAAGAAATTAATAATAAAATAGATTCACAATTCTAATTGTGGAACCATGGAATTAGACTACTGAGCAATATCCATGCCTCATCATTTTGTGAGCAGGCTCAGTCTTGTCACGGATGACACCAAGAAGTGTGCTGTTGTTGACGACACACGAGGGGGTGGCAGAGGGCAGATGGTGATGTAATAATAAATTGAGTAGTGATCATCAATGTGCCAAACTGTGTCTGAACACAAAGCAGTGCAAGGTTATGCACTTCTGGTAGAGCAACAGGAACCATGAAAGTTTATGTTGTGTGTGGTCAGTGGTCACTGACGAGGAGAAGGAACTTGGGGTAAGAATAACGGGGAGCATGAAGAACTCGTGTCAAAGCAGGAGTGCAGCGGCTACAAGCAACTGGATGCTTGGATGCATTGCGTGGGGTATGATGTCCAGGCACAAGGATGTGATTCTGCCCATGTGCAGGTACTTGGTCATGACTCAGTTGTAATACTGCATGCAAAACTGGGATGCGTACCTGAGGACGGATATGCAGCGTCCACATGCTCTACATCCCAGAGCCATGGAAAACATAAAGGTGATGGAAGGCACAACCTATAAAGAAATGCTGAGTAACTTCTGGCTGTTAACCTTGTATGAGAGAAGGTATAGGTGGGAAATGATTGAATCTTGCAAATACTTGAGGGTCAGCAACAAATCGGGCACACTTTTGCTGCATTTGATGTGCTCAGTAAGGGACATGAGTGTGCTCGGGGTAACACTGGATGTGTTGTGGTTTCAGGAGGGAGATGAGGAGGCATTACTTCACTGAAAGGGCAGTGTGTAAATCCCCAGAATAATCGAGTGCCCCCATGGGCCGCATCTTTGGTGCACACCTGCTACATGTGTCAAGCAGGTGGAAATGTCAACAACCCCCCAAATGCATCCCCGTTACACAGCCGCTACATGTGGCAATACAGTGCAATGTATAGAAACCATCCACCATCCCCAAGCCATACACACTGGTGCTGCAGTCAACAGGATCCCCCTCCCCAGTTGCCTAACAGACATCCCACCCACACACACACGCAAGGCACCCCCTACACACCCATTCCCCCATCACTGCATATGTCCCCCGATGGTGGTCAGCACAACCCACCCTCATACCAACACGGCTCACCACCCACAGAGCTGTCAGTGACTGACAGCTAATGTACATCCTGCAGCACATTCTTGACAGTGTGCAGTTCATACTGAAGGCTCATTGGTGGACAGGGTCCATCAATGGGCTACAGGAGTACAGTGGGTATGAGTCGGGTTGGTGGGTGGTTTTCTGTACATTGCACTGTATTGCCTCATGTAGCAGCTGTATAATGGGGATGCAGGGGTGGTGGCTGTCTTTACTTCTTGCATGACGTGGGAAGCATAATTTCTATGGGTGTGTGGTCCGGAGGGGGCTGGGGCACACTGGCATGCCGTGGGCCTATCCATGTGTGTATGGGATGCGGTCACCTGGGTATGGAGGGGCACCTCTGGAATGGATTGGGAAACTACTGTGGACCTCAGCCGTGACATGGTGCCCCATGCATTTGTGGCTGTGTGCATCCCTGTAGGATGCATGCAAATGAGGCCACGATGACATGCAAATGTCCCCATTGCGCCTTTTATGCCTAATGGCCACATTTGCATGTTGTTGACTGTGAATGGCACATCGTAAGATACGCTTCACCACTGTATTCCAGGCCTATCATGAGTGGCGTGTCACCCCATCCAGGCGTGGGCGCACCCATTGTATTCACAGATGGGATGCACTTTGGGCATTCTCTGGTGCATCTTCTTTGAATACATTTTGTGATTGACGCACCAGATGGGGACAAATAATTACATCATCGCTGCGTAACAGTGATGCCAAGTACATCACAATACAGTACTTATTTATCAGAGGTGAATACATGTATTCAACATTTTATAATCTCGCTACAACAGTCATCTAATTTCTGCTGTCCCTCATTAGGTTATCACAGTCAGAGACATCAAAACCTACAAGTGAGTGGCAGTAGCAGGAAAGACAGTTTATAGTGTTCAAGTCATGCTTACTGAGGTTGTTCAACATCTGTATGCAGTACCATTCAGCAACCAGTCCAACTGTGACTAAAATAAAGAGGACATTTATTGTAATACAGCAAGTTGTTCACAGTGTGGCTATGAAAGAACCTGGTCATCGCAGCCTCACATTGGTGACTACCCAGCAGGAAATGTATTGCTATCGGCAACCATTGGGTTTAGTGGTGTATCACCACAGAAAGTACTGAGGATGCGTCGACATATCAGGATTCTGTGCATCTCAGACCCCACTTTTCTATGAACATTCAAAACAGTTTGTGCAACCAACCATAAATGATGCGTGGAATAGAAGCAAGGATAACATTGTTGCTAGTATCACAGAACAGAATTGCAGTGTAGTGACACAAGACATGATAGTCCAGGCCACTCCGCCAAACACGGCACTTACACCTTGATGGAGATGGAAAAGAGAAAGATCATAAGTGTGAGCCTTGTTCAGGTTAGTATACATCACCGGTGTCTAAAGACACGTGTACCAGAGGAGGTGGTGTGTTGCTGGACTGGGCAAGGATTGGGGGGAGGGAGATTAGGGGCACTGAACACTTCCAGGAGGTTAATGGGGGGGGTGAAGACAAGCTGTATTGTCGGGTGCTACCTGCGCACACGAGCCGTACACTGTCCTATATATAGTGTATTGTGAAATGCGGTTGCATAATGAAACATTTACAGCACAACTAAAGTAGTGGTTTGTTACTTGTCATGTCTTCAGTAATGCAAAATGACTTTTCTTTTTTGTGTTATTGTAGATGTTATAATGGAGACATACACAGCTGCAAAATTCATAGGACAGGTGACACTTAGCGACTTCAGCGCATAAGCCTCATGCCAGTATGGAAAGACCGCAAGTGCCTTTCTCCGGCTGTGTACAGTCTTACAAAAATTATCGTTATCTTGTTTCATGGTACAACACAGTGTATGTAACAGTGTATGGCCTAAGCAACAACTGTGCAATACCAAGTGTCACCTCTTTGCTTACCAGTTTACAGTTATGTAACGATAAAATCAGTGATTCCCAGTCACTCTTGCCTGCAACACATCTCCATATTTTTTTGTACTGCAGAGCAATGAGGTCAAGAGTACAAATCACGTGGAGCTAGAGGGTCTAAAAAGGGGGCTCCAAGATATCAAGGAGTCTGGATTGCATCCATCCAGCCTAGACATGGATCGACATCCACAGATATAGAAGTACCTGCGTGAGAATGAACCATCACTTATTCATCAATATGATGTGTGGCACTTTGTAAAAGGTGTATATTTACTGTTACCTTAACTTAAAAAGTTAGCAATTCAGCACCTCTGCTTCCACAAACTCCACCCTACAGTTGTATTCGAACGACATGCATCAACTGTACTATCCCCTGACTCACTCCCGTCATGTCCACCCCATACCTAGAAATCCCCACCCGACACAAAACCCTCTTTGGCCAGAATATTGATTGCCTCATTAGTGTCAGCTTTGGCCAGTATTAACTTCTTGCCTTTTACCCTTACATTCTACATGTCAGTTTCCCTTACCTATGGCCTCCGTCTCTCCTCTTTTTCTTTTCCTTGAATTTACATTCCATACTACACCTGGATCATGTCAGTCGCTGAAGGCCATCTCTCTGAGTTTCTCAGTCCACATTACTAAAGTTTATCGCATGACCCATCTGTTTATGTAACATGGCCCTCCCCTGGTGACTGGGCAGCAGTACAGGGCATCGAGCATCCCTCCCCCAAGACAGAAACGTAAACATCTGACTGATGAACATAATGGTTGCAGTGTGGACATAATGAAGACTAGCAGATCCATTTTCTAACCTCTACTTGCCATGCTGACCATGTGCGTGTGGAGTAACATGTACGCAGAAACCTCTGGGAAACTCATTTGCATACTGATCATGACCAGATGTAGCCCTGCAGCATTAATGTTAACATCCACAGGACAGAGAGAAGAGGCAACCCACAGACGCTCGCTCGATGTGACGAGATCCTTAACCCAGCTATCTTCCCGTGTGAAGAATCTTGTGCAAAATCTGAATCGGACTAAATCCAAACATATGAACATACATATGAACATACAAAATGGCCAGCAGATACAGGCCATATGGTCTGTCTAATGGTCTGCTCAAGTGTGCAGCACTTCAGCCCATTTGACTGCAGCTGTCCCCCTCCCATTAACTCTTCCCTTCCCCAACTGCCCCCCTGGTATGTACTTTCTCCTTGAATTTGTCCCACCCCCTTTTGAAGCACCCCATAGTCTGCACTGATACAAGTTGCTCAGGCAGTGCATTCCACCCTGTCACCACTCTTTCAGTGAAGTAGTGCCTCCTTCTTTCCCTCCAGAATCTGCCCCCCTTTAACTTCAGAGAATGCCCTCTGGTGTATCTTCCATTCTGGAGAGCGAATCCACCCTGGAAGCCTACTCTCTTCATCCTCTTCAGGTACCTGAAGGTCATGATCATGTCCCCTCTCTCTCTTTTCTATCCTCCAGAGTATACATGTTGAGCTCTTTCAGTCTTTCCTCGTAATTTCTATCCCCCAACCCCTGGATCATCTTTGTTGCTCTTCACTGCACTGCCTCCAGTAGTTTGATATCCCTTTTCAAGTATAGGTGCCAGAACTGCACACAGTACTCCAAGTGCGGCCTCACCAGGGACCTGTACAGGGGCAATATGACTTCTCTATATCTGGATGTAATCCCCCTTGTTATGCCAGTTACTCCAGCATCCTCTTAGCCATAGCCACTGCCTTCCTACACTGGGCTGAGTGGTTTAATTCCCCGGTCTCCAGAGTCCCCATATCCTTCTCCTCATTGGATGTAGACAGTTTGATACCATCCATCCAGTAGATGTGTCCTGGGTTTTTGGCTCAGAAATGCATCACTTTGCACTTCTTGGTGTTGAACCCAAGCTGCCAGGTGTGCGACAACTCCTCAAGTCTTGCCAAGTCTTCCTGCAGTAATTTGCCACCCTCCTCCCCATCCACATCAGCACAGATCTTTGTGTCATCAGCGAAGAGGCTGATCTTGTTCTTGATCCCAACTACTATGTCTGTGATGAAAATGTTAAACAGGACTGGTCCCAGTACTGATCCCTGTGGGACACCACTCATCACTGCCCTAGGCTCCGATGCTTCTCCCCCCACAACTACCCTATGTTGCCTATCCCTCACCCAGTTTTCTACCCGTCAGGCTAGCTTCCACCCTATACCAAGACTCCTCAACTTGCAGGTCAAACTTCCATGTGGCACTGACTCAAAGGCCTTGCTGAAATCCAGGTAGACTACATCTACCGCATGGCACTCGTCCAGTGCCCTTGTGAAACAGTCAAATAAATCAACCAAGTTTGTCTGACAGAATCTGCCAGCAACGAACTCATGCTGTCTGTCATCTTGCAGATCATTATGCACAAGAAACTGCACCAGCCTTTCTTTGAGGATAGATTCCATCAGTTTTCCCACAATTGCGGTGAGGCTTACCAGTCTGTAGTTCCCAGGTTCGTCCTTGGGCCCACTTTTGTGGAGAGGTACCATGTGCGCCTCCCTCCACTCTCTGGGCACACATTCCATATTTAGCGAGGTGTTGAACAGATCCACCAGTGGCTCTGCCAGGACCTCTGCCAGCTTCCTCAGCACCGCAGGATGTACCCCGTCTGGCCCAGGTGCCTTGTCTACCCTCAGGAACCTAAGGCCCTCCAGCACCCTTTCCACCATGATGACACCGCCTGTGGTTGTCTCATCCCCCATGCAGGAACGGGCCCATCCCTCTCCCTTGTCAACACTGAACAGAAGTACTCATTAAGTACTTCTGCCTTCTCTGCCCCCTTGTCTACCCACCCACTGCCTTTCCTGATCCTAACTATTTGATCCTTGCACTTCCTCTTTTCCCTGATATACCTGAAGAAATCCTTTTCCCCTTCCTTAATCCCCTATGCTAATTTCCTTTCCCTCTTTTTGAGACCTAAATCTTGAACTGTAAGAGAGTGAATTTTGCCTGAGTTTGGACCGAAGACTTGCTCCAGCAGCAATCAGCCTGTCAGGTACCAGAGAGAGAGCTTCAGAATGAGAGATTTACACAGAAACCCTGTTAAATTGCAAACAGACTTCATCCGCTCTGTGGCTCATAGCTTTATTACTTATAAGTGTGCCGAATCTGCTGTGTGGGTTGCAATTTGGTTCCCCACCATCGCACGTGTTATGCTAGCTAGAAGCTGCTCTAGCACTTATATGGACTAAATCTGAATCGTCTGCTCTGGTCTGGGTCCCTACATCTTGGCCTAGATTGCTGCTCCCACCAGAGACTTATCTGACGAAAAACCTGCTTGGGGATTCAGCTCCCTGCTCAACATCATCAAACAGGCATCGACCACCACATTGAGTCATGTGGACCCTGCTTCCCCTGGCAAGTCAGAACAACATCCAGAGGTCTTCATCTCGTCAGTCCTGCCTCCTGGTCAGTGTAGCATAAGTACCAATCAATGTAGCTCCTTGCAACAAAGCTGCAATCATTGTGTGTCATCTGATTTAATTGTTTGGGTTTATCACAGCGAACTGAGCCATCCAGCTCCAGAATACAAATTTTGGGTTGATGTGCATGTTAAATTGTTTTTTTTTTCCCCTAAGGGCCCCAACAACAGCTGCAATGCCAGCCTACCCCGGGCAATGCTTCAGGCTAGCCTGTGAAACAACTGGGTACCCAGAGTGTGTGACTGTAATGGAGGGACTCTTAGTGCATGCCATATCAGCCTGAACCAATCATATCAAATAATCATCTGCTAGATTTACTGCCCCACCCCTGTGCAATCCCCCCAAATAAATCAGATTTTGTTCTTTCTGCATTTAACCTGGCTAATTACCTTTGTGGAGGTGATATTGCATTGTTATTGAACTGTTATACTGCAGGTCTTATTTTACAGAGGGTTTCCAGGGCAGTTGCAGCTGATCCAGCCCTGGTGGTAAGTGTACCGAGTGTGGGTTCAGTATTGCTATTATATGGTACATGTGACTGTTTATCTGCTCATCTGTTTAGGCCACTACAAGGGTTGGTGGGGGTTTATAGTGGCCCAGAGGACTATACCCACAGCAGTTACGCTACCCCAAACCCATTTCTCCAGGTGGAGGCACCCATTCACCAAGCTCAGGCCCCTCAACCTGTGCCTTGTCACGTGGGCAGGGGTGGTATCCCTTGGGATAGTACCACCTAGGGGTTACATCTTGGAGGCACCACTGGGATTTGTGCCCTCTAGTGGTTTAAATAATCAATGTCTAACTCTACCAGAAAATTTGGCACAAATGGGTTTCCCGCCTCGGCGACAGATCATGGAGGGTGTGTTCTCAGGGACTGTCACCACCCCCCGGTGGGGAAAAGGACTGGGAAACTTAGAAGGCCCACACTGACTGGATGATGCACCATTGGCCTGGGACCAAAGAGCAGAAGCAGCAGGAAATTCTAGCAGCTCTCCAGGGGCCTGCTTTGTATGTCATTCGGGGGCTTCAATCTAAACAGCCCCCTGCATCTATGCAGTGGTATTTGGATACCTTGGCCTCTGTCTTCGATCCTGACAGGGATATGGAGAAGCTTATGTGGAAATTCAAGACCCTGCAGCATCTACCTGGAGAAATGATATTGGCATATATCTTGCGGCTGGAGACTCTTCTGCAAAAGTTAGTGGACCAAGGGAGAGTTACTCCACAGGAACTAGACCAGCTCCGAATTGATAATCTATTGACATCAGTCGAGGATCCTTTGTCCCTGATGTTTCAGTGGCAGACGCAGCAGTACCTGGATGACACTCTTGCCTTTTTTCGCTAATACTGGCAGTGCGAAGGACCGCGCCATCACCAGAGGTGGATTCTTCTATGGCTCCTGAACCCAAAACACCTGCCAGTCCTCAAGAGAAATTACAGCTTGAAGTTTCTTGCGAAGAGGGCAGGGTGACTGGGGGACCCAAATAAACTGCTGTGGAAGATCGACTAAGCAAACTGGAGACCAAATTTGCTCAATTGTGTGGGGTACTGCTCGATATATTCCAGCACTGGGAGTTTCCCGCTAATGGCAAAGGTACCCAGCCTGTGTGTCGACGCTAATGCTAACAAGTACCACTGGTTCCCCTGCCCCATCTAGCCCCAATCTAGCTGACAGGGATAGGCCCCATCTATGTTATTTAGAATACAGGAAACAGTACAGACCAGAATGATTAATGTGGTTATCGGTTTGAATCATAGTGAAATGTATTATGTGTATGACAAATGCATAAATACTGTTATTACAGAGGATATATATCATGGATAAGTATAGTAATAATACAGTCTTTACGTTTACTGATGCATCAGCATTATTTTTGTATGGTATATCAATGGAACATATATGTATCGTAGTGTAATGTCTTTCATATTTATTTTTATTTAAAATTTGATAACCAGGAAAGACACCATGAGCTGAGGTTCATTTCTAGGTGCGACCTGTGGGAATAGTAGAACAAAATGACACAGGATAACATAAAATAAATACAATTTTTGTACAAGATTAACAGTAGACAATAAAAAAGCATTTCTCACAAACAAAAATGGGTACATGTACTGAGCAGTGGATGTTTACATAGTCTACAAAATGGAGTAGGTCATTATATACAATGATATATACACAATTTGTTTTCTCTTTTGGTGTGTAACAAAGTAAATAGATATCAGGTAGAGGAGGCTAGAAAATTTGGAGTGCTGGACCCAAGGGGAACCAGCAGGCACAGGTAGGGAGAAACAAAGTCAAAGGCAAGGGAGATAGTGCATTAGGAAGAAGGACAGGTGCAGGATATGGAAGGGGTAGCCTCAGTAGATGCCTGAGGGTGGGAAAGGATAGGGCTAGATGGGTTTAGGGGGTGATGTTATTCCAGAGTGACGGGAGTCTTTAGGAGAATTCAGTTTGCCGGTCAAAGTGCGAGCAGCGTGGGAGGACAAAGGAACAAGCACTGACATATCCTTGAGTTGTGGGTGAAGGGGTGGCAGTTTGAGGAGAAGAACAGGCTGAAGGTCGTGTCCCAAACCAGAAATTTGATATAAAGGTGACACAGTGGGAAGAGAGTCTCTGGGAGAGGAACTGGAGGGAAAGGAAGGAGTAGAGGTCACAGTGGCGAGTCAGACGAGGAGAGGTTGAGGCAAATCTGCAGAAGGCATGATACAGCACATCTAGTCTGGAGAGAGAGGTTGCAGGGGCAGCACTGAAAATAATGTTGGTGTAGTCGAAGGCAGGGAGGATCCATTATATAATGTTACAGTAAGTATAGACTTGATGTGGACGCCAAGTTCTTTCCAGGCAGAGGACGGTGTAACCCCTCTATAATTTGGGGTTCATAAAATGTCAACCTGGGCCTGCCTAATGCCCACTGCCAGGATGGTGTCCTGTGTCTCCAGTAGTTTTTGAATATGCCTGTATGAGAGTGCCCTGTTAGCCTCCATGCCTGTCTCTTTAAGAGCTATCTATTTTGTATGGGATAAGTAGTCTGGGTTGGGACCGAGCGGTTTAAGGCTCATGACCCATTATGGGAATGGTATTTCTGCTCCATTCTGCTATCGCTATATGTGCAGAGGGAGCCCTTTTAGGATCTGTGATTGTTTGCTGTTTATCTGTTTAAATAATTATACTATGGAAGTTTGTCTAACCTGCCTTCCTTTGTAGCATGGACTTTCTGCTTAGAGTTATCATTTTGGTTCTGGATTGCCAGAGTTGGACCAATCAGAACCTCAGGGGACCCTACAATGGAGACTGCCCCCAGGAGGCCTTGTGGGATTGAATTTCTGTAGGAATTGTAGTTTTTGATGTTTGGCACCTAAATGGACCTGAAGGGGGGGCCCTATCTGTGACAGACAAATTTATCAACCAACCAAACCTTTTGGATCACTGGGAAATCCCAGAGCTGCCTGCAGCAGTGTGTCACTAGAGAGTTGGAGTTTGAAGAGTGAACAGCTTGAGCCATTCGAGCAGCTGCTCCTGTGTGGTAGCGTGGGGATTCGGTGGGAAGGCTGTATCTGGCCTGCCTGCTAAAATCTTCCCATGTGAAGAATCTTGTGTAAAATTTTAATCAGACTAAATCCTAACATCTTATTGAGACCCAAATATTGAATTGTAAGAGAGTGAATTTCACCTGAGTTTGGACCGAAGACTTGCTCCAGCAGCGATCAGCCTGTCAGGTACCGGAGAGACAGCTTCAGAATGAGAGATTTACACAGAAACCCTGTTAAATTGTAAACGGACTTCATCTGCTCTGTGGATCATAGCTTTATTATTTATAAGTGTGCTGAATGTGCTGTGTGGGTCGCAATTTGGTTCCCCACCTTCACACTTGTTATGCAAGCTTGAAGCTGCTCCAGCACTCATATGGACTATATCCAAATTGTCTGCTCCGGTCTGGGCCCTACAATCTCAGCCTTGACTGCCGCTCCCACCACAGAGACTTATTCAACGAAAGACCCACTTGGGGATTCGGCTCCATGATCAACACCATCGAACAGGCATCGACCACCATGGTGAGTCGTGTGGGCCCTGCTTCTCCTGGCAAGTCAGAACAACATCCAGAGGTCTTCATCTCATCAGTCCTGCTTCCTGATCTGGGTAGCATGAGTACCAAACAGGGTAGCTCCCTGCAACAAAGCTGCAATCATTGTGTGTCATCTGATTTACTTGTTTGGGTTTATCACAACGAACTGAGCCATCCAGCTCCAGAAAACAAATTCTGAGTTAATGTGCATGTTATTTTTTTTTTTTTCCTAAGGGCCCCAACAATAGCTGCAATGCCGGCCTACCCTGGGCAATGCTTCAGGCTAGCCTGTGAAACAACTGGATACCCAGAGTGTGTAACGGTGATGGAGGGACACTTAGTGAATGCCATAGCAGCCTGAACCAATCAGATTAAATAATCATCTGCTAGATTTACTGCCCCACCCCTGTGCAATCCCCCCAAAATAAATCAGATTTTGTTCTTTCTGCATTTAACCTGGCTAATGCGTACCTTTGTGGAGGGGGTATTGCATTGTTATTGAACTGTTATACTTTAGGTCTTATTTTACAGGGGGTTTCCAGGGCAGTTGCAGCTGATCCAACCCTGGTGGTAAGTGTACCGAATGTGGGTTCAGTATTGCTATTATATGGTATATATGATTGTTTATCTGTTCATCTGTTTAGGCCACTAGAAGGGTTGGTGGGGGGGGGTTATAGTGGCCAGAAGAACTATACCTACAGCAGTTATGCTACCCCAAACCCATTCCTCTGGGTGGAGGCACCCATTCACCGAACTCAGGCCCCTCAACCTGTGCCTTGTCACGCAGGCAGGGGTAGTATCCCTTGGGATAGCACCACCTAGGGGTTACACAAATAACTGAGAGAATAAGAGACAGGAAGGCTCTTTAGACCCAACCTGAGAAGTGTATAGTTTGGAAAAAAACAAGAGAAGGAGTTCAGAGATAAAGTGATATGAGAATCCAGAGTCCCTGCAGTCTTGCCGAGAAGTAAAAGAGCTTCAAGTGGAGAAGTGGTAGACTACCCTCAAGGGAATAACCTGGGGTTTGTAAGTGACCCTCCAGGTTTCAGAGGAAGAGGAAAGAGAGAACCATATGCTATAAGATAACTGTGAGGGAGTCAAGGAGAAATCCTCTGGCAACAGCCGTTGAGTCATACTGACTGTGGGACCTACACATGCATGTTCAGCATAGCCTGTCAGGTATGCATCTGTGCCCCAGAAGTTTCAAAAAAGTCCACCCCACAGTGAGCTGGAGCTCACAGTAGATTTCAAGGAAGGCTGGGAGAGTTACCCCCACTAACTAAGGTCTGCCACAGGAAGGTAAGAGCAACTAGAGAGTGGGTAGCTATAAGACTAGTACCAAGCCACCTCACTGACTGTAGTCCTAAAATTATAATGGCTGAAGGTGATTAGTGCTGTTTAAACAGGGTGCCCTAGAACAGGTCCTCTATGTAGACTCCTCTGAAGCAAAGTATTTCACACAGAGGGGCCCCTCTGTTAGTCCCTAGTACATGGATAAAAATAAAAACCCTGGCCAATTGCCTGCCCTGCAGGGTGTGTCCCAAAATTACCCAGCAAACAGAGGACTTGCTGCAACTGGATATCACCACAGTGCCTAAGCACAGCTGGAGAAGTGGAAGGAGATGGAAGGAGAAGGAATATCATTAATGTATGCACAGTTATGAACTGGCTCTTTGTTTGCAATGAAGATGTTCAGTTCATCATCCTTCTGACATTGGCATTCTTGACATTAAAGAATTAAGGAGACAGCTAAGACCAGAAGGTCTGACAATCACAGCTAGGTTATTTTATTAATTGATTGACTGATTTGACTGCTAAGAAATACCTCTGAACACAAAAGCTCTTTTTCAAAGGTTCTGTCTCAAGTCTGATTACAGAGAGACAGAATGCAGCAGAATAATATGACACCATACAGGAGCAACAACAGACTACACAGTCTAGATCAACTTATCAAAAGTAACAGCAAGTTTGTTCAAGATGTAGTACATACAGAGAGCTTTTAAATTGGTTCAGGTTTATCATATTAAATAACGTATCCAGTATTAGTTCACTTTGTAATAGTGAGCCTCACCCAAGCCCTAGAAAAGATTTTGAGCCTTCCTCAAATTTTGAAAAAATCTTGGGCCTCCCCATAGGAAAAATATTATACTTTGCACAGTACACAAGGAATAAAGTGAGACTAATATGTTGACTGAATATATCCTCTTTTTTTTTCAACTTATTAGTCTCCACCCCCAAAACCACGTTCCACGTTATCCTTGTCACTCCACTTCTCTGACTCTTGAACCCTTATTACTCTGTCTGTTTCTCTTCATTAAGCAACTTCCTGTAGCCTTATCCTAGGTCACACCTGATAAATAAGCATTGGCTCAATGTGCTTTTCCCAGTCACCAATTTATATATATCTATTTATACATACACACGCACACACACCTACTGTAAAAACACGCCTTGACTCAGTGTGCCTTTCCCAGTAGCTAATCTGCAAATAAACACCTACTGTAGAAACAAACCTTGACTCGGGCTGCCTTCCTAGTCACCAGTTTACATATCAATACACACCTAGAAATAAGCTTTGGCCCAATGGGCCTCTTCTGGTCGCTAATCTGTGCATAAGTAAAGAAATTCACCTGCCATTATCCATATTTAGTTTGCTTCATCCCATCACACAAAACATCCAAAACTTAACATTTAAATACTGTACATTATCAGACTTGATTGGGCCTCCCCTGAAACAGTTTGGGGTCTCCCTTGGGAGACTGGCCTCACCATTTGCAGGGACACTGGTTTACCGGGATTGAGAAAGGGCATATTCCATTCTGCACATTGTAAAAAACGGTATTGTCACCGGTGTCTACTAAGTCAAAATCCAGTTTTACCGGTGTTTGGTTTTGTGTACTTTATTTAGCAATTTTTAACTCTGCTAACATGCATTTTAGCAATTTTGACCTCCACTATTACACATCCTTCCATCCTTGTACCAATTTAAAGTTATTTTAGGTACAAGATGTGATGGCAGCAGCAACACTATAGTCTCCATCCCTAAGGTGTGATGGAAGCAGCACTACAGTCCCATCCATCAGGTGCGATGGCAGCACCAACAGCACTATGGCCCCCATCCCTCTGGTGTGATGGCAGCAGCAACAGCACTACGACCTCCCTCCCTCAGGTGTGACAGAAGCAGCAGCACTGTGGCCCTCATCCCTTAGGTGTGATGGCAGCAGTATTACATTCACAATTCCTGAGGTGTGATGGAAGTATCAGCACTATGGCCACCATCCCTCAGATAGGACGGCAGCAGTACTACATTCTCCATCCACCAGTGGTGATGGCACAATCACTACAGTCCCCACCCCTTCGGTGTGTTGGCAGTAGTAACAATGCAGTCCACATCCCTCTGGGGTGATGGCAGTATTCAGCACTATGATCCCCTTTCTTCAACACCCACACGCCACATGCACAAGTTACAAATGACTTGGTCTCTTTGCTTGTTAGAACTCAGATGTGAATTAATCTGAACCATCACCGCTAAGGTGGACTACCTTTGTTTTTTCCCATTTATAATTTAACTGCCTGAATTGGATTTATGCCTGTGACACCACTGACCATGGTTAGGGAACAGACTTGGATGTTTGAGGGCCAGCTGGTGGGTGAAGGCTTGAGTGTCCAATGACCATTCACCTTCTCCTGGGAGGGAGGGTGGATTCACAGCTCAGCATTTGCTGGCCCCTGGTGGAGGCCAGAGGCATGACAGCATGTCAGCCCTTACTGTAGGAGGGAGCATGACAGACATCGGCTTGTGCCTTGACATCATGTGGCCTGTCACGCTCCCAAGAAAATGGGAAAACACTCGCTGACCAACCGAAGGATGGCTGTTCATCCCTCCATAAGCCGGAAGCCCCAGACATGTGTCTGTTCTGACCACTGCCATGCCCAGGATACACAGGAAGCTCTTTGGGGCAATTCTTCTCCCCTGGTAGCCTCCCACGGGGGTAGGGGCCCATTCAATGAAGGGTTACTTTGGGTTACCTGGTAGCACAGCAGTAAGGGGCAGTGGATGGTGGTTGGGACTCAGCAGCGGTGGTAGGGGGCCTTGGCAGGCCTGAAGAAGTGGATGGCCAGGGGGTAGGAAGAGCAAAAAAAAACCTGCTTGAATTTGCTTCTTTGAAATAAAGTGTCTTCACCTAAAAAATCCACAAGTGATTACTGGAGGACCTTCAAATGGATTCATGCATCTCCCAGACATGTAGATGCTTTTTTTTTTACTTGGTGTCCATGAAAAGGGTGTCTCCCAGTTTTCATGTCTTTGTTCAGATGTGAATTGAGCACCACTCTGCCCACCAGCATCATACAGCCCCTGGGGTCGTACCTTCTGTATGTCATTGACTGTGCTTTCAAAATCCACTGACCAAACATAAGTACACTCAAATACATAACATGTGCTTTTGTTGAAGCAGTCTATCAGAAAACTTTTGTTGTCATAAAGGCTGAAACAGCAGGTGGGAGAAAAGGTGCAAATGATCCAATTCACCTAAATGGGTGCTAACTGTGAAATCTTTTCATAAGTAGTAAGGCAGTTTCTTCTTTGTGAACATACTTTCATTCAGACTGGTTTTCATTCAAACAACTGAGGATTTTGGATGGCCCTACTGATTATAAACTTGAATAAGCTAGTTGGTAACAGTGAACCTGCATTTAGCAATCTACAACCTAGATGCTTACATGCAAAGAATACAATAAAAACCTGACTAAAATCTAAAAACAAGCTTATAAAACACAGAAAATGTATCTGAACATTTATCTTTACCTATACAAAATCATTGCAGCCCAAGTAAAACTCAGGCAAATTATATGGTACCCTGACTACTATTCTATGATGTAGTAAACATATGTATTATTTTTTATATATATTCTTTATAAAGCAGGTAAGGCCCACTAGGCAGAACTGTCTGTTTTCAAGAGTAACCTAGAAGCACTGGGAGGTTAAGTGACTTGGAGTAACACAGCATGCAAGTGGATATTGTGGGAATCAAACCCAAGTCTGCTGGATGTACCCAGTTCAATCACTGTTTGTTACTCTAACCACTAGTCATGGGTGCTTAAATTGAATGGCTGATTACAACAAAACAGTGCGGGTGATTTTCTTACTGACTCTATATGCAGCAAAGCAGAAAGAATGCAAAGTACAGCAGCATTCATTTTAAGATGCTCCAATCTGAGTCAGCCCGCTGGTGCTGCAATAGCACTATTGCTTGCAGTGCCAGCGACCCAGGGTCAGAAGCGAACTCGGGTTGCTGGAGGTCTGGCCAGGGGAGTAGGATCAAGCACCTTGGGGACTGCTCTCTTCCTCCGGGAGGTGGGCTGCCGGTCCTGCTGCTTTACCACCACCTGTGTGACCATGGGGGGTGGTGCAATGGTGCTGCAGAGTGATCAGGAGGGGAGGACGCTAGCCAGGATCTGGAGCAGTGGCATGTCTCTATGTGACCTACCTCCTTGGATCTCCTCTAGTGCCGGTGCCCTCAGGGACACAGACCAGAAAACCAGGAACAATCACCCCACATTGGCCACTGGCAGAAGGGACCCAGGTGCCCCAGACTTCATAACCAGGCTCCATGAGGGACCCACTGAGCTGCCCAACACACACTAAGGGAGTGTGGAGGGGTGACCTGGGATCCCCTCCCTTCCCACCTGGGGGGGTACAATCCAGGCAGGATAGGGGCAGGCCCACAGGAGCTCCTGAGCATTACCTGGGGGTGAAGCTAGGTGATACCCAGCCTAGGGATCGATGAAAAGTGGAGAATGATGCTGTGAGAAGGGGACATAGAAAGAGAAAATAAAAAAAAATGTAAAAAGATGATGAAATCTTAGAGATTCTGTGCAGTGACATGTAATTTCCGTGAGGCACCGGTACAAGAATTCAAAATCCGCAAACCAAGCAGGATTCCGTGATTGTTACCGGTGTTACCGGTTAAAATGGAAAACCAGGGTCCCTGACCATTTGAGAACCACTGTCATTCAACCTACTGGCTGCCCTTACAGGCATTGGCCTTGGCTTGTCCTGCAGAAGTGTTTCAATAGCCTATTTCTGGTAATACTCCTAGTGTAGTCAGGTTATTGACAAAACTTAGACACTTTTGTATATGTAGGGGGTTAAGTCACAGTAGAGTTTTTTTTCCTAACTCCAGGTCTGTAAGTTGATTCTGGTGGTTAGAGGTAACCAGTTAGTTTTCTGTACATGAATCGCATGTGTGAGTAAACTTGTCTATACTTAGAACCAATCTGCAGCATATGATATAGAGAACCTTGACCCTGTCCAGTACAGAAGAATCACATGCCACAGAGCAGGCAACAAGGCCATAACCAATAAGTGCTAAGATGGAACTTGACACAATTAAGTATCTTACCTCCACGGTAAAATAATTCTAGTTTCAGATTCAGAGCTTCCAACCTACTATTAACTGTTTTAATCACGCTTTCCACATGGGGAGCAATAGATGGGGGGCAGATTTTCAAAGGGCCCTTAGAGTGACACAAGCTGCAGCCAACAGGCAGCTTGCCATCAAAACCTGGTGTGCCAGTGCCCGTGCACCAGAGTTTGGTATAATACTGGTGCTGCAGCCAAAGTCCCCTCAGATGCCACAAGTGGTCCACTGTGCCAACACACAAGGCATGGAACACATTTGTCAGAAGCTGTGACCACAGTGCACCCAGGGATCTGACCATGCCTTGACAGAACACTGCAGTAATCTGCAGGCTGACATAGCACAGGGACACAGCACACAATGGGCAGTACCTGCAAGAGTCCAGTAAGAACAGGATGAACGTATCAGACAGGCAAGCTAACACATGTACAATAGGACACATACAGTGGGTAACCAGTGCCACAGTCAAACTGCCATGGAGGGCAGTGAGTACCAAAAATGGAAGGAAATAAAATGCAACTGACCAAGTTGCTTCCCTGCAGAAGTCGGTGTATGGAACAATGATCCACGAATGGAGCCGGACAGGTGATAGACCAATGGTTGTGACAGTCTGTGAGAATGCATGTCTGCCTGCCATACTGATGCTGGGTAGGGAACAGATGCTGTACTGTACTCCACTGTAGAACAATCGTGGGTCTACATATCCCATACCCTGTATGTGTCCATAAGGGAATTCCACAGGGGAACATGGTAAGGTAATGGATGGTCATCCTCTAGCGCAATGGGTACACTACTACCCACATGCAACACAGTGCCAAGATAATGCCTCTTGTGGTCCATAGTGCAGTCTCGGGGTAGCCTCAGACACTCCATATATTGTACGGCACACCCAAGTGGATTCAATATGTTTCTGTATGTCCCTCCAGAGGCCCTTGTTGTATCAGTGCAACCTTCCTATGGTGCACACCATCCATCACAGTGGCAGGACTCAATCAGCAGTCTTCCACACCTGCCTAGCTGTGTGTTTGGGACAGTGTACACAGCAAGCTAAATGTACCCCAGCTTGTCAGGGACTGAAGGCCAAAAGGTACATGGCACCATTTGATTCCCAGTCCTTTGTGGAGTTGTACACTGGCTATACAGAGGTACTTCTCCCATGGCAGCATCCCCCAGGCACACGGCATGCCAGCTGGACACAGAAGCTGATAATGCAACCTACTGTTCAACCTACAATCCTCACAAATTGTGCTCTTCTTGGATCATTGTACACTCCAACATTTGTATGGGGGCTGCATATAACATCTGATCACTAACATACCTGGCAGGCATGCCACCTAAGGCACAAGCTTCCCAATACATTCCCTCCTCTATTACCACTGTAGGGTCTCTTTGGCCATTCTTCAGCTATGGACGGTGGCAGTGCATGGGGCTGTTAGACCAGCTCTGGCTGGCCTAACCACTGATGAGACCCCTGGGCTCTGAAAAATCCCAAATTACGGGATGTGCAGCAGAGCTGTGCTGCAAGCTCCCTTTCCACCATGGTGCAGCCAGGTTGGTGACACAGGCATGGTTCACACCTGTCTGGCGCAGGCAACCCTGCTTGTGGCGCAAGCCATGTTAGACAATTGGGAATGGCACAGAGTCTTGTGCAGGGTGCCCCTTGCATCATTTCTGGTTGATGCAAACATTGTGCGTCATTCCCTGACCTTTGAAAATCTGGCCCAGGGTATCATCCAAGTAAAGCCTTAAGTATTTAAAGACTTCTGCTTGCTCCAATTTTGAGCCCATGACATTGTAAATATCCAAAGAAGAAGCGTTCTTCTTCCTTTGGTATGAGCTGCTGAAAAGTACGGTCTTGGTGTTCTCAGATAAATACTAGACTACTGTTAGAGAACCATTTTCCACAGATTCAAAATTACAATGTAGGATTTGAGACAGGTATCCAGGTGTGGGGACCATGATAAATGCAAAGCTGAGCCAATGCTAACAGTAAAGGGGCAGACAGCCCCAGGCTAAACGCAGTGTCCAAACAGCTGTAGCAAAGCGGCTGGGTAGCATTAAAGACTAGGGGGACTTGGGGGGAGGGAGACGGGGATTGCATTGGGCTGAGAAGACCGAAAAGGGGGGAGGGGGAAGAACAGTCCTGATCAATGCCAGGAGCATGGGCAATAAAATGCCAGAGCTCCAGGCAATGCTAGTTGAGGGTGCAGCAGACTTGGCAGCAATTACTGAGACATGGGCCACCCAGAGGCATGACTGGGACATAAATTTAGAGAGATACACAATGTTTAGGAAGTATGGGAGGTAGGAAGAGGGGTGTGTGTGGCATTGACAGCCAAAAATGACATAGTAGTTGGTGGAATCGAGGAGGCAGAAGGAGATGTGGAGGTAATTTGGGTAACCCTACAAATGATGGGGGGTAAAAGATTAAAAACAGGGGTGGTGTACAGACCCCCCCCGCAATGAAAATGGAACTGGAGGATGATCTGGCTGAGAACATCAGGGGTCACTGTGGCCTCGGAAAGGGCAGGTTGGTGGGCGACCTGAACATGCTGGAGGCAGACTGGGGCACTATGACATCCTCGGTGGCCAGAGAGCAGAGGTTGATGGATGTCTTCCAGGATGCCTTCCTAGACCAGCATGTAGGGGAGCCCACTAGGCAGGATCAGATCATGGACATTGTCCTAGCAAATAGAGACTAGATAAGGGGCATGGAGGTGGGCAGCCCATTGGCAGGCAGTGACCATGCCATGGTCTGGTTTCTTATGTTCCTAAGGGGAGAGGAAATTTGCACTAATACAGAAGTAATAGATTTCAGGGGGGGCACTTTGAGGACATGGGAAGGATTCTTAAAGGGTGCTCGGATGAGATAAAGCCAGACATGGATGCTGGTAGCTCATGGGAGACCATTAAGAAGGGGGTGCAGGAGGCTTCAAGGGCCTGCGCAAAGGTAAGGTGCAAGCAATGTAGGGCCAGTAAGCCATGTTGGTGGACCCGGGAGGTGCAGGAGGTGGTGAGGGAGAAAAAGGCTGCCTATGCATGCTTAAAGTGCTCAAGGGGGGCTAGGGGGAGAGGGGAGAGGGGAGAGAATTATTTCCTGGCTAAGAGGGTCACCAGAGTGGTAAGGGGGCCAAGGCGAAGAAGGAGCTTAACCTGGCCAGGGATATCCACAGTGGGGGAAGGGGTTCTATAGATACATAGGGGAGAAAAGAAAAGTGAGGACAACAGATCAGCAGGATTAGAACTGGGGGAAGGGATGGACACAGGAAGCTGGGGAACAAGCAGAGGTGCTAAATGAGTACTTTGCCTCTGTCTTTACCGGGGGAGGTGGGGCATCTTTCCAACCTAATGGGAGGGTAGAGGAGCCCACTGAACCAGGAGGTCAGTTGGAGACTGAAGGACTGGATGGGACTAGGGCGGGGGATAGGTCATATCTAGAAGGGGAGGAGAGGATGCATGAGGAGAGGGGATGAGAGGGCAAAATCACAGCGGATAGGGTGAGAGAGGCCCTCGGTCGCTAAAGACTGAGAAGGCACTGGGGCCAGATGGGCTGCATCCAAGGGTGCTGAAGGAATTGGCGAATGTGCCTGCAGCTCCACTGGCCTCACTCTTCAACATCTCCCTGAAGACAGGATGGGTGCCTCAAGATTGGAAGATGGCTCATGTGGTGCCTATCCACAAGGGGGAGGAGATGGGGAATTACAGGCCTGTTAGCCTAACATCTGTGGTAGGCAAGGTTATGGAGGGCATTATCAAGAAAGGCTGGGGGGGGCAGCTGGAAAGGTTGGGGTGACAGGCATTATGGTTTTGTTCAGGGGAGGTCGTGCCAGACTAACCTGGTGGAGATTTATGACTGGGTGACAGGTGCCCTGGACTGATATAGGCTGGTGGACATCCTCTATCTGGATTTCAGTAAGGAGTTTGATTTGCTACCCCACAATGGCCTACTAACAAAGCTGGGGGGGGGCTGTTGTTCAGGTGGGTGGAAAACTGGCTTACGGTGTGAACACAGCGAGTGGTGGTTGGAGGGATAGTCTCCTCCCCCAGGAGGGTCATCAGTGGGGGCCCCCAGGGTTTGGTCCTGGGGCCACTTCTGTTCAATTCCTATGTCTTAGACATAGGGTGGTGTGTTAGGAATAGGTTGAATCTCTTTTTGGATGACTCAAAACTGGGAGCACTGGCAGACAGGCAGGAGGGGAGAGAGGCACTGCAGGGGGATCTGGATACCCTGGGGGAGTGGGCAAGGAGGTGGGGGTTGAAGTTCAATGCAGGGAAATGTAGGGTGCTGCATCTGGGGGGTCAGAAACCCAGGACATGCATACACCCTGGGGGGGGACCACACTGCAAGTCACATCGGGCAAGATTAGGGATAGTGGTGGACAGCAAAATGAATAACACAGTGAATTGTCAAAGAGCTGCAACAAAAACAAACAGGATACTGGGCTGCATAACCAGGAGGATTACCTCCAGGAGGAGGGAGGTGATCCTCCCTCTGTATAATGCCCTGGGTAGGCCACATCTTGAGTACTGTGTGCAGTTCTGGAGACCCCATCTTAAGAGGGACATAGCGCTGCTGGGGAGGGTCCAGAGGAGGGCGACCAGGATGATTCAGGGCATGGAGGGTAGGACCTATGAGGAAAGACTGGATGAACTTAATCTGTACGCATTGGAGGAGAGAAGGGACAGAGGGGACATGATAGAGACTTTCAAGTATGTAAAGGGGATAAATAAGGGCAGAGCCAGGGAAGTGTTCAGGCTTAAGAAGGGGGGAACTATCAGGGGGAAAAGTGGAAGCTGGAAGGGGAGAAGTGCAGGGAGGAGTGCAGGAGACACTTCTTCACAGAGAGGGTGGAGGAACCATGGAATGCACTGCCCAGGAGTCTGGTGGAAGAGACCACAGTGGAACAAGAATGGTTGGGACAGGTACAGGGGGAAGCTGAGGCCAAGGAGCGCCACCTCTGGGGCTGGGAGGGGGGTGAATGAGTGAGCTCCCAGTAGAGGGCTAGCTTCTGAGCAGACACGATAGACCATGGGGCCTATTCTATGGCTTTTACTATGATACTATGATACTTGTTAGGAGAATATAAGCTCAGCCAGACCAGGTAGCCGGTGCAATAGTGTTTATTCCCAAAGATTCATAAAAATTCACAAACCTTTCAAAAATAACAAAGCTGAAGTGCTGGGGTGAGTGGTGAAGCAGCATTTACCTGTATCAGGCAAGACTGTGTTAGCCTGTTTGATATTTTTTTAAATTGTGAATCTTTGGGAATAAATTGCACCTGCTACCTGGGCTGCCTGAGCTTATGGTCTCTTAACGAGTGCCACAGATCTTTGTAAACTAGGACTTAGGAAAGACTGTCTTTGCTGGGGTACTTAGCAAAAACTACTGAGTCATCTTCATACAGAAGAACGTTAGTAATTTAACAGTCCACAGGCAATTGGTTTATAAACAGGCCAAATAATAAAGGACCCAAAATAATGCCTTGAGATACTCCCTCCGAGGCAGTCCTGTCCCTGGAGAACTAGCTTTTAATTTTAATCTTCTGAGTTTGCTTATTTAGGTAACTTACAAACCAAAAGTGTTGATAGACCCAGATTCAATCATTTTTCAAGCAGACATTTATGGCTGACAAGTTCAAATGCCTTTGTTAGGTCCACATAATTTGCCCAAACCATATCGCCACTGTCCAGAGCTTCATGAAGGAAGTTAGTGTGTTCAACCAAGGCAATGGTGGTACTGTGTAATTTCCTGAACTGGTGTTGATGGACAAACTAGATGTCATATTTATCTAAGGAAGCAAAAATTGGTCACGTACTACCTTTTTAAGGGCAGTGGACAATGGGGAGACGAAGGGGCTCAGCCTGTAGTTTATTTGTTTGCTGAATTTTGTTGACCTGGTAAGCCCACTGGGCCTAGAAGTCCCTTTTTCAGGGGCGACCGGGGAGCGGGGGATACAGATGGTAAGCAACTGAAATTGAACCGGATTAAGCTGTTGGTGGTAGTTCTTTAGTGAATGAGGGAAATTTGGCCAGGACTCCGGGGAAATTCCTCTACTCTTTTCGATAAGTGCCATGGGATCTTTAACATCCACCTGAACTACCACCAATCCAGGCAGTTTGACATATTTGTTCTGTCACCAAACGGTCATACCAGTGTAGACTTCCATTTTTCAGGGAACTGGGAGTACCACAGGGAGAAATGAAAAATGTTAGTGATGGGATGTTAGTTCATTCAAAGCCAGGTATAACAACTTTATGTCAGTAATATCGTTCCCCACCCTAATTTTACCCAGCACTTTTTTCATATATTTTAAAGTATAGTGTGCTCAGGGAAAGCCCAGGTTCCAGTTGTCTCAGTGGTACAGCTGGTTAGCACAATCGGAACGGTATTCCAGGCGGCCTGGGTTCAAGTCCCAGCAAAGGCACTTACTTCTTTCTCACCTCTGTCTGTATCTTTTAAAGTATCATGTAGAGGGGTTGGGACGGACAGACAAGATAAAAAAACAGCAAACCCAGTGCACAAAAAGCGCCAATCAGGCACTTATTTTATTTTCCTCAGAAAAAGATGAAATCAGGTTTCACAGAAATCAAGAAAATAAGGTTTGTTCATTCACTTTCAAAATCTCAACATAAAAAATAAACTGATGAAATATGCTCAGGAGGACAACTGTTCTGCCCTGCAGTGCTACCAGGCAATCTCCTTGCCTGTTTCATACAAACATGTGCACTTCATAGGTCCACCACCTCTGGCAGTCAGCTCCAACTGACTCCCCTATCTAAAATTTCTGTCCCTAGTGGAAGCTTTTATACCTTCATCTAAGTGGTATCAGATGTCATGTGACTGGACAATTAAACTTTTTTTCCTAATCACCGTTGCTAAACATCCTGGATATCAGACAGCATTCATAGTACAGCAAGAATGACTGACTTTTACATTCAACATATCATATTATACATAACAGGTGGCTAAGCACCCTTAAACATCTTTTTTATCATGAGAGAGCTCATTAAAGGGTGAGGCTCATCATACTTTGCTGACCTCATCAGCCACCATTTTGAATAAAAACATTTTGATTGTGGGCTGCCATCCCTGTAGCAGTCCCTCTGATGCAGCTCCACAGTAACAGGTACAATTTTTATTCTGCATAGTTTTGTTCCTCAGGCATCTCTGAGTTGGCAAGGGGAAGGGTAGATTAAGGGTGCACTCCTTATCTCCCTTCTCCTGCCAGCTCATGAGACCTGAATCCCATTACTTTAAACTGTTTTCAAGAACCAGCCAAAAGAGCTTTAAATCTTTAGTCCTGTTTTAGCTGTATACTTTGTTTAATTAGCTGCCTAGCAGCTACCTAGCCACCTTTCATTTAAGGTTATGTGTGCCCTGTGGGGTTTTGTTTCTAGTTATAAATAAAACAGAGAGCTAGGTGTTTTATCCTTTGTTCTGCTGTGCATGTAGATATTTCACCTTTATTTTTATTTCATGAAAAACGTATTTTCTGGCAGAACCATTCTCTTAGCCTTTTATTTGTTCAGAAAACTTAGATTCCTTAAGTATCTTTTCTTTACTACGAAACCCCAGAACATAATACAGACACAAGGTGATAATTGAGTTTATCGGCTGAAATTGTCAACCAAAGGGATTTTTTTCATTTGAGGCCTTACTTTCCCTTTTCTGGGCTTTTCTTAGTCCGGAGTTAATTTAAGGGTTCTGGGATTCATTAATCCATTAACCAAGGGCCCCACCTAGTGTTTTAACACTATTTCCTGGTCCTGCTGCAACTGTGCGCCGCAACAATTATTTTTTAGAGCGCTTTGCCGGTAAGGACAGTTTGAGCCCTAAGATGCAGCTCATATCTTGCAACTGGCTCTACTGCTTAATCCTGGGGTTACTTAATAAGCAGAAGTGCTTTATTTTGATTGTGCACCCCAACAGGTGCTTCTTTGTGTTTACCCGCTCTCCACTTTAAGTCATTTCACTTCAGGCTATTGGAGAGATGGGTACGCAATTTCACTTTCACTTCATCAGCCGCTACCAGTGGAGAATGAAGCAGAGACTGATGCAGCCGCTTCCTGCAGTATCCCTTTTAATTTCAGGGCCACCTTTCTGGACTTCAGGTATGGCACTTATCTTTCTCAGCAACTAATGAGGGGATTCTTATTTTTTATTATACAGGCATCTCTGCATTGTCCTCACTACCCCATTTTCAAAGGCAAATCAACACTTTAATCACAAAGTCCCTTCCTGCAAGTATAGTGGGCACATTTTTTATCGTAGTGCCCACTCTCCTTGGGCTTCTATGAGGCAAGTCCAAATCTCAGATTATTTTCTATTTCATCTCTAGGAACAGAAAAAAATGTTGCGGGGTGGAATAGAGTAAGAAACTATAACAGGAGGCCACCCCCTTGTAGTAGAATTAGAAAAGGGTCAAGAAAATCCCTAAGCATGATTGTTACTGTAGTAGGCTCAAGAAAAGGGGCAAGAGAAGGGGGAAAATGTCGTGGGGTGTAAATCAATCATATCCAGGGCATACTTTATTTTCTATTTTTGGAAAAGGGATACAAAGGAACCAATGACACCTATCCTATCACCGGGCACCTTCTCCAAACAGAGGTCACTCTGTCACATGTCACTTTCGGAAATGGTCCTTAAATAAAATTTTGGGTGGTCAAGGCCAGATTCTGTCTGCTGGTTTATCCCAAACCACGAGCCATTGTGGTTTAGGGATGGAGAGGCAGGTGAGATGAAGGACCTTAGGTTTGTAAATTTCTCATTAAAATCGTTAGCTATTTCAGTGGGGTCTAAGACCTCTTTGCAATTAATATTCAGCACTGTTCAAGACTTTTTTTGTCCTCTGAAGAGAGTGTTAACATTTTCCCAGAGATTTTTGCCATGTTTCCAGTTTAGGGTATTCTGGGTCTTATAGAATTCTGACTTGTCAGTTCTTACTCTGCTTATGCATATGTTTCTTAGCCTAAACTTGGGCAGGTAGGCCAGTGACCCCAATTCTCTGCCCATTACCCAACCACTCATCTCTCTTTTCACTAGGGCCAGTAGTTCTAGTGAGAGCCTGGCATTTGAAACACCCCAACCTTATGTTTTTTAACTGGAGCAAAATGGTCACAAACTTTGTTAAATTCAGTAATTAGAAAGTCTAGAGCCAAATCAATGTCAGGGATGTGGTCAAGATAGCTCCAACTGATTTGGGCCACTTTATTCTTAAACTCATTATGCTGTCCTTTTTAAGAACACTGCAAAGAATGGCCCCAGGGGAAGGGGCTTTGACTGCCTGACACCACAGCTGCATTGTACCAGTAAATGACCATTTATGCTGTGTGGGAAAACCTTAACTTCTTTTTGTCTGAGTGGGTTACCAGAACCCAGTCAATTTGTGTTTTAGTACCACTTTTATAATCAGTTCTGGTGTACTCAGTAACCTTGTGCGTTAAAAACACTCCCACAATCCTGCCTCTGTGGTCATTACTGGCCTTTGAGTTCAAATTAATATTAACATCACCAAGGACGATTTTTACCAAATCTGATTAATTTGTTTAAAGTATCTGCAAAAGGATTCCAGGGCCTTATCCTGTTTGCCTGGTAGAATGCTCTCTAAAGAAGAACTGTTACACTTAAAAGGATAATATTAGGAATAATAGACAATGTAGAAATATTACAACATGGGCTCATTGACAATTCTCACTTATAATGTGAAAAGCACGAGTTCTGTGGTAAACAGAACAAAGATTTTAATGCAACTACGAAAGTGGCACTGTGATTGCTGTAGACGAGGAGGGCATATTAGACATTATAAAATGTACATTACTGTACATGGGGAAAACCTGAGTGAGCACCTATGTCAAAAATCGAGGCTCTCCAAATTGAAAACATGTGATAAAATGACCCATGTCAGAGGAGCAGAGAGGGTGGCATGGTGAGAAACAAGGGGGCATGGCAAATACTGCACAGGAACATTCTGAACAGGAAAGTTTGGCACAGGAAAATTAAACAACTGGAAATTTGGTCACACATGTCACTGGACTGATGATCCATGGCAGCATGGTGTTGTATTAGTAAATCTTTGATTAAACCTGAAATTTCACTGGAGTGGAGATCCATGGTGGCGTGGACCACATTTCCAGCTGTTTAATTTTCCTATGCTGATTTTTTCCTGTACTGAACTTTCCTGTACCAAACTTTCCTGTACCATACTTATCTACACCCATAAGGAGACAGGAGTTCAATCAGCTAGCCCAGGTCCATAGGATAAGGGTTTTATAGGATAGCAAACCAGTTTTAAAGGTAATCCACCACCTCACTCACAGCCAGTACAGCTCGTGCAGCACCGGGGTAACAGGATAAACCCTAGAAAAGTCTGTCAGAAACCTGGCTGCAGCATTCTGTGCCAGCTGCAGGTGACACAACAGACTATTAACCCTGAGAGGTATAGGGAAAATGGTAGCCCGAAGTGTACAATTTTTAGCCCTGTGGGTGTATGTTTTCTTTGAGAGTATGGTTCTGTACTCAAAAGGCACTATGCCTGGAATCATGTATTCTGTAAGGAAAAGGAACATTGATCTAAAGTTCCTAAATTTCTTTAATTTCCATTTCTAAAAGAATGTGCAGCCCAAAAGCCTTAAAGTGATTTACCAAGTTTTTATATATGAACGCATATACTGCAAGGTGACTGCATATAGAACTGATTCACAACGTATTTTGATAGATGCATAGCCTATTTTAGCAAATTAAATCAGGTTTTTACCCTCATAAACCAGAAAGTGTCATTTTGTGTATTGGAGTCTGCATTTGGTGACCTCTGACACTCATTACCTTGCAATGTTATCACAGGGAGATCTGTGCTTTGCAGTTAAAATTAGTTCTTGGTCACAGCAATTCTGTCTTGATAACAGAGCTCTTGGTCGCAGCATGCAGCACGACAATAGCAATGTCAAACAGTTCATTTTCAGGGTCCGATGATGAAAGCATTATGTTGTCCTGCACTAACAGTGATCTTTTGGACACTGACATAGTGCCACAATTTGACAGCCACTGCATAGTAGATCCCCATAGGGATGACCCTATGACAGCAGCGAGAATGATGTGGGCAGTAGCTCAGCCAGTCACAGCAGTAGTCCCAATCCATTCCAGTACAGCAGTGAGAGCAGACTTAGCAACACGGACTGTTAATATTATATTTCGCTACTTAGTGCTACAGTTTGGTTCCCATCATTGCTATCATTTTACTGTGCAAAATTGAGGTATGGGGTGTGTTCTGTTACTCCCAGCATCGATGTGCCCACACAAATGCTAGTGATAGTACCCTGGGTTTTTATATTTCTTTTTTTTGGGAGGGGGGGATTGCTTTCCCTATGTTAACGAGTTGTTGGCTACTCCAGCTTGACACTGAGAGCACGGCTCGATCTGGTGGCATTGCTTGAGCAGGATAAATGGCTCACAATTTGTCCAAATCAAATTTGTCCAAATTCTTCACCTGGTACTAGTTAGTAGTGACCTCCCGCCAACTGATTTATCAGTCACTCACTCTGATGGAGCACAGGGTGCAAATTACAAGCAGGCTCCTTGTACCCCAACCACTCCAAACCCCCCAGCTGCACACATACACTTAGAAAAATGCTGCAGCATAGAACTTTTATTATCTGTAAATTATTTATACTGTTTGGGTCTGTCTTTGCCCTAGTGCCAACTGGTCTACGCTATAGCTTTCTTTTCTGTGTATGTGTGTGTTTGGGGGTTGGGGGCCTGCTTGTACTTTCCCCTTTAGAGGTATCAGTGATTGGGTAACATGTTGAAGTCACTGGTTCCCCTGTTTATGGCATGTTATAAATTTAAAACTACAAATTATTGCACTAGCTTTGTGTTACCTCTAAGCGCTCAGGAACTATACAACTGCAGCTGTCATTAGTGTCTGCATAAGCATCTGTAATACCATCCTGGCATTGGCTTATTGCCGTTACACGTGTGCCTCTAGGTGCATTATGAATTGAGCAAAAAATACACAGTATAGTCGGTGATCATCCCCCACCCCCCCAAGGTTAAAAATGACACTGCCAATACCCTTCTCATGGAGAAAGAGACCGCATTTATGTTTAGATAGCTTAAGTACCATTTGATTGGTCCACTACAAAAAGGGACATATCCTTGCATAGGTACTCAAGTGTTAGACTGTATTTGAACCACCCTTCCTCACTTATGTCACCGTACTTCATTACCACTTCAGTCTGTGTCAAGCCATTTGTGTTTTCCCATTTTTTCCTTTACAGTGGATTTCTGATGCACATGTGTAAAGTGTACAGCAAATACAACAGATGCTGCACTATACTGTCTCCCATGCCTTACCGATGTCATGGTGCATTGTATAGACTCCCTGCATTCATTGTTGTGTAGCCCATATTTTGGTTCAGACATTATTCCCTAAGTATGCCAAACCGCCTAGCACACTTTGCAATATAACACCATAGAAGCCGTACACTGGTACCACAGTGTCGGACGAGGAGGGCAACTGCAGTCTCTTCTTTTGCTGATGCTCCGGAACACATACAATGATGCTATAATCCTAATTATAAATAAAGACTGTATGTTAAAATGTTAAAAAACTAAGTGTTTTTAATTTCGAGATACACTGTAAACTATGTACAGTATAACTATTTACAGTATATAAATTATTTTATTGCATTCATTTATAAATTTAGCTAGGAGCTGGGAAGCTGGAGAAACAATTTAGTGTACCATGTCCCTATATTCATGCACATCTAAGCATACTTTGGTGATCAGTGTTATGGTGCTTGAATGAGAACACCAAATGAGTCCAAGAAAACACAGGAGCACAAGAAAAAATATAAACTGTCTATAATGATGGTGACAATCAGAAATGCAATAGCAAAGGCAGTTTACTGAAGCAATCACACTGGAAGCAGCACTTGCCAAAAATACACAGTTTATTGCACTGTTCTCCTGGGATTGGACTGTGCAGCTCAGTGCTTATACTCTTGCTGCACATTACAATTCTGAACTGTTGAAAAAGTCATCCATTTAACACAGACCTCTATGTACCAATACTGAAAAGCTTACTTCTATTTATAGATCTGCCCAGTTCAAAAGTTGTCCTTTTGTGTCCCAATACACCACAGATTACAGCTCCACTCAGTTAAAAAAAATTATTTTTTATACAGACTTGTTGTTATAATTATGTACTTGCAGCACTTATTAAAACTGTAACACTGTACTCAAGCAATGTAGATTGTGATGTTCCTAGAACACAGAGCTTAGTCAGATGAGTAAAATTGAAAATCAGGAGAAATTACCACTTCTGCAATCCCAAAAGCAAGTATAACAGCTGCCAATATAACAAACAGTTTCAGTCATCAGTGTTGTAATTTTTGCCAGTTCAGTTTTGGATCTGCACTCACTGAGGCTGGGTCCAGGAAAGATGAAAGAACAAGCAGTGAGAAAGGTGTAGTGGGAACACCTTCCATGTGCTGATGTCACTCATGCATGCAGATGCACTGCTCATGTGTGAACTTCAAACAAAGAAAAAAACATGCAGAGACAACTGTGGCACAAAAATGTTAAAAAACTAAGCATCTGAATATATTTAATACTTAACTTCAGGGCAGCTGAGCTTTGCATCACTCAATGAAGGGAAGGTGATCTGTAAATATGACATCAGAGGAAGTTGGTAAATCACTGAGTTTAGAGTTCAGCTAATTGATTAGGGAACAGCACCTGCCTGGATAATTTGTGCTCCCAAATGGTTACTTAGCAACTAATTAGCTAGCAGCAGGGTTCATTTAAAGTCAGAGGAAATGTTGACCAAATTTGGATCATCCCCCTATTACCTGTGATTGGGGGTGTAGTGTAGCCAGAAATTTCAGACTTGTACGCACTGATATTGAGACACCCCCCCCCGTGCCTGCCCTGTACCGAAAGGTCATGTCGCCATTCCCCCCCCCCACACTGGAAAGGTTATGTGTTGTCATTCCTATATCTGTCAGTATATGCAGTTACCTTTGCATTTTATCTGTTTCATTAACTCCATGTATTTGACTTTCTAGTATCCAAATTAGTCCCCAAATCCATTTAGAAACACAGAAGCAGAGAAATATTTCAGTGCCAGTGGCTCAGCAGGTAGCACACTCACCTCTGAGGCTGGGAGATTAAAAGGCCTATCCCCACACCAGACACTTGGGTTAATATCCCAATACTGACACTGTAGTGCAGCATGAGGTGCTGTCTTTCAGATGAGATGTTAAACCAAGGTCCTGTCTGCCTGTTCAGGTGGACGTTAAAGATCCCATGGCACTTCTTGAAAAGAGTAGGGGAATTTTTTATTATAACTTAAAATCAAATAAAATACATAATAGTTTTACTTCACACAACTGATAAAAATAAAATTAAACATAAATATTACATCATACAATAGACAACACATCCAATTTTTATAGTCCCAAAATCTGTTCATAAATGCTGAAAATGCCCCCTAAAAGGATGAGGGGAGTTATTTAATATAACTGTAATGATCAAATATAAATGTAAACAGTGTTTACTCACACAAAAATTAAAAACAAAACAAAAGAGAAATGAAATAAGTATTGCATGCATACATAGTCTATTTACCATCTAATCTATAGTTAAAAAAAACAATATTAAACCATAATACTGAAATGGGCCCCCTCCTTCACACAAAAAGGGTAGGGAAAATGTATTCAATCAATCAATCAATCAACTTTCTTTAATCAAGCATTAACACCATTGAGCGAAACTCATTTTCAAAGTGGTCCTGGACATTAATACAATACAATACATTTAGTACAATACAGTATAATTCTTAAGTACAGTTACAATGGATGACAGTGTAAAGAAAAAAGAAAATACAAATAGAATCTTTTGAAGGTGACAAGCACTATACATGCCGGTCAGCGTAATTAACATGCAGCGGTACATTATATTAAACTTATAGGAGTGAGGGTAGATGATAATCCCAGATAGCCTCTGCTAGGTAAGAGCTCATACCTTGCTGATAATAAGGAAGGAGGTATTAATAGAATAGTGTAGTAGTGGGGGTGAAGGAATAGGCACCCAAAAAATGGGAGGCCAGAAAGAGCTAGTGGTGGGAGTGGACCAGTGTAACCAAGATTAGGGAGCTAGTCTAGTGGGTGCATGATTTCCATTGTTTGGGATGTACGGTGGGTGAGATACTTGGGCTTTGGGATTAAGGAGCGGCGCCATGGCTTAGGTATCATAGACATCTGAAACAGCTGCATGATTCCTTCATATAATCCATAATTAGAGCTTTGAATTTGGACAAGCTTGGAAGTGAGGATAGTTTTAATGAGCTTTGTATAGTGTTCCAAAGTGAAGGAGTGAGGAGACGATTGCTGCAGAGCCATAGTTTGTTTTCACTCTAGGAACTGGGAAGCATATTATGGAGAAGCCCTCAGGCCATAGGAACCCTTTGCCATTTGAAAAGGTGTGAGATGTAAGCAGGGAGGTTATCAGATAATGCTCTAAGGAACCAGAGGAGAGCATTTCTTTTTCTCCTAGTTGAGAGCGAGGTCCATCCCGACATCTGGTATAGAAGACAGTGATGTGTACCATGGGGTAGATTATGGATAAATCTTAAGGCCTGGTGGTAAAGAGTGACAAGTTTGTTAAGCATCGTTAAGGGGCTGTGACTGTAGAGAAAGTCAGCGTAGCCCAGTACAGGGAGGAATGTGGATTGTACTAGTCGCCTTTTAGCTTGTAGCATAAGTAGATGTTTAATGCGATAGAATAAACCTAAACGCTGTCTTAGTTTCTTTGAGATCTCATTTATGTAGCACTGAAAGTTGAGTTTATTGTGCAGCCAGAACCCTAGGTATTTAAAGGTATCTACTACTTCTAGGGGTTCATCTAAAAGTGTTCGGATCTGAGGGATGTGTGTATATCCAAGAGTGGTCTTTAGAGACAGAATCATAGCTTTAGTCTTTTTAGCATTGCGGAGGAGTTTATGAGTGATGAGGTTGTATTGGAGGGTGGTGAAGTCTTGCTGTAAATATTCATGGGCCAATTCCAAAGATGAATTTGTGGTGTATAGTACAGTATCATCTGCAAATAAGTGCATATTAGCTGAGCACGGCTGCGAGACCAGATTATTGATGCATATTGCAAAGAGGATAGGGCCCAGGATGGAACATTGGGGTACTCCTCTTAAGAGGGATTTTTGAGGGGACAAGTCGCCTATAGCTTTGACTTGTTGTAGTCTATTGGTTAGGTAGCTGGTAAACCATTTAATGGCATAGTTATCAAGTCTGATATTAGTCAGTGCAGAAAGCATGAAGGTATGATCCACCGTGTTGAAGGCCTTACTTAGATCAAGGAAGAGGGCAAATACATGCTTCTTAGAATCCAAGGCCATTTGCCAGTCTGTAGTAACTTTTGCAAGAGCCCATACTGTGCTGTATTGTACGTGAAAGCAAATTATATACCTAATAGTGTTTTTTCAAACAAATCCTAGTAAATAAATAAAATGTAAACATAAATATTACATCATACATTTCATACAAAATTCCCTATTTGCCTCAATATAGAAAAAGAAAAACTAAATTAAAGAGGTACATTTCTCCACCACCACTTTACTAGTTGTTCTGGGGTGTTATTAACTTCCTTCTGCTTAATGGTATGTAATATCTGCGTGATCTGTTGAAAAAGTTGTTCTTGAGGTAGGAAGAATTGCTGTAATGACCATCTACATTGTGAATGCCATATATAGTATTTGAAACATGTAAGATTGAGTCTAACTGTGCTGGGATGAAAGCTTTTCCAATGAACTGGTATTAGCCCCAATAATAAAGTACCAGGTGGAATATTATAAAAAGGACTCAAACTCCATTGTTTCTTGACCACTTGCCAAAAGGTAATGATATACGGACATTCATAAAAAGGTGTTGTATTGTTTCTAATATATCTGTACAAGTGGGTCTGGGGCAGTTACATTCAGTCCTATCTTTATGTTTTAGGATGCCTTTCACGTTCAGTTTCTGACGTGTGCATAACCGTACAATATCCCACATAAGGGAGAGGGCCTAACATCTAATAGAATACTTTGAATATCTAAAGCTGTAAACCTGGGGTCTGAAAAAAAGGGTGGAACTTGGAAGAACTGGGTCTGCATGGTGGAGTCATAAAACGATCTCCTGTCCATTTTAAGAATATAGTTTTTTGTTACTTTCCATTGTTTAAGTTTTGCAATACAGGAAATAAAATGTTGGGGGACATGCTGCATACGCTTTTGCTTAGAAATGGGTATATCACTGTTCCAGTCCTGTAGAATCTCCTGAAAGTGGTCTAAAAACCAAGTCATCCATAAAGTGGGTTTTTGGGTTAAGATTGGTTTGATATTAGTGTAAAGAAAGATACTGGTGAAAAACACAATCAGGTTAATCATGCTAAGGCCTCCTTTTGCAATAGGTAAATATGTGAATGCTCTTTTAACTGGATTAAGTCTGCTGCCCCATAAACATAAAAAAAAACATGCATATAATTTAGTCTCCAATTGCTTAGGAAGGAAAAAAATGTGACAGGTGTAAAAAAATAGGGATCAAAAATGTTTTAATAGTATAAATTTGTTTTTTCTTACTCATGTTCCTTCTATTCCAGGTTTTCACTTTTTTCATGGCTATACCAATGGCTTGTTCTCAATTCAGAGTGGCTAAATCGCCTGGATCAAAATTAATGCCTAGGATTTTCTGTGGGGTAGTTGCAATTGGTATACCCATGAGCCTGTCTATGGGTAATTGTTGGAATCCTATGGGAAGGCTGAGACTTTTACTATAGTTAAGAGTGGAATCAGAAACTAATTCATATTTGTGCAATATATCTCGTGTTGGTTCAATGTATTGGGAGTCAGCTAAAGTTAAAATGAAATCGTCTGCATACGCTAAGGTTTTTATTTCAGAGCCCTGGCTGAATATTGATAGCCCAGTAATTAGTTTGTTATTTTATACTGCTCTTATCAGGGGGTCCAGAGCTAAAATAAATAATGCTGGACTTATGGGGCACCCTTGACAGACTCCCTTTTTTATGTAACAGGTATGACCTATCCAACCATTAATAAAGGAGTGTACTGAAGCTTGCTTGTAACTTATTTTTAACCAAGAGATAAATTTGGGGGGAAAGCCATAATTAGATAAAACTGCCCACAAATAAGTGTGTGTTACTGAATCAAATGCTTTTGTCTGATCTAGACACAGCATGTAGCCCATAATTTCTCCTTCTGTTCCTTTTGCCATAATTTCGCTAAGCAGAATTAAGACATCTGTTATCTTTCTCCCTGGGACCGAGCAGACCTGAGTAGAGTGTACGTTCTGGGGTAAACCATAGATATTCAATTACTAAGGAGTTTCATCAAGATTTTAAATCACAATTTAATAATGAAATTGGTCTCCAATTATTTATTGCTGCTTTGTCCCCTTTTTTAAATATAAAAATCAGTAACCCTTGGGAAATAATTTCTGGAATCTGTCCATTGTTTAACATAAAATTGAAAACAGACGTAAGTTCTTGCAATAACTGCTGTGCAATAATTATCCCATAAAATTCTACAGGTAGACCATCGATACCTGGGGCAGAACCTAGTTTAAGTTGTTGTATTAAATAGTATAGCTCTTTTTTGTTTATTAGTTGCTGTAGAATAATGCCCAAATCCTTTGTTATTTGGGGTAAATTTTGTTGGGAAAGCCAATCTCTTATTTCCTTTTGGCGAGTTTTATCATTTGATGTCATAGGAGCACTAAAAGATGAGGTTATAAATTATTCTACAATTGTTAGGATTTCTGTATATTCTGTTTTAATATTACCAGATTTATCTTCTAAAAAAGGCATAATTATTTGTCTGCATCTAGCTTGACAACCATCAAAAGGGTTAGTGAAGAAAGACTTACCCTGTGTTCCAAATTTTTGTTCCTGGGACAAAGTGGATAGTCTATCATATTGAAAGTGTATCATTTCACTTTTTAGTCTAGCAATTTGCTGTGAGTAGTCTCTATTCGTAGAGTTCTGTAGAGAGATTAGTTTATATAAATTGCTACATAGTTCATTATAACGCAAGTTTTTGTATGTCCCTTTTAGTCATCCTGCTAATTTCAAAAAATCTGTTAAATCAGTCTTAGGGCCAGATATTCAAAACTTTGCCCAGGGGCTAAATTAGCACTGCCCGGCGGGCAAACTTAGCCCGGAGCACAGAGCAAGCTATATTGAAATGAAAATAGCCCGGTGCTAATCCTGCTGAATATTGCAGGCTAAGGAAGCCGGGCAAACTGGTCTGGGAGTGCAGGGCAAAAATAGCCCGGGAATAAGACAGCACTGAATAAAGCAACCAGGAAGTGCAACCCAACAACAACACAGTGCACAGCAACGTGAGGGCAGGTACGGACGACCTACATGGCCAATGTGTGTGCCAGCAAATGCATGGACTCAGTACAGTTTCAGGAAGCAGCAGATGTGAAAGAACAGTGATCAAAACTGTATATTATTCCCTCACTGTTAGCCACAGCTTAACACATTAGCTGAGCTACAGTTAGTTCGGGCAAACACATTTGCCTGAGCCAAATGCCATATCTAAAGTGCTATGCAAATGAGCCTACTTAGGTAGTCTCTGGGCAAACAACCAGATTAGTATCTCATTATACCCTGATTTGCATGCAGTTTGCCCAGCATTACTGCAGGGTCCCACAGAGCCACCTGTAGGTCAGTCTGGAAGTACAGGGGCTGACCAGGTCCAACTGCAGCTCCACCTGTAGGTCAGTCTGGGAGTGCACAATGATAGCTGTAGGCTACATGTAAACAGTACAGCATAGCATAGCATATTGTATCCCAGGGGACAAGACAGAATAGGCACAGGTGGTGGTGGTGCTGCATGCAACTGTCACACTGTAGGGCATGCTACAGTGCACAGCAGACACTACAGTAGCAAGGGGGACAGTAGTGTGAGGGACGCAGCACTGCCTATGGTGTGTAGGGCAGTGATGCTGACTGCACTGTACACAGTGACAGGCCCAACCTGCAGGTGTTTACTGACAGTCGACATTACTGTTACACTGTTGTGTGACCCACAGATGCTGTACCTGTGGCATGGGATGCTCACAGTGACATTTACATATCTGGCTTTGTGTGTTGTGGCAGTTGTACAGCTGTGTGGTATGTGGCTGGGGGGGGCATATATTATCCGAAAGGCACACACTAGTGTTGGGGTATTCCTAATACTGGCCCATGTGCACTGCATGATGAGTCCCAGCCTTGTGGCCACACCTGGTCTGTGGCACAGCCTGGCACCCATACACGCTCCCCTCAACATCCTCCATGCCCACAGTGCTGCATGTGTGTGCTGACATCTGTTTTTGTCCACAGATGTGTGGTCCGCAGGTGTGTGCTGTATGGCTACACTGCCATGCTGTTCACTGGTGGCAGGGTAACCACTTACTGCCTGGCATGGCTGGGACTGGTGGCAGATGATGGCATCATTGTGACGCCATCGGTTAGCAGCATGCTTCCTCTATGTTTGGCTTTATCTATGTGTCATATTTATTTGTTAGGGTCGCGCAAAACCCGCGCAAAGCCATTATGTCGCGCAAAGCTGATTGCCCAGGATTAAGACCAGCTTTTTCCTGGGCGGTAATGTGCACGGCGGCTAAGTGTCGGCGCTAAGTCACGCAAAACCATGGCGTGGCGTAGTCGCTGAATATAAGCATGCGCCTGTATTCATGTCAGTTTGCCCCTTGCATACATTATAATTTTGCCTGGCGCTAATGCAGTTTGCCCGCACTATTTGGCCTTTTGAATATGGCAGACCCGGGCTAATCCCGCGCTAAACCTGCGCAAATGATTTTTGCGCAGCGCAAAGTTTTGAATATCTGGCCCCAAGTGTCTATCCACCAAGTCACCGGGGTGTCATAAAGAAAGTACACAGACTTTCTTGCTGTCAAGGTATATTCTAGGTCTTGTTTTACTTCTATGTCCTCTAGAAGGGTGATATTTAGTTTCCAATACCCCTTCCCCGATGTAGACTCCGTATAGTTAGCTATATTAATCTCTAAAACATCATGATCCGAAGTAGGGGTGGTCTGAGTGTTTACAGAAGCTAAAGGTAAAGAGGGAAAAATAAAAAAGTAATCAATGCGGGATGATAATTTCTTTCTATGATAAGTATGGGATGGTTTAGGCTGTAGTTTGGAAAAGCTATCTAATAATCCTGTCTGTAATAATAATTGGTTAAGAAACAGAGTGTCACAAAACACTTTAGTTGTTCAATGACCTGTGTCTGACCTTAACCTCCCACAATTGAAATCTCCTGACCAAATAATCTGTTTCGAAGTGAACAAAAAAGGATGTATCATTTTAAACAGCTCGATCCTACCTGCTTTTGTCTGACCTGCATAAATATTTAACAGCCTAAAATCAATATTATTAAGTGTGATATCTAACAGTAAAGCCTGACCTGGGCAGATGTCCACCAAGTGTATGATTTTAGCATTAGAATCATTTATGCAGATTCCTAGACCGCTACAAAGATCTTCACCTATGGACCATTCACTATGTCCACCAGAACCAAGCTGTTTTGGCTATGGCTATTTCTCTGGCCGTGTGGAGTCTAGTATCTTGTAAGAAAACAAGATCAAAATCCTGATTTTCAAAAAAGGAAAAGGTAGCTTCTCTCTTTCTCTCAGACTTTATACTATTTGTATTTAAAGATTCCACTTTAATACTGAAAAAATCCATAGGAAAAAGGAGGATTTTGTTCATTTTTAAGTGTCTTTCTTTTTCTTCTTTTTTTTTAGTCTAATCTCATTTTCCATTTTTTTCCTACGGTTTGGTTGGAGTCAGACTTTTCTAGGTCTTCAGGATCTTAGGGTACTTCCACCTGTGAGGAAGAAATCGAGATGGCATCTGATTCCTCTTCCATCTCCGTATCTCCCTGTAAGAGAACTGAGTCAGTGTTTGATGTTTGTAAAGTTTCTGCTTCAGGAGCTGGTGTAGATGGGGCTTTTTCATGTTATGTAAAGCCACCTGGAAATCCTCTTCTTCTGCTGGAGTATCAGAAGCAATAGGTGGAGAGGGTGGGGGGCATCTCTGCTCCTGGGGGGGTTAATCCGCTCTACTTCAGGGATAGGAGCATTTGTTAGTTGGGTGACCACTGTCACATCAGTTGGGGATGGAGGGTTATCGGGTACCGTTGTCTGTCTATCTGAGTCATTCCTATGGACAGGTGTTTTCTTTTGAGAACAACTTGCTTTGTTAATGTAAAAATCCTGTTCTGCGAAATCCACATTTGTATTGTTGTGGGATGCCCATGGACAAGTCGTGAATAAATGACCTTCAGCATCACACAGATTGCATTTGGAAGTTGCTGTGCAGTGAAATCCTGCATGGCCCAAAGCACCACATACTGAGCATTTTGTTTTTTTCACAATTGGGGCTAATGTGCCTCAATGATCCACATTTAAAACATACTTGAGGCTGACCTTGGTAGAAGATGATCCCTTTATCTCATCCCCAGAAAGAAGCAGTTAGAGAGATGTTCGGTACCTTCCAAAGTGCTCCACAACTTAATTTTAAATTTCCACCCCCCCCATCCAGAACCCCTCCAGATCTATAATGGGTTCAGGGGTACCCTGAATGTCATGCTGATTTTCAAGCCAATACATTATGTCTGTCAGGTTCACCCCCTCATTCCGGAACAAAATGGTTACTATTTTCAAGGAAGTTTTAGTAAGAGGAATGGCCTGGAAGTGTGTCCAGATAGCATCATTTTTTGGGGCTGAATGAATAACCCAGAATTTATTCAGTAAATCTTCTGTACGAAAGCTAATGTCATACGTTGTTTCTCCAGTTGCATGTATTAAAGCATATACCTCAGACTGCAAAAAACTCATTTGATGCTTTATGATTTCTCTCACCATGAAAAACCTGTCTGGTGGACACTGCATCCCCCCAAATATCTTAGGTGTACTGCATGCCTTCTTTTCGCATTTTCCACCGGTTTTTGGAGTAAACTAGCGAAGGTAGGTTTTTGCAAAGCAGGTACAACATTATTAGCATTAGCAGGCTGTGCAGGTTCTTGTTCAATCACATCTAATGACTGGTTAGAATGGTCCATATTAATATTTAGCAGGTCATAGAAAATCTCCTCTCCGGTATCTGAAGGTGCTGGCAGAGGATTACCTGTAGGTTGGTGCAGTTCAGGAGCTTCAATCGCCTGTGGGCTTGTAGGAATTTGTCCTGGTTGATTCAGTAAATCCTGACAGTCAGTGAGTAATGAATCCTCAATCTGTCCTTTTTCCAAAGGCTTTGAGGAACCTATATGCATGCTGAAAGGTCTCCATTCTGGCGTGCCAGGCAAGGGGATAGCTGGGTCTGGGAGCCAGGCACCTGTTGTGGCTTTTTTCCAACCTGCAGATTCTAAAGCATTTTCGGGTGACCATTTTGGGTTTGTAGATGCCTCCTTATTGTCGGGTGGTTCCGAGGTTCGATCTGGGGCCTCGGATGAAGCGCCAAAAAGGAAAATTTTCTGAAATGTCGATTTCTTCCCTGTAAGTGCTGGAGACGTATTTGGCAACTGCTTTCTTTTCTTCATCAAGTTTTTGTCTTTCCAAATCATATTCTTGCTCAACATGTAGTAACTGCTCCTGCAGTTTCTGTTTTTTCTCTTTCATAGTTTTCTGTAACAAAACTTCTGTTTTGACAATAGCTTCTTCATCATCTCTTGGTGTATCCATATCAATCAAATCTTGGTCTGTTGTAGTAAATCCTGATCTCTGGGCCCTTAATTCTCCCTCTGTTGGGCCTTCAATGTGTCTCTCTCCACCTCCAGGCCTCAACTGGCTGTAGTCCTCCATTCTGCTCACAGGAAACTCAGCCCCCTACTGACAGAGTAGGGGAATTTTCATTCATAACATAAAGAACATACACAACAAATCAGCATTACGTCATACATAAGCATAAGAAAGAATATTAACAAAAACATGAAAGAGCATTGCAACACACTTTAAACTCATAACTAAAACTGTAAACCAACCCCCTCTCCCCCACCCTACCAAAAGAATAGGGGAAGTTTTATTGCAGCTTCATTGAACAAATTAAATACAAAAACAGTGGTCACTCACACCAAAGGAATATACAAATCAAAACCAAAACAAAAGCAAATAAGTATTACAGGCATACATTTGTCAAAAATATGACTATCTGAGAAATTAATATAAATCAAAACTTTAAATCAAAAAGTCACCCCCCCACCACCAAAAGAGATGGGGAAATTTTATTTCAACTTCAATGGACAAATCAAATACAAACATAGTGTTCACTCACATAAAAGGAATATACAAATCAAATTTAAGACAAAAGCAAATAAGTATTCAAAAAGAACTACCTTAAGAAATGACCATGAAAAAACTTTAAAAGCAGTCATTTAAACCCCCTTTACTAAAAGAGATGGGGAATTTCCATGGTGTCCTGGCCAAATTTCTTCCATTCACTAGAAATACCACCAAGTTCCAACAGTTTAATCTGGTTCCGTTTCAGTTGGTTACCATCTGTATCCCTTACCTCCAGGTCGCCCCTGAGAAAGGGACTTCTAGTCTCAGTGAGCTTACCCGGTCAACAAAATTCAATAATAATAAGAAAAAGATCAAGGTTCATGTAGTCGGCTGTGTTGCTACAACTTTTCTCAGCAACACAAATACATTTCAAAGAAGGAAAGCACTCATAAATTGTGGGTTTTTAACTATAAATAATATGATGCAAAAAGGTTGACAGTGCCCCTTTAATATTGTCAAACATCACAGTCTTTAGGCTATGTGCCCTTGAGTTTGTCCTGATGTTCCAGCGTCCTAAAAGGACAGGTGCTGATGTCTGTTACATGCAAGTTCATGTAAAAAATGGGCTGAACTATGGGTGTCCATATACAGAGGATTATAATGATGAGAAACATCTGCAGAAGGCAGTTATATTTTAATGGAGCCATTAATATTTTCCTATGACAACCCACAATTGAATAAGGACCCCCTATTACATTTCCACATTCTCCATTTTACATTAAAACACTGTCATGTTTTAGCAAACTTACTTTTTCTCTAAAAGACTTGCAACACAGAAAAGGTAAAACATTCAATCCAGTAATTAGTGACTTAGTTGTCCACAAGGTTGACATTAAGGCACTTGAAATTATCACCTACAGCTGAAATACTTGTAGTATATGGAAACTTACCCTAGTAACAGTGTAGAATGGTTTAGTCCACATCCCCCTGCAGTTTTGGGCTAATGGTATGTCTTGGGTGGAAACTGAGTTTTAGAAAGTGCACGAGCAGATTGTAGTAGTGGTTCTGCTGAGGCCTGCTGATCTATCTAATGTATGTTTGTTGAATAAGCCTCAGAGCTGTTAGAAGTTACTTATGGTGTCCAGTCATTCCTAAAACCAGCAATCCGGTAAGAAGCAACTAAAGTGAAATATTATATAGTGTCAGAAGTGAACTTGCAGTGCTGCAGTTGCAAGAAAGAAGAAAAGTTTGTGCTGCCAAGAAAAGAAACAAAAAGACAGTATTTGTGAGTACCCAAAGCTTACTAAAAGACTGTATAACAAAGTATTTTTGGCAGTATGGAGCAATTTAAGCCACCTCCACCACTATTGTTGACCGGAAATCGTACAGAAAACTGGAGAAGGTGGGCACAGAGATTAAGTCTGTACTTCACAGCCACGGGATTAGATGATAAATCAGAGGAAATGAAAATTGCAGTCCTGCTATACATGATCGGGGATGAGGCCCTCAAGGTGTACAATACCCTCAATATAACATATGCTGACCCTCAAGCTAAAAAAGCAGCTGAGGTTATGGAAGCATTTAAGAATTATTGTTCAAGGCAGGATGGTAATACAGGCCAAAAATCAGACCACCAGCTACCAACACATGAGACACGTGCACAAAAATCAAACATGTGGGAGATGTGGCAAGGGACATGCGCCAAAGGTTTGTCCAGCATATGGACAAGAATGTCATAAATGTGGTGACCTCAACCATTATGCAAAAATGTGCAGGTCCAAAAAGTCCAACAAACCTCATGAGAAAATGACCAATGGGGTAGAAGCACAATTCCTGGGTGCTGTAAAAAGAAAACAAGAAATGGTGTGAACACAAGTACCAGATGAAGGGTGGTACACTACCTTGAAGATAATGGGACAGCCAGTTAAGTTCAAGTTGTACACTGAGACCGAAGCCAATATACTGACTAAAGAAGTGATTGCGCAGTTTCCATGCAAGGTACAAATCAAGCTGACCAGTACTATCCTAATGGCATATGGAGGAGCACAAATTAATCCTGAAGGGGAAGTGACGCTAAAGTGTAAGACACAAGACAGAGAGGCCAATCTGCATTTTTATGTCACTAATACATCGGGAGCTTCCCTACTGGGTCAACAGGCATGTGCCATACTGTATCTGATTTGCAAAGTAAAGGTGCTTAAAACCAAGCCACCAAGCACAAAAGAGGAACTTCTTGCACAATATAAAACAGTGTTTGAAGGCCTAAGAGAATTCCCAGGAGTTTACCATATACATACTGACCCAAATGTTACTCTTGTGATACATGGGTGCAGGAAAGTCCCATATGCAATCACGGACAGACTAAAACAGACACTGGAACAACTGGAGCAAATTGGGGTGATTAGCAAGGTAAGAAAACCTACAACATGGGTAAATAGCCTTGTAATTACCAAAAAGAAAAATGGTGAGATCAGGGTGTGTTTGGACCCTAGAGACTTAAATAAAGCTCTCGGAAGATATCACTTCTCCATCCCCACATTGGAGGATATTCAGAGTAAGCTTGCAGGTAAAAAGTTTTTTACAATTCTAGATGAAAAAGATGGGTACTGGCAGATCAAATTAGACAACGAATCTGCAGACCTATGTACATTCAACAGTCCATGGGGAAGGTACAAATTTCACAGACTTCCTTTTGGTATACGGTCTGCGAGTGAAGTATTCCAGCAGAGAAATGCTGAACACTTCGGGGACATACCAGGTACTTCCTTAAGGAAAGGATAGTGCAACACCTGGAATCCATAGGGGCACAGGATCCAAGACAGCATGGGTTTACAAAAGGAAGGTCCTGTCAAACTAATCTCATAGATTTCTTTGACTGGGTAACCAGAGTGGTGGACCAAGGGGGAGCAGTTGATGTCGCCTACCTTGACTTCAGCAAAGCTTTTGACACTGTTCACATAGAAGATTGATAAATAAGCTAGGTAGGCTCGGGTGGGTCAGAAGTTGGTCAACTGGGTGGCAAACTGGTTGACTGGCAGAAAACAGAGTGGTGGTAAATGGTAACAGTCAGAAGAGATGCAAGTCACAAGTGGGTACCTCAGGGATCAGTCCTGGGGCCAGTCCTATTCAACATCTTCATTAGTGACCTCGCAGATGGACTAGAGGTAAGGCTTGTCTGTTTGCAGATGACACCAAGATCTGCAACAGAGTAGATGATCCAGATGGGGTGGGCAGAATGAGAAGAGATCTGGATAAACTAGCAGAATGGTCAGAAGAGTGGCAACTGGGATTTAATGCAAAGAAGTGCAAAATCATGCACATAGGGAAGAGAAACCCTGAAGCCACTTATAGGCTGGGAGGGGAGTTGCTAGCAGTCACAAAGGAAGAAAGAGACTTGGGCATCATCATCACTGATGACCTAAAATCATCCAAGCAGACCTCTAAAGCAGTAGGTAAGGCTAGGGGTGTTAGGGTGTATTAGTAGGGTATCACAAGTCGTAAGAGGTAATAATCCTCTGTACAAGACATTGGTTAGGCCCCATCTGGAGTACTGCGTGCAGTATTGGAGGCCACACCTTCACAAGGACATTAACCAAATTGAGGCAGTCCAGAGAAGGGCAACCAAAATGGTGCAGGGACTGCATCAGAAGACATATAAGGACAGATTAATGGAGCTCAATATGTATACCCTTGAGCAAAGGAGGGAGAGAGGTGATATGATCGAGACATTTAAACACCTTAAGGGCATAAACAAGGTGAAAGAGTCTAACATGTTTAAATATAAGAAAAATAGCAGGACAAGAGGACACAGCATGAGATTAGAGGGAGGCCGATTAAGGGGGAATGTGAGGAAATTCTTTTCACAGAAAGGGTGGTAGATGCATGGAATGGCTTACCACAAGAAGTGGTGGCTATGAATACAGTGCAGGGCTTCAAACAGGCATGGATAGGCATAAGGAGCAATACAAATGACTATGAATAGATAGGTCACTGACAGAGCAAAGGCCGATGGCACATTTATAAGGTAGAAAAAGAAATGGGCAGACTGGATGGGCCTTGCGGTCCTTATCTGCCGTCAACTTCTATGTTTCTATGTTTCTATGTTTCTATGTTTGTAATAGCTGATGACATGCTTATAGCCACAGCTACCAAGGAAGAGCATGACAATATTCTGAGAAAAGTAATGGACAGAGCAGTGGAACTCAATGTTAAGTTCAATAGTGACAAAACACAGTATTTGGTGAGTGAGGTGAAATACATGGGGCATATCATAACCAAAAATGGGCTACGGCCTGATGAAGCCAAAGTAGAAGCAATAACCAAGATGCCCCCTCCTGAAGATAAAAAAGCGCTACAGAGACTGTTAGGAATAACTCGATACTTGGTGCAGTACATTCCGAATGAAGCAAACCTCACTGCACCACTAAGGCATCTACTCAAAAAAGATGTCATGTGGCAGTGGCAGCCAGCACAGGAAGAAGCCTTACAAAAGCTGAAAGAGACTACTTATTCTGCACCAGTATTAAAATTCTTTGATCCAAAAGAGGACATTGAAATCCAAGCAGATGCATCTAAGGACGGACTAGGTGCTTGTCTACTAAAAAGAAACAGACCAATAGCTTATGCATCTAGGTCATTGTCCAGTGCTGAAAGAAACTATGCACAGCTGCTAGCGATTGTGTTCTTTCTACAGAAATTTCATCAGTATGTTTATGGAAGGTCAGTGAAAATACAATCAGATCACAAACCACTACAGTCCATACTGAACAAACCAATTGGAAAGACTCCAGCAAGATTGCAGCGGATGCTGTTACAGATACAGAAATATGACATACAGGTAATATGTACTCCAGGAAAAGATATTCTGATTGCAGACACTTTGTCCAGGGCAGTACCAAGAAAACCAGCAGAGGGAGACATTGATCTAAGTAGTGAAAAGGTCAAATACTCAATCCAAGCAACAGAGACACTGCCTGACAGCATGTTAGAAGGGCTAAAACAGGCCACACAGAGGGACAGTGATTTACAGTTGCTTAAAGAAATGCACCTCAAAGGATGGCCTAACAGGAAAAAAACAAGTCAGCATCAAACTTCAGCACTATTGGCCCATGAGACACAATATATACATAGAAAATGAACTCATAATGGTGGGTAAAAGAATCATCATACCCAAAGAGCTGAGAACAGATATGCTACAAAGACTTCACTCAGCACATCAAGGAATACAAAAGTCGAAGGCTCAAGCCAGAGCCGTGATGTATTGGCCAGGCATGAATCGAGAAGTAGAAATGATGGCTGAAGAGCATGTAGAGCTTGCCAGGAACTCTTACCCAGCAACCATAAAGAGCCAATGTGTCCACATGAAATACCTGATGCACGTGAATGTCTGAAAAGACTACAGAAAAGACAGAAACAGTATTATGACAGGAATGCAGCTCCACTTACTCCATTCAGAGAAGGGGAAAGGGTATGCATAGGGACTTCTAGTGGGTGACAACCTGCTACAGTGGAAAGAATCCGTGATGAGCCAAGATCCTATAGTGTGATTACACCTGCAGGACAGCAATACCACAGGAACAGGAGACACCTGAGGAGAGACCGAACAGTTGCTTTGGAGGCTGAAGAGCAACAGGAAGATGAGTCAACTGAATCCATATTGTCACAAACAGAGCAATCCAGGGACAACAGCCAGGAACAGGACACTTGTCAAGAGTATGAGCAACCTGAGATGGAACCTGTTGTTTTCAATGACACTTTGCCAGAAAGTCTTGAGGCTGTACCCAGTGTGCAGTCTACTCGAATGACCAGAAGAGGGCGCCTGCTTAAAGTTCCTGAGAGGTTCAGAGATTTTTGTTATGACTTAAATCAGTGGTAAAGTATCAGTGTCAGTGGCTCAGTAGGTAGCACACTCGCCTCTGAGGCCGGGAGATCAGAGGGCTGTGGGTTCAGTTCCCACATCTGGCACTTGGGTTAATATCCCAGTACTGACACTGTAATGCAGCATGAGAGGGGTGCTGCATTTCTGAGGTGCCGTCTTTCGGATGAGACGTTAAAACCGAGGTCCCATCTGCCTGGATTGGTGGTAGTTCAGGTGGATGTTAAAGATCCCATGGCACTTATCGAAAAGAGTAGGGGAATTTTCCCGGTGTCCTGGCCAAATTTCCCTCATTCACTAAAAATACCACCAACAGCTTAATCTGGTTCAAGGTCAGTTGGCATTCATCTGTATCCCCCTCCCCCGGGTCGTGCCTGAAAATAGGCAGGATTTGTCTAGTGCACTTACCCGGTCAACAAAAGCTAAATAAATAAATAAAAAGACTTATTTCAACAGAGCTCAGCTAAGTACCAGTGACTTTAGACCCTAACTCATCACAAAGTAAGACTCAACCATTATGTTAATAGTGCTTGGTAATTATTTGTCATTGATATGCAAACTGAAATCAAGGTAATTGCTTTCTTTTACTAGAAGGGGAGATGTAGTATATGGTAACTTACCCTAGTAACAGTGTAGAATGGTTTAGTCCGCGTCCCCCTGCAGTTTTGGGCTAATGGTATGTCTTGGGTGGAAACTGGGTTTTAGAAAGTGCACTTGAGCAGGTTGTAGTAGAGGTTCTGCTGAGGCCTGTTGATCTATCTAATGTATGTTTGTTGAATAAACCTCAGAGCTGTTAGAAGTTACTTATGGTGTCCAGTCATTCCTAAAACCAGCAATCCGGTAAGAAGCAACTAAAGTGAAATATTATAATACTGGCTCAGATACAGAGATAGTAGGACTGATTCTCAAATCTCAGTGCAAGCCACCCCAAATGCAATTTGCACCAAATGCCAGTGCACCAGGGACCCTGCAACCGATTCTCTATTGGGTAGGGTCCCAGCGGCAAAGTCCAGCAGCTTGCAGCAACCGTGGCCATGTACCAAACAGACGGCGCTTCTAGATGGTGTGCCGTAAGCTGCAGGGTGGCCATGTGCCAGTCCCTGGTGGTCTCCCCCACCATCTGTTTTTATAATAAAATAACCAAATATCAATCCCTGGTGGTCCAGTGGACCCCCAGCCTTGATATGCCCATATAATAACATAGTACACAAACATTCCTTGGTGGTATAGTGGACCCCCTTCCCCGATATGCCCGTAAATTATAATAGTAATGAAATCATGCCCCGGTGGTCTAGCGGATCTCCCCTGCCTATCCCCGATGTGCCCACTTCACATACAGATATATATCCCTAGTGGTCTAGTGGATCCCCACCTCTGCAGGCAATGCCCACCACCTCACTCCCCATCCCAAAACAGAGCTGGCGACCGGCACAGCCCTCCTCACACCACCACATCCCACTGTCAAATGAGCTGTCAAGGAGGAGTTTGCACTGTATACAGTACACGCCTGTTGATTGACAGCTCGAGTAAGCTGTCAATCAGGGAGTGTGTACTGTATACAGTAAATACTCCTCTTTGACAGATCAGTTAGCAGCCAGATGTGGTGCTCTGAGGAGGGCTGTGCCATTTGCCAGGTCTGTTTCATGATGGGGGGCCGGGTGGGGTGGAGGGCACTACCTGCTGGTGTGGCGTGGTGGGGTCCATAAGACCACCACAAATATTTATCTGTATGTTATGTGGGCACATCGGGAATAGGGAGGGGATATGTTCACTAGACCCCCAGGGAATTATTTTGTTACTATTATAATTTACGGGCATATCAGTGCAGGAAGGGATGCTATACCACTACAGAATGTTTTATTTAATATTTTATTATAGGGGCATAGTGCAGCTGGGGGGTCCACTATACCACCAGGGAATGTTTTTGTAATATGTTATTATATGGGCATATGGGGAATGGGGAGTGCAGCATAAGTTGCGGGAGGGCTCTGAGATTGGCACAAGTGGCCAAACCCTCCAAGAGGGCAATACTCTCAGTAGGGCTGGTCTAAGGGTACTTAAAATTTCACCCTCTGGGAGGGTTTCAAGAATACCATATTAGGGGATATGGCAGCTTGTGGCTTCTGCATGTCCCCTAGTGCCATGCTGCAACCCGTTTCATGCCACAAGGATGGCACAAGCTCCCTTCGGTGCATGCAGCCTGCAGTTGATGCAGGCTGTGTTTGAGAATCGCTGCCGGTGCATCCTTTGGCACCAGGGGCAATTTGCACCATTCCAGGAGCTTTGAGAATTGGACCCATTGTGATTTGTTTGTTTTTTACATAGGATAATGGCATGAAGGCATGAAATGACTTCATGCCTTTCCTAAACATTCAACACCCACATTTCAAGTTAAGCCATGAACACTCCCCTTACGTAGTTCCCTTTTTGGATGTCAGCATAGACATCATTGACAGCTTTCAACTAGCAGTTAAATCATATATTATACAATGGGGTATGAAAATCCTGTAACCTCATTGGTCAAAACACATCACATGACCGTGATAAATCCTCCGGTATACCCACTGTAAAAGTTTTATATCACTATAAAAACAAATAAATAAGTTGAACATTGTATAATAGCAATATACCATGACAGAAAGTGGGTATATGGATGGATTTACCACTTCTGGTGTGGTTAAGTCACTCAGCTGCGCCTCAAGACCGAACCACACCAGGCGTGGTACATCCACCAATATACCCACTCTCCATCATGGTATATTGCTTAACCAAACCCATGAACAAGCATTGGTACCTACGCCACAGGTCTTGTCATCTTATGTCAGCACTCAAAGGGTTCGACAAAGGGAAATTAGTAAAACTAATCTGAAAGAACTCGGATGAGTTAACTTATTAGCAAGGTATTATTAGCCAGCCAATGCTGAATTTATAAAGTTCCTACTACTTAGAGGCTACTCCTTCTATGAACTTGCCCAGGAAAAGGCAGAGATTCAGTATGCACAGAGAGATGCCTACCTCAGATATAAAGACCAAACCCCACTGGGTAAGATACACATCACGTTTATCAGAGAGTTTAACTTCTCTTAGTCCCTCAAACAAGCGAGCACAGATAAAATCATGGACTGTATTCTTATCAGACCCAGACTGCATTACTGTCTGTTTGGATCAAGCTGTGCTGGCACTTAAAGGACAGAAAAATGTACCAGACAAGCTTGTCAGAGCCAGAACCACTTTTCTGTCCCAGCGGGAATCATATATGAGAGCCTAACTGTATGTATGTGCCATGCTGATGTTTATACAGCATGCTTTGTAAAAAAAAAATTATTTAAATAGTAACCCTCTGTATACCACACATGTAAAGCTGCATGCAGTTCAGCTGTTTATAATACCGCACTTATTTAACCTTCAACCATATATACAGGTGTCTAGTTAGTGGGATTTGGATACCTGTTTATAGTATGTAATCAGCCACATGTAAATGTAATACTTTTTTGAACTCACAAATAGGTTGCACAATTTTTTCCACTCCAAAGTAACCCACTTACACCCCCATCCACTCCTTACAGTTTAATGGTCTACGGCACCAAGAGCAGAAAAGGTTCAGCTACACTAACACCTACACTAAGTAAGCAGTAACACACAACAGAGTGTGCCAATAATGTGGATAAATGCACGCCCCGGGTGAATTGTGAGGCATGAGGCCGCAGGCCAAGTGCCCTCACTGCACCCCGGGGCATGCGTTAATCCAGATTATACAATGGCAAGAATCTTGGATTGTGATTGGTCAGTTTGGGGCTGGACCCATGGCATTATCCCAGCACGACGCCACAGGTCTAGTCTCCTCATCATGGCTCTCCTCTTTTTTTGCATCTCCTCTTAAGAAACAAAAATATTTTTCCACTCTAATAAAAACATTCTTTAAAATTATTTTTTTTATTTTATATATAACAACAAGCCATTGTATAATAGGAATAATGCACTCAAAGGTGTGTGTCGTTTAGGATAACGCCATGCCTGGGGCATTGGACGCACTCGGCCTGCGGCCTCGTGTCCAACCCCCCCCAGGCATGGTGTTATCCCAGCATGACACACACCCTGCCGTGCTTTATTCCTTTATTATCAGCACACCCCTGGAGTGCATTAATGCAATTATTACATGGGGCTTACATAGGTGTACACATGTGTTGCAAAAAGCCACCAGAAAACATGTTTAAATGTTGAAAAACATGGCAACTTTGAATAGTCTCCTTCCACCGTACAAAGTAGTGTGACAGTCACATACAGTATAACATTCAGCACACAGTGAAATGCATGTTACTGGAACTGTACAAGCATGCGTAGTATGACTGCTACTGCTGCAAACAAGGTGGGTCATCCTTTTTCTTTCATGCCACCTCGTAGCCCACAACGACACATGGAAGGGATTCTGTGTGACATCTCACCTTGCTTCACACTGTACCCCTGCAGCTACTTGTCTCATAGAACACTGAGAGACCTGCATCCCCTTGAGTGATACAAGATGTGCCATTCTGCCTCCGTGATGTGACGTAGTGCCAGACAATGCAGCATGCCAGGGGTTGTGTCCAATAATTGACTGTGCAGTGTGCTTAGTGCACCTCATAACATTCCTAGCACAGCGGGAGTCCTTTGAGCTGGAAAGTGTACTGAGCTGGCTGGGGTGACAGATTGCACTGGTGGTGCAACTTGACTGTGGAGGCCAGGTCTAACTACTGTGCCGAGACACTGACAACCATGACAGTATATCTTACTACTGCATCATGTGACACTGCTGCACATATTGCCCACTTCACAAGGATGACAGCTGCTATACATTTGCAGTGCCCAACAGCTGCCATAATGTGTAGACAGTGAAGTGCAGCAACAGGATGATGACTATTGTGAATGTCTGGAGGATCGCTGTTGCTTGCGATCAGAACCGTAGATTTTGGTATGGAGGGGAGACGCACGGCGCCCTCATCCAGCGGCATTGTACTTGCACTCATTTGGGGATACACTGGGGGACAGTCTGTACAACTCTCATAACTACAGCACTGTGATGCAATGGGGCAAGTGTGCAGTCAGGAGAACCATGACTTTCACTGCTCTGGAGCAACAGCTGGCAGCTGCTGGGCAGCAGGTGGCACTTTCCCACAACCACACAGTTTGTTAACCAAGGGAGATGCAAGCTGCATTGACCATGCAGGCTTCTACTGTTGTTGCCATACAGGAGTCGCCTGTTCCCTGGTGGTGGCCACATTCGGACAAGCACAGAATTTCTGTCACAGTCATGAGTGACACAGCAGGACAAGCTTTTTTCCTTCTAATTACTCTGACTAGGTTACAAACCCAGCAACTTATTTGGAATGGATTTCATTAACTGCAGGTACTGTGGAACAATTTTCAGAAGGACAGTCTTACAGGATTTAGGACACTGTCCTACATGCTGGGCCTTTGGAGATCTTAGGGCTCAGCTCCGGGCAGCATGGGCAGAGAGTGCATGCCTCAAATTTCATATTGAAGAGGAAATACATTATAAGAACCACCCGCCATTTCCCCAGCATCCAACAGAAAAACCTCGACTGCAGAGGGTAGTTGGTCCAGGAGGTTGGCAGGTGGTTAGGAGGAGCAAATCAGGTGCCCCATCACTCTGCTTCCAACACATTGCCTCCAAAACCATATAAACACTACAACAGGTATCTGCCTCTATCTCTGAAATCAAATAAAGAGGCAGAAGACACTGCAGAGCAGGACATCAGTGCACAGGAGCTAGCACAACAAAACTCACCCAAATCAGGAACCAAAACAAAACAAGCATAAAGGAAATCCAAAAACTTCTGATCATAGGAGACTCCATGATTCGGGAGTTGATACCCATCTCCAGCTAGGGGTGATGGTCAGATGTCTCCCAGATACATCAGCATGAGAGACACTGACCGCGATTACAAATTGTTCACAAAGCAGGAGAAAACATGGATGTCCTAGTACACATAGGGACTAATGATCTCGCCAGCCGGTCAGTTGTGGAGACCAAGGAACACCTGACTAGGCTGGGTGACAAACTATCATCTATTTCTCTGAGATCCTGCCAGTCTGGGAGAGGGGAGCAGATGGACGCAAGGTCAGAGAAGGGGAGATAGGGGAGCTAAACACGTGGCTCAAGGGCTGGTGCCAGGAAAAAGGACACAGATTTGTAGGGAACTGGCAACAGTTCTGGGAGCGAAAGTTCTTTAAATTTGATGGACTGCATCTGACTAAAGAGGGAGTCAGTACATTGGGGCAGAAGTTTGACGTCTTTGCAGAATATTTAAACTAGCAAATGGGGAGAGGGGTGCAGCACCCCATACATCGAATGGGAAGAATACCCCTCCCCCCTCAGCTAGTGGTCAAACAGGAATTCAGCATGTTTGCCGTTCATTTGCATTACCAGGTAAGAAAAAAGGTTTGTCTCCCCATATGATGCACAGGGGTAATGCCAAACTTCACCCAACAACTAACACACCAAAATCTGGCCAATGGAAAATCATGTACACAATGCTCACAGCCTGGGAAATAAGATCCCAGACCTGCAGGCAATAATGTCAGAGGCTAAACTGGACATAGTAGCAATTAGTGAGACGTGGTTTACCAGTAACCACACTTGGGAGACTTCAGTACCTGGCTATGTGTTGTTCAGAAGAGACCAAGGTGCAAAAGGGGGAGGAGTGGCCCTGTATGTTAATGAAAATATCAAAGCTACAGAAATTCAGAATACACATAAGGAGCCAGAAGAACTGTGGGTCACCCTGGAAACAGGAAATGGGACAGCCATAAGAACTGGGGTTGTCTACAGGCCCCAGACCAGAGGGAGGACATAGACACATTACTGTTAGAAGATATACAAAACATGACAGCTAAAGGAGGTTCTGATAATGGGAGACTTCAACATGCCGGATACAGATTGGTCAATACCAGCAGGAACATCTGCCAGAACTAGACTCATAGTGGATTCCTGCAGGGGAGGGCCTCAAACAACTGGTACAGCAACCCACAAGAGACAGGGCTATCCTAGATCTAGTACTGACTAACAAAGAAGGGATCACAGACTTCCAGGTAGGTCACCTGGGGCCAGTGACCATCACATGGTATGGTTCAATTTGCTACTACATCTAAATCATCCCATTCCAAGGCAAAAATATGGGACTTCAGAGGAGCTGACTTTGATAAGATGGCCAACAGAGTTAAGCTAGCCCTGGCAAAAAGAAACACAGGTGAGGGGGTACAGGCAAAGTGGGCAAACATTAAGGATGCAATACTTGAAGCAACATCCCATTGTGTTAGACAGAAAAGGAAGTGCAAAAGAAGAAGGAAACCACTTTGGTTCTCAAATACAGTAGCAGAAAAGGTCAGAGCCAAAAGGCTGGCCTTCAGGAAATATAAGGGAACACAGCGGATGAAGATAGGAGGCATACCAAACTGCCCTAAGGAAGCAGGTAAGGCAGTAAGGCAGGCAAAGTCCCAAACTGAGGAAACACTAGCACAACAGTAAAAGAAGGTGACAAGACTTTCTATAGATACATTAGTGAAAGGAGAAAGTCCAGAGGGGTATTGCTAAGCTTAATGGAGAAAAGGGGCATGGAGGAGGAGGACCCTGTAAAGGCATCTATCCTAAATAGATACTTTTGCTCAGTATTTACTGAAGAGAAGGTAGGGCAGGGCCCACAGCTCAGCATCATGGACACAGGGGAGGGAGGTGAGCACTACTCCCTTCACAAAAGAAAGGGTCCTACAAGAGCTTGCTAAGCTCAGAGTGGATAAGGCAATGGGACCTGATGGCATACATCCCAGGGTACTTATGAGCTAAAGGAGGAACTAGCAGAGCCATTAGCAGAATTGTTTAGTGAGTCTCTGAGCACAGGAGAGGTCCCAGAAGACTGGAGAAGGGTTTTATGATCCCGCCTCCACAAGAGTGGTAGCAGGGAGGAGGCGGGAACTACAGACCGGTCAGTCTTACCTCAGTAGTGGGCAAGATTATGGAGGCACTCCTTAAGGAAAGGATAGTGCAACACCTGGAATCCATAGGCACAGGATCCAAGACAGCATGGGTTTACAAAAGGAAGGTCCTGTCAAACTAATCTCATAGATTTCTTTGACTGGGTAACCAGAGTGGTGGACCAAGGGGAGCAGTTGATGTCGCCTACCTTGACTTCAGCAAAGCTTCTGACACTGTTCCACATAGAAGATTGATAAATAAGCTGGGTAGGCTCGGGGTGGGTCAGAAGTTGGTCAACTGGGTGGCAAACTGGTTGACGGGCAGAAAACAGAAAGTGGTGGTAAATGGTATACAGTCAGAAGAGATGCAAGTCACAAGTGGGGTACCTCAGGGATCAGTGCTGGGGCCAGTCCTCTTCAACATCTTCATTAGTGACCTTGCAGATGGACTAGAGGGAGGCTTGTCTGTTTGCAGATGACACCAAGATCTGCAACAGAGTAGATGATCCAGATGGGTGGGCAGAATGAGAAGAGATCTGGATAAACTAGCAGAATGGTCAGAAGAGTGGCAACTGGGATTTAATGCAAAGAAGTGCAAAATCATGCACATAGGGAAGAGAAACCCTGAAGCCACCTATAGACTGGGAGGAGTTGCTAGCAGTCACAAAGGAAGAAAGAGACTTGGGCATCATCATCACTGATGACCTAAAATCATCCAAGCAGACCTCCAAAGCAGTTGGTAAGGCTAGGGGTGTTAGGGTGTATTAGTAGGGGTATCACAAGTCGTAGAGGGAGGTAATAATCCCTCTGTACAAGACACTGGTTAGGCCCCATCTGGAGTACTCGTGCAGTATTGGAGGCCACACCTTCACAAGGACATTAACCAAATTGAGGCAGTCCAGAGAAGGGCAACCAAAATGGTGCAGGACTGCATCAGAAGACATATGAGGACAGATTAATGGAGCTCAATATGTATACCCTTGAGCAAAGGAGGAGAGAGGTGATATGATCGAGGCATTCAAACACCTTAAGGGCATAAACAAGGTGAAAGAGTCTAACATGTTTAAATAAAAGAAAAATAGCAGGACAAGAGGACACAGCATGAGATTAGAGGGAGGCCGATTAAGGGGAATGTGAGGAAATTCTTTTCACAGAAAGTGGTGGATGCATGGAATGGCTTACCACAAGAAGTGGTGGCTATGAATACAGTGCAGGGCTTCAAACAGGCATGGGATAGGCATAAGGGAGCAATACAAATGACTATGAAAAGATAGGCCACTGACAGAGCAAAGGCCGATGGCACATTTATAAGGTAGAAAAAGAAATGGGCAGACTGGATGGGCCTTGCGGTCCTTATCTGCCGTCAACTTCTATGTTTCTATGTAAGCTGGCAGAGTGAATGCTGTGCAAGACTGCAGTCAGGAGAACCATGACTTGCACTGCTCTGGGGCCATGGCTGGTGGCTGCAGGGTGGCAGGCAGCACTTTTCCACAACCTCCCCCCCCAATTTGCTAACCAAGAGAGATGCAAGGTGCACTGACCATGCAGGCTACTACTCGCACTGTTGTTGCTGTACAGGTGTCACCTGTTGCCCGGTGGCAGCCACATTAGGACAAGCACAGAATTTTTGTGTGCAGCACTTATACTATGCATTACTGCATGTCAGGCAATGTATGTATTCTGGCACCAGATGGAAGGGGTTGTTAGGGGACAGCCGCCACTGCTCACCATGTGCCGACTGTATGTGCCAGCTTGGGGTACATGTTTGCTGCCATGTCCGAGATCTGTGGGGCTGGTGGGTGGGTAGAATGTGACATGATATGGGAATATGATGTCAAGGTGTTGACTGTATTTTCGGGAGGGGGTAGGGCTCACTCAAGGACTGATCGGGGAAAGCAGACATGACATTCCCACACAGATCGCTGCTTCCCTCCTATACACCTCCGATACTCAAACAATGTGACAGTGACCAGTGATGATGTTCTCTGGTGACTACCGCTGGTTTCACTATCTGCTTGGTGCTCAGAGTCCCACTAGGTGGGTGGGTGGGCAGGCACACATCTTGCAGGGGGAAGGCCGGCTCTTTCAGTAGCTGGCTGGGTGCATAGTGTGTGACAATACAGCAGCACAGCACTGCAGAACACCTGTGCTGTCAGGTGATGCTCCCGAGCCAATCAGATCAGTGACTCAGCTGCCCCATTTAATAAGTAACCATAACCCTCAACAGGGTGTGGGGTTATTGGCAGTTAATCTACACCCTGGGTGCATTGGAAAGCATGAGGTCACAGGCCGAGTGACCTCACAGCACCTAGGGTGTGGATTAACTGCCAATAAACACAGACCCTAGGGTGAGTTATTGCACTTATAACATGGGTTATGTTGAAAAATCACAAAAAAAATCTGCAAAGGTGTTTTTTATTTTGCTATTTACATATGGAAAGTGGTAGTGTATCCTGCCGACTTGAAAAGCAGTCCTGACAACTCATGCATATGTTATTTACTTTATGACCGTACAAATGCTAGAAATACAGTCCTGAAATGATTTTTGACATTTGTATGTTCGTAAAATAAATTTGCTTTCACTCTGTTTCTGTCCCATTGCAGCTGCCTCGCACTCTCTCTCTGCAGTGTGTCGCTCTCTCTCTCTCTCTCTCCCTCTCTTTCTTTCTTTGTCCAGTGTACCCTCAACTGCTCACACTGTGAACTGCACAGAGGAAAGTGTGGAGAGGAACATTTCCAAACATCAGCTCTTTTATTTAATCTCTTTTAGATTTAATTCTTTCTTTATAAGCTGTTATGCAGTGAGCCAGAGACACCAAGAGACTGAATTTCATTTTGAAAAGGCGCATTGCATGTGTTATCTCCAACGAACATTAAGAAAGTAACAGTGAATTCAGACTGCAGCTGTGTGTGTGTGTGTGTGTGTGTGTGTGTGTGTGTCTCTCTCTCTCCTATTAACCACTGAATTGACAGTGAACCAGGGACTCGCTGCTTGCTCTTGATCTGTCTGTGTCTCGTTCTCTCATCTACCACCACGATGGGTGACATTCACTCTCTTGGTCTCACTCTCTCACTCCATAAAGAATCAAAGCTGCAGTCGCTAACATTGGCTAGCCGAGTGTAACAGGGAGGTTACTGTGGTGACCTCCAAGCATATGTAAAACAGGTTGTGTTTATCGTTGTTGGATTTAGTATGTAATAGCACTATGTCATAAAATACCTTGATGTATATATCTTATGTTTATGAAAACTGTAAATGTTGAAAATACCATGGCACTAGGTGTTTTTGATAATGGTAAAAAGTACAAGTTGACTATTATAGAAATTAAGTTAGTTGTGCTATTTAAAATGCATGTAAATTGCTGTAAGTTGAACAAGTCTGAAATGTCATGGTGGTTTTCATCTATCTCATGATGCTTTGCATTATGGAAGTCTGTATAATGTCATATTTCTTTGAACATTGACTTGTTGCCAGTGCCCTTTGGGGTAACCCTTTTTTCAGTGCTTCTGCACTGAGGTTCTTTGTTTTTAGCTTGTTTTGTTTTTTTCCTATTTGAGCTCCCACTACCCAAGCAAACGGGGCCTGCATGGGGTGGAGGCTAAATCTCAACTGGTAAGTTAAATAAGAGGTCAATGTCAATAGGTGCTGGCTAAGTGCAAAAACAGAATTTTCATAGTCTGTTGCTGCAAACTGAAGAAGAAATATGCCTTTGCAGAAGGTTATTCCTTGTATTTTGAATAAACATCACACAGAGATTGTGTGTTGAACTTGAAGTTTGGTGCCTGGTCCATCTGTTATCCCACAACCACTCCACAGACTTGGTGTGAGAAGTGGGATAACTTGCTGAAAGCATCTGGACTGGCTGAAGAGAGAGAGATGTTTTCTGGTGGATATTGCCCAGATATCCCAGGTGGACCAATGCACCAGGAATTGCCAGAGGAGAACCCGGAGAAGAAAGTCCATGAAGTTCTGACCAGAACCATGGCTGACAGATGGAGAGAAGCTGCTGCCTGGACTAGACTTGGGAGCTTGGAGGAAGGCCAAGCCTGAAGACGATGAAGAGATGCAGGTTGAGGCAGACTGGACGTGCGAGAGACAACACCCAGGAGGTGGAGACCCTGATGAGGATGATCCACTGGATGAGTGGGCAACGGCTGGAGGCACACCAACTATACAGAGAGGAAGAACACCAGTGCCAGGTGCTTGAGAGGTCCCTCCTGGAGAGTTTGGATAAAGAATCGGAAGAGATTTTTTTGTGGGCTCACTAGAGGAGGACCCCCTCACTGAGCAGGATATTCTTTTGTTGCCCATGTTCCCTGGATGTTACCTGTTGGAGGCCGGAGATGCAAGTATGAAACTTGAATGTGAGACCCCAGGTAAGACTGTGCCTAGTGATATTGTGCTGGGGTTGAAAACTCCAAGCAAGCAAGAAGAAGCCCATGAGGCTGAAGGGACTTTTTCTTGTATTGATGCAGCTAAATCTATTAACCGTATTAACTGGGGTATACTGCATGCTAAAAATGCTAATGTTACCATACTGTTACAGTATGTTAAGGTTAAGGAGGGTGGGGTCACGTGATGGCTGCCTAAGTGAGAACAGCACCTTCCACCTCGCTCTCCAGCCCACCTGTTAATTTACCATTTCTACTGTTTCAAGAAGACTTTGCACTCGAGCAAACCACATTGGGGAAGTAATTCTCACTCTGCTGCATCGATATTTGAGGTCTAAGGATGGACGTCTTTATGAAAAAAGCACTCCCGCAGCACTCCGCGCCACCCATGCATGAGAAGTATAAAGCAGCTAAAAGGCCCAAACAGCAGGCCACTGGCTTTACCAAGAATCCGCCCAGCAGTGCAGCCTTGACTGAGGAGTGTTTTTTAGATATAATGGCACCGATCCAGGAGACAACATCCACCATCTCGGCGGATCTCCAGCAAATTTGTTCCTCAGTGGATTCCCTCATGCTCAGGGTGGGTGACTCTGAAGCACAGATCTTTTCAATCAAAAAATGGCAGGGGAAAATAGAAAAGGACAGCACTAGCACTAGGCACAGAATTAAGAAACTTGAGGAAAAGATCGAAGATTTGGAGGAGCGCAGCTGGCGCAACAATCTGTTGATTATGGGATTGCCAGAGGCTGAAGAGGGCACCAACCCTATACTTTTTGTTCAAAAACTCTGTGCCAAGATCACAGGCCCATCTCCTAATGCTGCAACATACATAACTGAACGAGCTCACTGCTCTCTGCGCCCCCCGCCAGCAGCACGCCACCAAGATCTCTAATATTCAGGCTACTTAACTTTCAGGACAAATATCACATCCTTAATAAAGTCAAAGAGCTTCCAGAGCTGCAATGGAAGGGGCACAGAATAAGAACTGCCCAAGACTTGCCCCAGTCAGTGCGATCTAAATGCCAAGAATTTCACCCAATAGTCTCTAAATTGACTGTGGCTGGTAAACCCTTCAGAATGAGGTACCCAGCAGTTTTGCAGATCAAGCACAATGACAAGTGGACCCCCTATGACTCCCCTGAACAAGCGCTTACAGAGCTGAAAACCTTGTTGCCCAATTTATTCAAGTGATTTATAGTTATCCCTATGCTGTCATTATTTCTTCTCTGGGAGAGCTCGTTGGGTGATAATGCTTGCTTTTGAGATTCTGATCTGTTACGAGGATCTCAGGTGCTTTGGTGTTTAACAGTGCCCCTTCTTGGTTTCCCAATGCTTGGATTTGCCTTCGCATGCCAGGGGCCCTGAACCTCACCTACTTTGACTCCTGAACGTGCAGCCACTTGCAGACCTCTGTCTAGTAGGTCAGAGCCACGGGACTTGCTTAATATCCCTACTAAATGATACTGCAGGTCACTCAGATGTTCGGGACCTTATTTTGGATCTTTGCAGGAACCTTTTCTGCTGATTTCTATTGACTGCGTGCAATCAAGCAGAGGGATGGAGAGTCATGAGTACTTATGACCCGCAAGAAAAGAGGGACTGCCTCATTTTCTTTTTCTTATTTCCCATGCTATCAGGGATTGCAATGCAAGAATGGTCGCAGACTGTACTCTGTTTTTTTTGGCCTGAGGGGCTTAGTCCCATGTCTTAATTTAGTTTTCGGTGGCCGCTTCTCATTATTATTATTATTGGTGACACTTTAACCTGCTTAAGAGTTTCCTGCACTGTATTTCCTAAGACTTTGAGAGAGTACAATAGAGAGACTTTAAGTAGAAGATGAGGATTTATAATACCTACTAATGACTCGACTGTTTAATGTTGCTGTTTATTGTGTTATGCCTGTTCTTTTTTGAGCATTTTGTTGCTGAAACCTGTCAGTTACAACATGCTATATTCTCATAGGATGGGCTGGAATGGCGGTGGTGGGGGATGGGATCTGTCTCTCTTAGAGAAGTGTGAATAACATCACCTGGCAGTGTAAAATAGGTAGATCGGTTTGATAGAACCGGGGGGTAGATAGTTGTTGGGGTAAAATGTTTTTCTGTTTGTTGTGGGGGTGGGTGGGATACGGGTTATTATTTACCACCATCTGTTTTTGTCACTCTGTTACTTGAGGTTGTCTAGGGTAGTTAAATCTGCGCAGCTCTTTGTCTACTGTTGGGGATCTATATTTGCGATAAATAAGGGTTGCTCCCTCACTCATGGCTTGCCACGTGACATACCATTTCATGCAAGCGAGTGAGTGCCTATGGTTAGGGCCATATATGTTCATAAGTTGGAACATTAAAGGGGGGCAGGATAGAAAGAAACGGATAATGGTAATGAAACATCTTTCCCATTTAAGGGTGGGAATCGCATGTATTCAAGAAACCCACTTGCAGAGAAAGGACATATCCCTCAGTGTGCCTTTCATAGTCAAGTAATGTAAAATAAAAACATATATATAATAACTTGTACATCCTGGTTGAGCATTTAGTACAGTTCCAGAGGTGACTATCATTCATATTTCTATTCCTTGAGGACGTTTGTCATAGAAAGTACGTTACAAAAGTTGCAAAAGCTATCATGGAATATAAACATGAATAATCTGTTCAAATGCTTCTTTAACATGCTTGGCTTTTGCTGACTGTGTTTAATGTTTTATATTTTCTTTCTTTAGTTCTCCTCTGGAACCGTCCCAAATGCTCAACCAGAATGTACAAGTTATTTACAGTACAGTATATATTCCCACGGTGGCCAGTGGTGACTATAATTAAAGTATTGGTGATCGGACTAGGTGACTTTTCAGCTATGAGTATTTTTTCTTTCCACTTTCACATTAAGGATTTGTTTTAGTGTCACAGTTAAAGTTTTAGAATGATATGACCAGTTTATACATCAGATTTACCACCTTATGCCTCTAGAAACAAATTACCTGATGTACCTGATGTACTTGTTGAGAGTTGTTGCATGCTTACAAACTGGGTTTTACTAATAGTTTTCAAATGCAATTTGCACTAACATTTGCTTCTAGAGAGGCATATAAAGTTGTTTTATAAAGTTTTAAAATGTATCCATACATTTGAATGATATTTGACTCCCACCAGAGAGAATTACAAACATCACTGGCTTAGAGATCTATTTATACACCTAACTAAAGTCTGAGGAGTTTTGATAGAACATTGTTTGTATAGGTAGTTTTATGGCTTTATGGCCCGGCCTCGACCTCGACCTCTACCTCTATTAAATAGCCGGAGGGGGAGGAGTCAGGGGATAGGAGTGGCCTGCCCTGAACTAGCAGTGAACATTTAGCTACTGTTGCTCTGATCACTGTGTAGGCACTGTAGCACTGATCATTGGGGAACCTGGTGAAATTCATTCAGAAAAATCTACTATGAGGGGGATGGGACCACACGTTGTTAGAGCAGGCATCTTTGGGAGGGTGGTTGGGTGCACAGGGTGTGGGGCAGCCATGGTACTTGACTGGGCTTGGAAGTTCGGTGGATAACCAGTGTGCTACCAGTTGGCAGAGCTCAGAGAGGAGGTTGAGGGGATTAGGAGGCAGCTAGGGGATTTGGGGGGGGGAGGTATGGAGGGGGAAACAGGCAAGGGGTCACCTACGTGGCTGTACCAACTACTAAAGACAGTGGCATAGGGAGAGGAGAGCAGGGAGGTACTTGGAGGCACAAGAGGACCCTGACAGAGGGGGTCTTAAAGGAGGAAACTCCCAAAAAAGCAGGCAGGCATCTGGAGTTGTACAGAGGGAACCAGGATGGGGGCATGGGTCAGGAGGGGGAATCTTGGGGTCGTGCATTAGACTCAGCAACCGTTTCAACCCTCTATGTCTGGTAGTAGAGGAGGGGAGTGCTGGGGGGAGGATGCAGCTACGACAGGGGCGGATAGGGAGGGAAGGAGAAGGATGGAGGGACAAGAGGCAGGGCCCGGAATCAAGAAGAAGGGGGCATGGAGGCGAGAATACAGGGGTGGGGGAGATCAGAGCAGGCTGAGGGAAGGGTTGCAGGGGAAGGGCAAGGAGGAGGATCAGATGTACAAGGGAGGATGCAGTAAATGAGGCTGAGGGTTTGGGTCAGGGGGCATGGCAGGCAAGGAGGTGTTGAACGCAGATGAGATGGATGGGAGTACGAGCCAGGCTAGGCCAACAGATAGGGTGGAAGGACCAGTCATAAGCAGGGATGGGGGGTAGCGACGTAAGAAAGGATACTCGAGAGGGAGGGATGCCCAGGCTCAGAGGAGAGGGGGTGGCCACTATCAGTAGGGGAGAGGGCAGCATATGACACCCAGATAGTGGGAGGAGCGAGGAGCCGGCTGGGGGGAAGGGCCAGAAAAAAGGAAGCTGAGGGGCATGGAAGGAGGGGAAACTTGGGGGGTGAGAATGAAAGCAAGGGGGAGGTTAGAGTGCTCCTGTTGGGGGATTCCATGATCGGGGTATAAAATGGGATGAGGAGGGTAAAGCCTGTCCAGTTGGAATCAAATGTTTCCCTGGCTCGATGGTGCACAAGGCCAAGCATGCGGTATACTCACTGGCAAGGGAATGTGGAGGTTTCTCTGACATACTGGTGCACCTGGGTACAAACGACATAGAGAGGAACAGTAAACTAGAGATACAGGCAAGGTTTCGGGAGCTAGCCAGGGTTTGCCATTCCATAGGATGTTCGATCTCCTTCTCAGATATCCTGCTGGTGCCGAGGGCTAGTGGGGAGAACAAGCAGAAAATTAGGGTGGTAAATCAGTGGCTCAGGGAGTGGTGTGAGGCTAGGAGGTATGGGTTGATGTGGGACTGGCAGCAACCTGGGAGGATAAGTGGCTGTACGCTAGGGACAGGCTCCATCTCAATTTGGAAGGGAGGAAAATCCTTAAACTGAAATTAGAGGGGTTCATCAGTGAAAGGTGGGGTTTAAACTTGTGAAGGAGGGAGGGATGGGAGAAGGGGCTGTTGCAGGGGGTCCGATAAAAGAGGGACTCGGTCTCCACCCCCTAGGGAGCTGAAGGAATACGGAAAAAGGCCAACAGGTAGGGTGCGGGGGGGGGGAGCATGTGGTCACATGGGTGCACGAGGGGAGGAAATGGGTGGAGGGTGGTCCTGCTAAATGCCAGGTGCTTGGGAAATAAGATGCCTGAGCTCCAGGTGATGCTAGCTGAGGGGGCAGTGGATGTGGAAGTTGTTACTAAGACCTGGACCATCCAAGGGCATGACTGGAGACCTAAACCTGGAGAGCTACACTATGTTCAGGGAGGAGGAAGGGAGGTGGGGGTAGCACTTATAGTCAAAAATGGCATTGGTGTAGGAGGGGTTGAGGAGGAGGTGGAGGGGACCGTGGAGGTGATCTGAGTCACCCTGAAAATGAAGGGGGGTAAGAGAATAAAAATATGAGTGGTATACAGACCCCCTGCGCTGGCAGAGAATCTGGAAGAGGGTCTGGTGGCAAATGTTATGGGACACTGTAGATTGGGCAAGGGAAGGGTAGTGGTGATGGGTGACCTAAACATGTCAGGGATGGACTGGGGGACTATGACGTGCTCAGTGGCCAGGGAGCAGAGGTTGCTGGATGTCTTCCAGGACATGTTCCTAACCCAGCAGGTGACTGAGCCAACTAGGGAGGCCTGGATACTGGACATAGTCCTGGCGGGCAGTGACCAGATTAGAGGCCTGGAGGTGAGGCACCCATTGGCGGGGAGAGATCATGCCACAGTCTGGTTTTGCCTGGACCTGGGGGAGGATAAAGGATGCACAAAGATGGTGGTAATTGACTTCAGGGGTGCAGATTTCAAGGGGATGGGAAGGATCATCAAGGATCATTTGGAAGAGATGAGGCCAGACACACTGACAGTAGGTGGGAAATCATAAGGGGGGGTGCAGGAGGCTACCGAGACCTGTGCAAGAGTGAGGTGCAAATGCGGTAAGGCCAGAAAACCCTGTTGATGGACCCAGGAGGTTCAGGAGGTGGTGAGGGAAAAGAAGGCTGGCTATAGGCGCTTCAAATGCTCAAGGAGCGAAAGGGATCGGGGGAGTATGAGCTGATGGTCAGAAGGGTTAGTAAGGTGGTGAGATTGGCTAAGGCAAGGAAGGAGCAGAACCTGGTCAAGGAAATCAGGAGGGGGAAACAAGGGATTTTTTAGATACATTGGGGAAAAAAGGAAGATGATGGGGCAGATTAGCAGGATTAGGGCAGGGGAGGGATGGGCACAGGACCCAGGGAGCAGGCCGAGGTACTAAATGAGTACTTTGCCTCAGTTTTTATCAGGGAGGATGGGGGGCTGCATCATTCAGGGGAGGAGATGGTGAAACTGTAGAGGGGGCGGTACCCTTACAGATCGGGAGCCCTGATGGGTGGGGGGGGACATAATCGCAGGAAGGAGAAAGCAGAACAGGGGGCCAAGGGGGAGGAAGTGGAGGTGGGAATCCCAGTAGAGAGAGAGAGGGAGAGGAAGGGAAGCCCTCAGCTCCCTTAGGATGGAGAAAGCACCAGGGCTGGATGAATTACACCCCAGGGTACTGAGGGAACTGGCAGATGTCCTGGTGGCACTCCTGGCGGAGCTTTTCAACATCTCTCTGAAGATGGGGTGGGCGCCCCAGGACTGGATGATGGCCCATATCATGCCTATCTACAAGGGAGGATCAAGAGAGGAGGTGGAGAACTAAAGGCCTGACAGCCTGACATCAGTGGTGGGCAAGGTGATGGAGGGTATTATCAAGGAAAGGCTGGGGGGGTACTGGAGAAGTTGGGGTACCTGGACGATATACAGCATGGCTTTGTCCCCGGAAAATCATGTCAGACAAGCCTTGTGGAGTCCTACGACTGGGTGACGAGTGTCCTGGACCAGGGTAGGCTGGTGGACATCCTCTTTCTTGACTTCAGCAAGGCGTTTGCCTCGGTTCCTCTCAGGGGCCTGCTGGATAAGCTAGGTGAAATGGGGTGGGGAAACGGATGATCAAATGGATAGGAAATTAGCTCTCAGAGCGTACCCAGAGTGTGGTGGTTGAGGGGCTAGTCTCATCTCCAAGGAGGGTCATCAGTGGGGTCCCTCAGGGATTGGTCCTAGGGCCCCTCCTGTTTAATGCCTATGTCTCTGACATAAGGAAGGGTATCAGGAATGAAATGACTCTCTTTGCGGATGACTCGAAGCTGGGAGCGGTGGTGGATGGGGAGGAGGGGAAGGTTGCCCTGCAGGAGGACCTGGATGCTCTGGAGAGGTGGTCAAGGAAGTGGAGGCTGAAGTTTAATGCAGGGAAATGCAGGGTTCTGCACCTGGGTGCCAGAAACCTGGACCAAGTATATACCATGGGGGGAGAAATGTTACAAGTCTTGATGGGTGAGAGGTACCTGGGGGTGGTGGTGGTGGATGTCAAAAAGAACAACTCTGAGACTTGTAGGAGGGCAGTGGCCAAAGTCAATAGGATGCTGAGATGCATTGCTAGGGGGATTACCTCCAGAAGGAGGGAAGTGATATTCCCTCTGTATAACTACTTGGTTAGGCTGCACCTCGAGTACTGTGTGCAGTTTTGGAGGTTGCACTAAAAAGGGACATTGCACTCCTGGAGAGGGTCCAGAGGAGGGCAACCAAAATGATCTGGAGGTTGGGGAAAAGGACCTATAGGGAGAGGCATGAGGAGCTCAACATGTACACGTTGGAGCAGAGGAGGGACGGGGGAACATGATAGCGGTCTTCAAGTACATGAAGGGGATAAATAGGGGAGGCTCAGTCAAGGTGTTCCAAAGGAAGAAGGGGGGGCAACTAGAGGGCACAGGTGGAAGCTAGAGGAGGGAGACTCGGGGGGGGGGAAGGAGAAGGTGCTACTTCACTGAGTGGGTGGTGGAACCATAGAATGTGCTGCCCAGGAGACTTGTGGAGGCAGAGACTGTGGAGGGGTTCAAGAGGGGTTGGGATAGGTATAGGGGAAGGGCTGAGCTGGCGAAGTCCAATAGAAGGGGAATATCTTGGACTGGGAATGGAGAATCCCAAGGGGGTGGGGGGGACAGCAAGGTCAGCTGATGAGTGTAACTTGCACAGCATCTGTTTGCACTTTCAAATAAAGAAGTATTGTCTTTCTACCTAATCAAGACTACTTTGCTTTGTGCATTATTCTTTCCCTGAGTGTAGCCACTTCTGTTTTGTTAATGTAACCCAGGGCCGGTATGCCATTTGAATCTGACACCAATACCAGGTGGGATGGGTTCGGGGAGGACTAGGTCACTCGGCACAAAGGCTAGGTTTGGCTATTCTGCACAAGGGCACCCAAGTAATTCCGAACACAGGAAGAAATAACTGTAATGTCCGATACCAGAAGTGGGATTCTAAAGTTTGTTTTTTATTCATATCCAAACAGAATAAACAAAGCATAGATGGACCCCCATGGGGCTACACTCCTGGTAATGCAGATTAAAAGAAGCAAGAACACTTCCTCAACACTTTAGCCCTCAGGCTCTGAACCCACCAGGCACACAGCCCGGACTTGCACACTGCTTTGGGTTACACAGCCCGAACTTGTACACCGTTCTGGGTTTTCCCTGGCTCGGCTCCTTTGCCAGCCACTCGGACACCTTCCATACTTCATGGAAACATTTTCTGGTGGCTCCCCAAACCACCTAAGAGCACCCCGGCTCCATCAGGAAATTCTTCCTTTCAATCCCACGTCTGGGTACTTTCCTCAGGCACTGGCCAAGTACCTGAGAGAAAGTAAAAGGTGTCTCAGAGCAAATCCGTAGAGGTGAATTTGGTTACTACTGATGGGTGGTCTCCCACCTCTCGCTCCCACATTTCATACCTGGTCATTTCTCTGGACAGAAAACACCTCATCCTGTAAAGCCTTGCAATGTAGATTCTTGCTAAATTGTATATCACATTCCATCTACTTGTCTTGCTTCCAATTTGTGCTGGACTTGAACATACTTTTAAGTGGCACTGTCCATTTCTCTAGACCCCCCCACTGAGTTAAGCAGTCCAATCCCCACTTTCCAACTATTCAGGTGAAAAAACACTAGGCCCTTTTTCAGAGTGAACTCACCCTTTGGTTGCAGGTGCCCCACAGGCAATTCCTCCACAAGGAATTTCTCTCTCAGAGCTTCTGGTGCCTCAGCACAACTTGAATAGGCAGCTTCTTTCCCTTAGCCGGACACAGGAAGGTTGCCCCTGGAAAACAGGCAAAACTTTCCCCCCATCCCCTCAGGGATGAGGCTCTTGGACCATTGAAAGTGGTCTCCACCACTTCAATTACCAGTTCCTGTGTTCCTCTTCAGGTGGAAACACACACCTTCCAAAGATAGCTCTAAAACAGAGCTTAAAGCTCTAAGAGCCTGCACACACTCAGCTGTACTACTGTCTCTCACTCAGACTGCACAAAGACTGAATTCAAAATCCCCAACGTTCTACACTAACCTCCAACTGCAACATTCCAGTGTGGCTTATGCAGCTGCGACAGTTCTAAGATGATGTCATCCCTCAGTCTCAGCTGAGACTGAGAACAGAGTGAGACAGTGTGAACTCCATTTAACTGGAGTTTCACACGCTGCTTTCCCTGCCTACCACTAGGTCTTACTGGGATTCTAGTAACCCCGGGTAACGGGGGTTACACTCGCCCTGGGCTAGGAAAATGACTGTCCGCAGTCATTAGTTACCCGACCTAGGCCATCCTACCGTATGTGTTACCTACGGAGAGGGGTGATCAGGCCCCCTCCTACCATGTGCTACGCACAGGCAGGCAACACTAAGGGCCCAGAGGCCATTGGCTGATGCATCAGCCTCTACTCTGCCTGCTGACTATGGGTACCCAGTGGCTCTGGAAGAAATGTCCAGAACATAGCCCTAATAGATCAGCACTGCAGTCCCTACAGCTGTTCAGGACCACAGCCTGTCTATCCCCCCTAGCCCTCTAGGGAAAATCTGACTGCCTCTAACTCAAATCCCAAAACAAAACAAACTGGGGACCTCACAGACCCTGGACACCATGCAACCACACACCAGTAGCTAATACCATACCATATGCATTACTCCCACATTTCCCCCCAACCAAACCTGTGGAAGAAAAAGGTTACACCCAGTAACAACAACAGTGCTTCAAACACTACACACTAAAGTACTAGTGAGAAACTCTGATGAGTCCCTCCTCCTCTTCTTGTCTTCTCTTCTATCTTCTACAGGAACACCTGCAAGAAAAAAGAAAGACAACACACATTCCTAATCTGCATACACAGTCTATCTAAACCCCTACCATAAAAACACTGGAGAATCCCAAAAAGATTTTTTTTTAGAAAAGGTAGAAAAACAGTATAAACATTAGAAAACAGCAGAAAACAATGACATTATTTACAATACACCATTTGGGGGATGAAGTGCCCTAAAAGTCCCATCTAGTGACCACAGTGCCCGAAGGCTAGTCCATTAAAGAGTCACTCCTGGGCCGCAGCCTGGTGAATCACAGTTCTAGCAGGCCAAAGTCCCGAAGGGGAGAGTCTTTGAGGACAGTTCAAACATCTGGAGTCTGCTAGTGTAGGGTGTGTACTGCAATGTCATAAGAATAGAAAAGTCTGGACTTACCAGTCCCTTGTAGAACGAAAACAGCATCGACCTGGTCCTCAGCCGAAGACTGTCCCTGGCAGCATTCTTCCGATACAGCTGGGCGGACATCTTCCGGGAATGACAGGAGGGCACATCTGGAAACTGCTGGGTTGATGTCATCTCTGGAGATGGAACCTTGGAACAGGAACAAAAAGGAAAACAGCTGGTCTGATGTCATCCGGATACCAGGCGATGAAACAGGATCAGCTGGGCTGGTGTTCTCTCTGGATCTGAAGTCATCTGGTGGGCTAGTCGATGGATTCTGGAAAGTCAGTACACTCTAGAACTGATGAATGTGGGGCACCTGAGTCCTGGACGTCCATACTGGCGGAACAACAAAGGCACTGCAATGGCTGGAGTGGCATCACTGGCTACCACTGCTCTGCTTTCCATTTGGTAGGCATGGGCACATTTGCAGGGAGGTCTTTGCATTGTGGCCAACAGCACAACGGGTCAGGTGCTTGAATTATTACCCCGTCTGGGCGCACACAATTCACACTGTGAAAGGTTTTACATCCCTCTCCATCCACTATTCGAACAGTGTCCATTAACAGTGTCCTGCCTCTTTTCCACTGACTGTATTTTTCGTGAAACATTCTGTTCCTGACATGCTTGTTTGCACCAAGATGCACACATTTCATGGCTTCTGCCCAAATACAGGACTTTCTGTTTTGTTCAGTCTCCTCCCAGACTCTCCGAGGAAAGGTAGGAAAGGACATCCCATAGATTTCATTTGCCTTCCTACAAACCAGTCTCTCCTCTTTACTAGCTTTGGTCAACTTGAGACCTCTGGCCTGGCTTGGGGGCGGACAGTCCTGGTTCTGCCAGCTACGCATTCTCAAAGACACAAAAAATGGATCCCTGACTTCTTCTTGCACAGCCAGGGCAGTGTAATCACCACTGTCTTCCATGCATTCCTCTGAGGCAAGAGCTTGAGGCTGTGTACCAGTTCCTTTTTCACAAGGCCACATAGGTTCCCCCCTCTTCTTCTTCCTAACTGAGAATCTGTGCCCAGGAGTGAGCAGTCGTCCATACTCCTGAGACTATCCACTCTTTGCTGGGCGCGGAGGTTGAAACCTCCCATTCAAAGGCCTCCCTCATCTCGTCTTCTCCTATGAGACCTGGTCTAGGCCCCGCTCTCCACGGGTCTACTGATGCTCTTCCTGAACTGTCGCTCAGAGATTCAAAATCCAAAACATCAGCACATTGTTCTGCCTGTAAATCTGCACCCTCTAGCTTTGTGCCACACTCCCCAAGGGGCCTTCTCCATCAGGCTCCACCTGGTGCTGTGTGCTGCTAACTGCAGATTCTTGAACTTTTGTCCATGTGGGAGCCAAATGAATCTTGGGCGCTGTAAATAAACCGTATTTCTCTAGGCACCCAGAACAGTGAGGTACCATGAAGACGTCCCTTCCAGCATTTAAGCATATTGAGCACACTTGCACTGGATATACAGGAATCGCCACATAAGGAGGCAGTCGTCCTCCGTAGTAACATCTCTCAATGTCCCTTAACTTGTTTACTTCTACTGCTACCACAGCCTGGGCATGATCTGGGTAGCGGGCTGGTCCTGAGGCCATGACTGCAGAGAAAAACAAACAAACGCTCACTTTTATTGAAAGTCCCACATCACTGAACACTTTCTTTCACTTTCAAAATGGCTCCTCTGCTGCTGCGTTTACATTACTACCCCACCCTGTAATGGTGGCGGCAGCACTCCTACGCATCAACATTCTGAAACTGGGTCAAGCCACTGCGCAGCCGATTTACACACTCTACTGATAACTTTGCTCAAACTGCACCAACTTGCACTGGTCTTTTTTCCTAGCACATTTTATATGATTTACTATGGACTTTTCACTTGCTGAAGACATTGCTCTAGCTCACAGTCCCTTAAAGCCTCAGTATTTCAAGCACAGGATTGCCTGTAATTCTTGCTGCATATCTTGAACCACTCACAGGCTCTCTCATGGCTTTGAAACTGACACTGACACTGAACCCATAACTATGCTCACAGTCAATGGCTTAGAAGGCTTACTTTTGCTGGTAAACTTAACACAGTCTTTGACTGTAAAGCGACTACACTGCTGCACACAGATTCAACTGGCTTTTGGCAAAAATCACTTGTTTGAGCAATTATTTCTGTTGGTACTCACTGTTATCAGTAGCTGTTTGCTGCGATGGAAAACGGCCTGCAGCCAGTCTTGGAGGCCTCTGAACAGAAGCGGGTTGGCAGTCCTGCCGATCGTCCCTCTGAACACCACACTCACAGTCCAGTCAATCGAGATGCGGGTTGAGTCCGAATTTAAGCAGAACAGACAGTTTTTTTGAACTTTTACAGTGCTTTCAGTCACCGCGATGCTCCTCCTGTAAGCCAGTACACACACTCCACTCACATTCCCTCTTGAATGCTGGGCAGTCACTGTAGAGCTGGCTTGGGGGCAGGACTGATTGCAGTCTCACCAATCACACGATGCCATGCAAATGAGCCTCTTTCCTCTCGAGTGCTCTTCTCCTCACGGCTATCGTCGAGGAGGCAAATTTAAACTGCAAAACCACACTTTTTTTTTTCTCGACTGACTCCACTGTGGGAGCCCATTTCAACCATTTTTTATGGCCATTAACACAACAAGTCTCTCAGTTCACAAGAAAGCATTTCCAACGTCCAGGGCACAATTTTCCTTTTGCTACCCCTAGTTTTCTACACTTTTCTTTGTCACAACAGTTTTAAAAGCTGGCAAAATGCTGTAAATTTTGATGCAGGACAAGGGCATACTCTCTCAGGCTTTACTGCTCCTTGGTAAACAGTTGGCATTTTAACAGCAGCACATGGACAACAGCACACAGCGGCACATTTAGTTAACATTGTTTCAGATTTTTTGGGCTACCCACTGCCAGATAACCAAAATGCTAGCCCTTTGCCCGAGCACCTTTCTTGCATTCCTCCCTAGGTTCCAAACCCAAATCCTCAGCGGTGCCTCCATTTTTGTAACCCAGGGCCGGTATGCCATTTGAATCTGACACCAATACCAGGTGGGATGGGTTCGGGGAGGAATAGGTCACTCGGCACAAAGGCTAGGTTTGGCTACTCTGCACAGGGGCACCCAAGTAATTCCGAACACAGGAAGAAATAACTGTAATGTCCGATACCAGATGTGGGATTCTAAAGTGTGGCTTTTATTCACATCCAAACAGAATAAACAAAGCATAGATGGACCCCCATGGGGCTACACTCCTGGTAATGCAGATTAAAAGAAGCAAGAACACTTCCTCAACACTTTAGCCCTCAGGCTCTGAACCCACCGGGCACACAGCCCGGACTTGCACGCTGCTTTGGGTTACACAGCCCGAACTTGTACACCGTTCTGGGTTTTCCCTGGCTCGGCTCCTTTGCCAACCACTCGGACACCTTCCATACTTCACGGAAACATTTTCTGGTGGCTCCCCAAACCACCTAAGAGTACCCCGGCTCCATCAGGGAATTCTTCCTTTCAATCCCACGTCTGAGTACTTTCGTCAGGCACTGGCCAAGTACCTGAGAGAAAGTAAAAGGTGTCTCAGAGCAAATCCGTAGAGGTGAATTTGGTTACTACTGATGGGTGGTCTCCCACCTCTCGCTCCCACAATTCATACCCGGCCATTTCTCTGGACAGAAAACACCTCATCCTGTAAAGCTTTGCAATGTAGATTCTTGCTAAATGTACAGTATATCACATTCCATCTACTTGTCTTGCTTCCAATTTGTGCTGGACTTGAACATACTTTTAAGTGGCACTGTCCATTTCTCTAGACCCCCCACTGAGTTAAGCAGTCCAATCCCCACTTTCTAACTGTTCAGGTGAAAAAACACTTGGCCCTTTTTCAGAGCGAACTCACCCTTTGGTTGCAGGTGCCCCACAGGCAATTCCTCTACAAGGAATTTCTCTCTCAGAGCTTCTGGTGCCTCAGCACAACTTGAATAGGCAGCTTTATTTCCCTTAGCCGGACACAGGAGGGTTGCCCCTGGAAAACAGGCAAAACCTTCCCCCCCATCCCCTCAGGGATGGGGCTCTTGAACCATTGAAAGCGGTCTCCACCACTTCAATTACCAGTTCCTGTGTTCCTCTTCAGGTGGAAACACACACCTTCCAAAGGTAGCTCTAAAACAGAGCTTAAAGCTCTGAGAACCTGCACACACTCAGCTGTACTACTGTCTCTCACTCAGACTGCACACAGACTGAATTCAAAATCCCCAACTTTCTACACTAACCTCCAACTGCAACATTCCAGTGTGGCTTATGCAGCTGCGACAGTTCTAAGATGATGTCATCCCTCAGTCTCAGCTGAGACTGAGAACAGAGTGAGACAGTGTGAAATCCATTTAACTGGAGTTTCACAAGCTGCCTTCCCTGCCTACCACTAGGTCTTACTGGGATTCTAGTAACCCTGGGTAATGGGGGGTTACATTAATATTATGTTGGTTTTGCAAACACGTGACTGCACACCTCTCAGCACTGAGCGCATGCCTTAGTCTGTGCATTGTTACTAGGAGGAGTCAGCCTGTTCGATCCAGACTAGAATCAGTCCCTGTAGTGCAGTCACAGATTTTAAATACTGTCACTCCTTTGTGGTCGGCTTCCATCCCTCACAGCTGTGAAAAAAAAAACCCTGTTTCAGGTCATGTTGAAATTATTAAAATGTAATACATTGATAATGGTAATAATACCATGAAAAGCAATACAAAAGATCTGCTGTAATAACATCATTGCAGCTACAATGATAGTATTATGAGATCTTGTAATACTGTTGTTCAGAGATCTGAACAGTATTATGAAAACGAATGTTAGTGCATGATGTACGTAGTCCTTCAGCTGCGTGCGAGACCCATGTTCAGTGAATGAAAGTGAAGTGTACTTGTCCACTGATTGCTAATGCCAGGAGTAAGTGACTTTTGTTTTCAATAGTGTAATGCAAAAGTGCCACAAGGCCGTGTCTTCCAGCTTTCAACTTCCAAAGCCAGCAGTCACTATAAAATCTTGCTTGCTCAATGGCTTTACACATCAACCCTGCCCTCAGCCACTAAAAGAAAGAAGGTACAGAAATGCTTTTCTGATGTCAAGCAAAGGCTGTGTACTGAATGAATGAAACCCTACCTGCTCTTGGCAACCCAGAGTGTGTGTGTGTGTGTGTGTGTGTGTGTGTGTGTGTGTGAGAGACGCAAGGGGAGAGGATGCCAGCATTTTTTAAACTCCTTGGATCCATGTATTACAAAACATAATAAAAAAATAAATAAATAAGCCGCCCCAGTGGTGAAAAGGGTTGGGATGCCTCGTACTTTGCCTTTTCTCACACCAGTGACCCGGGTTCAGGAACGGACTCGAGTCACCAGGGGTCAGCCATGGAGAGAGAGGACTAAGCATCCGAGGGACTGCTCTCCTCTTCTGGTGAGAGGAAAGTATGTTGGCCTGGCCTAAGCTGCCCCCATGTGGAGGCTTGGGGGTAGAGCAGTGCTAGAGAGGCACGTACAAGAGGGAACTGCAGAGACACGTTGCATGGGTTTGCCTCCACCCCACAAGCACAGTGCTTCACAGTCAGATGGGGAAAAATGGAGGAAAACACCATCAGAGGGACTTAATGAAGTCCAGCACAGCTGTCCCTCACTCACACTGCTGCTCGGTCACCGAACTTAGTCCACCTCAGATTTGTTGACTAAAGGGGGAGGGCAGTTCTCCCCTCTTGTCCCTGCCATGAGGGAGAAGTTCATGGGGAAACTCCATGACCAGGTAAGTGGCCAAGGCAGGCATGGTAGTTGGCGTGGGGGGCTGGGGACTGGGCCAATGAGCTATCCCCTCCCCCCGGACACGCGAGGATAAAGTGTATATGAAAAAAAAAAACCCATAAAAAATAAGGGATGTGTATCACTCAGCTAAAAAATACTGTCTCAAGGTTCTGGTGACATGCTGGAAACTCTTGAGCTTTACTCTTGGGGTTCATATCACCAGAATCTCTCGATGGTATTTTAGCCTCATAATACACAGGCCCCTAGTTATTATTCTATTTTTATATAAGCAAGCAACTCCCCAGTTATCATATGCAACATACAAGATGGAAAACTCCTTTTTAGTTTCAGAATAAAAAATTAGCGATACTTTTGATGTATTTCGCTTACTTTTTGTCCATCTCAACAAACTGCTGGATGAACACCTAGAATGATTAAGTAAACTGATGAAGACTCCCTTGATGTTTACTAACTCTGTCCATATGCAGAAATGGACCAGTATGTTTAGAAGCACACTTTTGTCAGACAGACCCCCCAAGCCAGCACCTGTCTCTGCAACAGTTTGTGGTGTCCTGCTCCCCCCTTCTATGACAAATGACAGACTTAACATCATTTGACAGACAGACCCCCTGCCCAGCAGTTGACTGTCTCAATATTTGTATGTGTCCTATCTTTCTTTGGAGTTAAGCCAGACCTGAATTTATCACTCCCTTCCCACCTCCTACATGTGTAAAAACAGGATGCCTTTGCTTGATTCATTGCTTAGCCTAACACATCCACCCATCCACTCCTTTCTAGCTGGCAGGGCAGGGATAACGAAAACTAGCAGCACTGAACACACAGCTGTTTTTCACGTGTCAGTGTGACTAATTTCAAACCATAGGCAACTGTGTATAATGCCTATATGCATACCTCTCAACTGTCCCTGATTATGAGGGACTTCCCTCATTTTACCTCTAAAATTGTTCTGTCCCTCATGGAACTAGTGCTGCCCACGGAGTGAAAGTGCTGTACATTTACACTTTAAAGCAGAAATGCATACTATTTTGATTGATTGATTGATTGATGATTGATTAAAAGTTTATTTTTTCACAGGAAATATCATTTGTTGGGACAAAGTCCACCCATCATGCTAAATCAAAAATAAACTTTGTTTAAGTAAACACAATGGTTTCTGCAGTGTTCTAAGCTTGTATTCCAGTGTTTGAGGTTGCGTCTCTCATTTTGTGGGTCAGGATCCCTCATTGTCCCTCGTTTTGAGTGTCTTTGTCCCTCATTTCAGTGACAAAAGGAGGAGAGATATGTGCATATGCCTGACAACCTGTCTGTCTGTGAGCATTTAGATAGGGGAATGTTATCGTTAACTGTCCAGTTCAGGAGGGTTACAAGGGTCTGCTGCAGGCCAGAGCAGGGGGGCCAGCGAAGTTCTTAGAGAGAGGAGTAAAAGACGAGAGTTGTGCCTGTTTCTGCTGAGTGCTGATGTAAGCCTCACAACAGGCAAAAAATATAGGGCAGTTGTCTCTGCCTCCGAGTGCTGCTGACAGTCTCGCAAGCAGGGTTCCCATGGGGATGGTAAACCCTAGACAGAGTTTCAAGAGGGACTGTAACTAGAACCTGTGGTAGATTGAATATCCAAGAGGTTTTAGAGTGACGGTCAGGTCTGGGAAGAGAAACTGGGTCTGCAGCTTGAGTCTGAGCTGCATTACAGAGGTAGGAACTAGAAAGAGTCTTCTCCCGTAGCCTGTATTGGCGCATAGAAACTAAGTAAGTCTCTATGGACAGAAAGGTTAAAACTAATCTGATTGTATTTCTCAGAACCTCTATTTGAAGAGCAATGTGTAAAGAGAGAGGCGGCTGCCAAACGGATGAGACTGGAGCCAACAAGCAAAATAGTTCAAGTAGCAGCAAGGAGCTCGGCTTCACGGTCACGATGCAGAAACACATGCTGTTACAGGGATAAAAAAATATTTTTTTATTTAGAAAAAACTCATAAAAGAAAACCAAGGACTTGACAAAGCCTGAGGGAAGGAACGTTTGGCTGGCTGCACACATGCTGTGAGTCTGAGTATCTTTGCTGCTGCTGGTTTTCTTTTATGAGTTCTTTCTAAATAAAAATATTTTTTATCACTAAAACAGCATACGTTTCTAAGAGTGGTGACAGTGTAGCCGAGCTGTCAGCTACTCTTTTTGAAGACAGCATGTAAACAGATAAAATAACTTATTTTGAAATTTGTTTGGGTTCCATATTTTGAGTGTTTCCAGTGGCCAATACTAGGCCCATTTATAGGTACTAAACATCACTGGGAGACAGAGGCTAATAGAATTTGCACAGATTGGGAAACCATTCAGAAGAAACTCATCCTCATCAAATTGCTAAAAAGAATTCAGATGGAAGGAGATAGCACATTTTTTAGCCTCTCAGCACAGCATAAAACATTATTTATTTTCTCATATTGATTTGTTCCCTGGGGGACTGGGCTGGGCTACTTGGTCCTGCTCTGCCCAACCTCAAACAGTCACAGCCTCTCCTAGTATTCACTTGATCTATTGACCCCCATGTCTTGCCCCCTGTGGTGGGGATCAGGAAGGTATGGGCCATCCTCCCCCCCCCACCTAGAGCTTATTATCCAGTGTGGACTGGTGGTGCGAGTGTCAGCGTAGGTCGGGGTGGAGTGGGCAGAACTTCATGAAGCGAAATTCCCTTCTTTTCCATGTTCTCCCTGGGCCCCCTGCCGTGGCCGCACATAGGCATGCGTGTGTGGAGGTGCACGCCTGCCATGGAGCCACAGCCCCTCCCTTCATAACACTCAGATGCCAGCACTGACTCCCAGGCCTCCACCTTGGGGCAGCCAAGGGTCGAGATGGCATACCTCCCCATCCCGGGAGAGGAGAACAGTCCTCTGGACGCTTGATCCTCTCCTCCCCAGTCAACCCCCAGCGACCCAAGCTCAATCCCAAACTCGAGTCGATGACAGGCAGGAGGTAAGGTGCAGAGCACCGCAGCCCTCCACATCACTGGGAGAGCATTATTTATCTGAAAACTGGTAACTGGGAAAAATGCAATGAGCCAAGAGCTGGCAATGTAGGGATGGCTATCTTGTTTAAAAGAAAGTCTTTGTTTAATTAAATAACTTAAAAAATGTAGCGATTAACTTAATTACGTTGATGGCTATTGGTTAACAATATAAAATGGTGTCCATCCTATTCTACCACCTCATTGGTCAAGGGCCTGTCACATGGGTCTGTTTTATCCTATAGGTAACTCCCTGACTGAGTCAGTATAACCATTCCAGTTTGAAAAGGACCCAGTATAACCATTCCAGGTCAAAAATGTCACAATGTGAATGAAACAAACGGCTTTAAAAACATTCAGATTAATTTATTATTTAAAATCATTTTATAAGTAGAATACATATTCTAGATACGGAATTATACCTGACAGGAACATCCTTCCTGGTGCGTAGATCCCAAGCCCAAATCCCAGTTATGATGTTACTTAAGCTATAAGGCATGACAGGGCATAGGTTATTGAAGGATTTACCTATTCCTCGTGTGGTATGTCACGAGGCACAGCTGAGTGACTTAACCACATGAAAAGTGGGTAATCCCCCAGTTACCCATGTTCTGCAGTGCCTTACTGCGATTATACAATGGACCCATGTGTAAAATAAATGTAAAATATGTTTAATTATGTTTTTTTAAAAATGCCTTTCCTCAACCGTGGGTTACTGTAGGATTTACCCTCTGGTAAGACCTTAGCTGACCAATCAGGTTACAGGATAGTAAGTGCCCATTCTATAATATAGCATAATTCCCTGCCTGTCATGTGTTATTCCTTACACAACCATAATTGTAAACATGGAGCTACTATACTAGATCTTAACTCCCTGCACTTTCTCGAGCCTCCCTCAATCCTGCACTTCCTCCCTATGCACCCCTGATGCCTATTGGAGTGCTACATGGATTAAAAAGTACTTCGAGACACAGTACGCACAGAAGCAGCATCAGGAACAAGTGACCTTGGGGGCATCAGCACAGCAGAAGCACTTTAAAGTAAAAAGTAGAAACAAAGCTCAGCATGACATGCATTAAAAGTGTAACTATACAAATCAGAATGGCTTTTTTTCACCCCATCTGCAGAATATTCTTACAAAATTTGTGTACGTGGGGTGGGGCAGATGGGAGTTGGTGGTGGAAGTGGAAAAGGAGGCACTACAAGTATATTCACTTGGGATGCCATTAAAACCAATAATGATACTGTATGTGCAGAACAGGCACTATATAAAACCAAATGTCTTTCTTTTAATGAAAAATGTCATTATATTACTAGGGAAGGGGCAGTGTTGAATGTAGTGCTCACAAATGGGGATAGGGTAGGGGACGTATCAGTGGGGGACAACCTTGGAAAGAGCGACCATGGTACAGTGTGGTTCACGCTACGTACGTCGGGCACTATAAATAGGACCAAGGTGAAGGTATTAAGACTTCAGAGGAGTGGATTTTAGCAGGATGGGGGATTATGCAAAAAAGGACTGGAAGGATTGGGGGAGCTCGAGGGGGTGGAGGAAATGTGGGTCTCAATAAAGGATGCCATAGTAGGAGCCACAGACCTCTGCGCAAGGAAGGTGAACAAAAATAGGAAGAAAAGAAAGCCACTGTGGTTCAGCAGGGATGTGGAGCACAGCATCAGAGCTAAGAAAAGAGTCTTCAGGAAGTTTAAAATGACACAGAGGGTGGTGGCTTGGGAAGAATATCAGGCAAGGCAGAGGGAAGCGGGAAGGGAGGTCAGGCGAGCAAAGGCAAGGATGGAGGAGAACACTGCTAAATCGGTTAAGAGGGGAGACAAGACTTCTGTAGGTATATAGGAGAGAGGAGGAAAATGGATAAAGGGATGCCTAGTCTGAAAAACGGAACAGGGAAAAAGGTGGAGGGGGACCAGGAGAAGGTAGATCTGCTGAACAGTTACTTCTGTTCAGTGTTCAAGCAGAAGGAGGACTGGAGGGGGGTTAGCTCTGGAGAAGCACAGGTGGCAGGGAAGGGGTGGATGTGAGTCCTTTTCGGGAGGAGGAGATCCTGAGGCAGCTTAAGGAGTTGAAGGTGGACAAGGACATGGGGCCAGATGGGATGCACCCAAGGGTTTTGAGGGAGTTAAAGGAGGTGCTGTCTTCTCCCTCGACCACCCTATTCAACAACTCCTTAAAATCAAGGGTGGTACCAAATGATTGGAAATGGGCAGATGTAATAACTTTTCACAAGGTGGGGGGGGAGAAGGATGAGGTGGGCAACTACAGGCCAGTGAGCTTGACATCTGTGGTGGGCAAACTCATGGAAAAGCTGCTCAAGGACGGAATCAGCAGTTACCTAGACACTAGCGGGCTTAGGGACCCGAGGCAACATGGGTTCACCAAGGGCAGATCCTGTCAAACAAACTTGATAAGAGTTTTTGGACTGGGTCACTGAGGTGGTGGATCAGGGGGGTTTGGTGGATGTGGCCTACCTTGATTTAAAAAAAGCATTTGACTCGGTGCCACATCTCAGGCTAATACACAAATTGGGTTGGCTGGGGTTGGGGGAGGATTAATAAGGTGGATCACCAACTGGTTGGAGGGCAGAACACAGAGGGTAGTGGTCAATGGGGCACCCTCGGAGGAGTCAGTGGTCACCAGTGGGGTTCCCCAAGGGTAAGTGTTAGGAATGCTTCTTTTTAACATCTTTATAGGGGATATAGCAGAGGGTCTGGAAGGGAGGATGAGTCTGTTTGCAGATGATGCAAAGGTCTGCAACAGAGTGGACATGCTAGAGGGGGTGGAGATGATGCGTAGAGATCTGGAGAAGTTAGAAGACTGGCCCAATAAATGGCACTTGTCATTCAATTCGGCAAAGCGTAAGTGTAAGTATGAGGCAGTATAGCGCAGTGTTCTAAGGCTCTGAGCTGCAAGTCTGGTGGCATCCAGCAGACCAGACCTGGGTTTGAATCCCACAGCTTCCACTTGCATACTGTGTGACCCTGAGCAAGTCACTTAACCTCCTTGTGCTCCCAGGTCGCTCCTGTAAAAAAGCTTTAGCTTAGTGTGCTATACCTGGTTAAACAACAACTAAAAATTAAAAAAAAAAAAAGTTCATGCACTTGGACAGAAAGAACGGGAAAGCCGAATATCGAATGAGGGGGTAGACCCTTGCAAGTTACAGAAGAAGAAAAGGACCTAGGCAACATCATCTCACAAGATTTGAAGGTTGATAAGCAATGTGGAAAGGCAGTGGCAAGAGCCAGTAGGATATTGGGTTGCATAGGGAGGGGAATTTCCAGCAGAAGGAGAGAAGTAATAGTTCCCCTGTGCACCCAGCTGGTAAGGCCACACCTGGAATATGGGGTCCAATTCTGGAGGTCATACCTCAGGAAGAATGTTGAGAGGGTAGAGCGAGTTCAGAGGAGAACGACAAAGATGGCGAGGGGGCTTGGCCACTTACCATATGAGGGGAGACTGAATGATCTTGACATGTTCTCACTGGAGCAGAGGAGGGAGAGGTGTGACATCATCGAGACATTTAAGTGCAGCAACTGGATAACTTGAGCCTACACAGACAAAAGGTCAACACCCAAAAAAATGCAGTGCGAATTCACACATAAGCTCTCTCCTCTTTTCCTGAGAGTTGCCAATGACCTGATCTCTGAAAAATCTACACCTCCTCCCTCATGGAGCTATGCTACTATTTCAGTTAACCCCAAATCCGGTAACCCCTGGAACACTGTGAGTCATACAGACTGATATCAGTTTTAAATGCTGATTATAAGCTTTTTTATGTCTATTATGGCACAGCATCTGGATGGTATCAGTACAGGATCCTGACATGCAGAATTCCGAACCTCAAAAGCCCAACACCAAAATCCCAACAGCCAGAATCCTGACAATGGAAAAATCCTGATGTGTGGTGATTTGTGCTGTTTTGGGGGATATTTATATATATGATGGGTAGCGAGGGGGGTGAGGAGGCTTAAGCCCCACGTGAACACTTCTTCTAAATTTCACATCTCTTATCTGCCATCATCGGGATTCCAGCTATAGGGGTTTTGTGTCGGGCTTATGAGGGTCAGGATTATGCATGTTGGGATTCTTTACTGTACTTGTCTGGATCCCTTATTCCCTAATCTGGTTCAACCAGACCAGACAGGGTTCATGCACACCAGACAGACAATGCACAGCAATCCAATGAGCCCTTTCAATCATCCACCATGCTAATATCATAGGACGGCCCATTTTGACCCTCTGCAGTGATGAAGAGAGAGCATTTGATCATATGTCTTGGACCTTTCTCCACATCATGCTGTAGCGATTTGGTTTTCCTCCTGCCTTTCTAGACCTACTCTCCTCCCTGTATTCTTCCCCACTGGCACAGATTCAAGCAACTGAGCACTTATCCTCTCGTATATGCCTAAAGCACGGCACCAGACAGGGATGCCCCCTCTTCCCTCTTCCTATATATTGAGCCCTTGGTGCAGGCCATCCATCAATATTCCTCAATCAGAGGATACCCGAGCCCTGACAGAGGTGAACACTGCCTTGCACTGTTCGAGGACAATGTTCTGGTGTTCCTTTCAGCACCAGACACTGACCTTGCAGAGCTTCGGACTCTTTTGCACACTTCTCTGGCTCTCTCTCTGATTATAAATTAAATGAATCCAAAACAGAAGCCCTTTCTATTAATTATTCCCCTACAACTCTCTTGAAATCCCAATAGCCATTCTGCTGGAACCTCCCTCATATGAGATACTTGGGAGTGAATTTAATGACTTCTACATCTACACTTTGTGATGTTTGGCCAGCTGGATATGATTATTGTATAGTATCGGTATTATAAATGAATGGTCAGTGTATGAAATGTCAGTCTGTGAGAGATTTGGCCTCTGAATTACAAGGTCAGCAGCTGACACCACGGGATGTAATTAAAACTGACCAGAGGGACCAGTTAATTAACTACCTTCCTTCCAGTGGGCATTTTATTACCTTTTATGACATAATCAGGCTTTTGAAGTGGAAACAAAATATAAAGTTTATGACATCAGGAAAGAAAGGCTAATTTGGCTGTTCCTGTCAAGTTTAACACCTAAATAAGAAATGCTGGGATTGCTAAATTCAAAGGAAAAATGGGTAATTAAGGAGTTATACATGGGAAATGTCTTTTTTCTTCTGATGTCACATTATTTAACATACCTCCTGGTAGGAAATCATGTTTGTAATTTTATATTCTAAAAGGAGGAGCTAGATGACTCATCAAGTGGGTGTGGAAAATAGAGTTAAAAATGTATCAGTGTATCTGAAATGTGACATATCTTTTTGGGCTCCTAAGAAACAAAGATCTCTCTAATTTAAAGGCACTTACAGAGGTAATACATTAGATAGAAAAGATCTAACTGTATTGTGGTAGGAATTTTGTTCTGTAGTTTTCCTTTTTTTTCTTTTATGTGATTGTGATGCTCTTTGATATTTGTTCTGTATTTTATCTTATTGTTTTTATCCATTTTTAGTAAACATTTTTTTTAAGATACTGCTTGGGTCTCCTCAGTAATTTTTTAAATGTTATTGCTGAACGGATATTAAGTCTGACAACTGTTCAAGGGCTTGATGGTGTTACTAAGCTAGGTAAAAGGTAAGAATATACCTAAGGTCTCTTATAGAGTTTTAAGGGTTCATTTTGGATACCTGGTTAGGTGCCCTTAGGTGAAAGATATATTGCATCCCCCCAAAGAGATATTATCTGAGCTTGTACATTTGGATATGCTAGCATAAGGTTCACAGTTTGAACCCCCAGAACTTGAGGCTAAAACGTGATTCAGACTCAAAGGCAGACAGGAGGGTTACCCTGTCTTTTACCTGTTCACACTATTGCGCTCTGAGGTTGGCACTGTGGGAGCAGAGGGCCTGACCTGCAGAGTGCGTTTGTGATATACTTTACCAGATCAATTTTACCCCACTCACAACTCAGCTACAACATGACCTGGACAAATGGTCGATACTCCCCTTGTCCTTGGAACGATGTGTCCACAATTAAAATGGTATCTCATGTATGCCAAACTAAATCACAGGGGAGTTTAGGTCTCCCAGAGATTTCCCTCTACTATGAAGCCACTCAGTTACAGCCTGTGATACACTGGCTCCATAATGACCCATCACAACATTGGCTGTAGTTTGAGTGTGCTGCACTCCCTGTCACCTCACCAGAACTTGATGTGTTAGCCTCCCATCAGACCACCTCACCCTTAGACTGTAACTCCTCCTTTGTCTCCACCTCTGTTTGGGTTTGGAAAAAATGACTCCAAAGGGAAAGACTCAAGGAGCAGATGCTCTGGCTCCTCCTACTGCACCTTCTTCATGATTTTTTACTGGCCAGACAGGACTCCAGTTATAAAGACAGGTACAGAATGGGCCTTCACTATCCATTTCAAATGTTGGAGGGAGACCAGATTAAATCCTGCCAGTCCCTTAAACAAACCTTAGGACTAAAGAGATGTTCAGGTATTTTCAGGTATGGCCGTTTCTCTCTGCTTGGCTTCAACATGGCCCTCCATTACACTCACACAATCCGTTACTGAATGTCAGTATCACAGCTGTCTGAGGGGACCCTGAACAGCACTTGGGTCTCCTACCTGTACCACCATGCTTATCCAACTTCAGAACCTTTCCCCTCTTCCAGAATTTGATAAATTGAATAGGAAACTGGCCACCCCATCTCCCCAGATCAGTAGCTACTAGACTGCTCCAACTCTCACCAAACCACTTCCTCAGTAGGAAATGCCTTGCCTGATTTTTCCTTACCCTCATCCAGCAGGTACATCGCAACATGACCCCTGATGCACACTGTTGGAGACAATGTGGAGAGGAGCAGATGGAACACCACCACATTTTTTGATCCTGCCCTCATTTGACCCCTTTTCTAGACTTGGTCGAGGTCTGTTTTATGACAGATTTTTGGTCCGCAACTGCTGTTATTGGAACATTTACACTTACTCATGCTCTTCCCTAAGAGGATGAAAGATGCAACTGTCAAGTACCTATTAGGTATTCTTCTCTTAATGGTGAAGACATGTATTACAAAACACTGGCTCACAGGGGTTATCATTACTACTGAGGAATGGATAACAATAGTGAACTCAATTTACTGCATGGAAATGCTGACTTATACCACTCAACAGCAAGAGGAAAAGGGGTACCATCAGTGGTCTAGATGGCTAATGTTCATCATGCCAAGGATCCCAACTTTGTCCCCAGTCAGGGTAGGCTTTGCTCTTTCATTAGAGTGTTTAGGCCTACACACTGTCTTCTTATTGCTCTTTCTTTGGACAGTGGTAAGTAACACATAGCTTTCTTCTGTATTAATCTACAGCTTGTATTGATTTCCTCCATTCATGCACTGTACTGTTATGTCTTTTTAGGTTTTAATCCCTTTTGTTGGAAAAATGTAATAAAATATGCTTATAAAAAAAGTGTAATGTGGGCTGGATGAGGTTCATATTTAAGAAAAAAAACTGAGGTCCTTAGGCCGCAGTTCAAATTAAACAGATATGTCCCTGTCCCTCTGCTCATCTGATGTTCCTCTTCTTTTATATCCTTCACTATAAATCTGCAGCAGGCTAATCTGCTTTTTTCATATCCATATGGCTTCCTGCTCTGTGGAATAACTCTTCTTCTAATGAGACGCTTATCCTCTTTCCACACACTCAGCTCACTCCTGCTGCATCTCTTCTCCAAAACATTCACTTCCAAAGCCTGCCCAGTGGCGAGGAGGACTGAGGCACCATGTCTTACCTGCCGCCACACTGGTGACCCAGAATCGGGGCACGATCCCAGGGCACTGCGGGTTGGTCTGGGGAGGAGGATCAAGCATCTGATGGACTGCTCTCCTCCTCCAGAGGGGGGGAGCACTCGATGCTTGACTGATCCCTGGCAGAGGCCAGGGGCCATCGCAGCTGAGGCTTAAAGGTTCCAGGAGGTGTGCCAGACACGGGCACTTGTGCCCATACATCATTGCACACTACACCTCCCAATAACAATGGGGAAAAAAAGACTCTGGCTGTGGCAGGATGACACCCATCCCCTGCCGGAAGCCCTACACAATTACCGAGGCACTCCGCCACCGGACTAACCATGTGGCGCTGTTTGGGAAGTTACAGGGGGGCTCCCCCAATGGCCCTGCTGTGGGGGGCAATCTAGGGTGAATGCCAGTGGACAAAGGTAAGTCCCAGGGAGTGGGGGGGCGAGGCGGGGACAGGGGCAAGGGAGAGCAAGCTGGAGACCAAAATAAAAGTGTACCTCCAGGTAGCTACTTTCCTGCTTTTCACTTACCTGCCCTTGCACATTTCTAACAGTTTTCCAATACCCTATGAATGTTTTTTTTTTATTACATGGCAATGTTTATTTAATAGTTTAGCACCACCAGTTTCTTGAAGATAGCTGTGACATTCTGCCCCTTGCTTATGAATACTATATGATATTTGTATTATAAATACATGGTCTGTGTATGACATTTCAGTGTGTGAGGAATTTTGGCCCGTAATGTCAAAGTGTCAGAGGCTGAAAACTACAGGAGGCAATAAAAACTACCTAGGCTTTTGAAGTGAAACTAAATCTAAAGTGTATGACGACAGTAAAGAAAGGATAATTTGGCTGTTCCTATCAAGTTTAGCACCTAAATGTCAAATGCTGGGATTGCTAAGATCAAAGTAAAATATTTAATTAAAGGATGTCATATTTAGGAAATTTTTTTTTCTTCTGATGTTCCATTAATTAAAGATACCTCCTGGTAGAAAGTATGTTATAATTAATTCTGAGGGAGGGTCTAGCTGACCTCATCCCAAAGGGGGTGAGGAAGACAGAGAAAAGACATGTAACATTGTACATGAAGACATATCATCTTGGGCTCTTAAGACACAAAGATCTCTCTAACGTAAAACACACTTACAGAGGTAATACATTAGATAGCAAAGATCTAAATGTATCGTGGTAGGAGTTTTGTTCTGTAGTTTTCCTTTTTTTTTCTTTTATGTGATTGTGATGCTCTTTGATATTTGTTCTGTATTTTATCTTACTGTTTTTATCCATTTTTAGTAAACATTTTCTTTAAGATACTGCCTGGGTCTCCTCAGTCATTTTTGCATGTTATTGCTGAACTGATAGTAAGTCTGACAACTGTGCAAGGGCTTGATGATGTTACTAAGCTTGGTAAAAGATAAGAATATACCTAAGGTCTCTTATAGAGTTTTAAGGGTTCATTTTGGATACCTGGATAGGTGCCCTTAGGCGGAAGATATATTGCATTCCTCCGAAGTGAATATTATCTGAGCCTGTACATTTGGGTATGTTAGCATAAGGTTCACAGTTTGAACCCCCCCCCCAGAACTTGAGGCTAACAGGTGATTCGGACCCAAAACAGACAGGAGGGTTACCCTGTCTGTTACCTGTTCACACTATTGCGCTCTGAGGTTGGCACTGTGGGAGCAGAGGGCCTGACCTGTGGAGTGTGTTTGTGACAGATAGCACCATGCTTGTTGACTTTGTCAGCTGGCATTCCTCTAACCTCTGACATATTTACCAATGTACTAAGATCCATACTAAGATACTGTCAGAGGCACAAAAGCAAGAATTGCCAATATAGGCCTCACAACTACAATTAACTTTTTGAGAAATTATTCTCATTCCTAAGAGCATCAAGTCTATTTTTAAAAGTTAATTTATTGTCACTAATTACAACTTTAGTTGGTAACTTATTCCATAATGAAACCACCCTTTGAGAAAAAAAGTAAGCTCTTTTATTAGTATGATATTTATTACTAGATAATTGAAGCGGATGGCCTCTAGTATCAATCTTGATTTGTTTATAATCAAGACCACTGTGCATAGATAAATATTCATCATTATGTAAATCCCATAAGAGCAATAAATCACTTCTCATTCTTCTTTCCTCAAGAAACATTAAATCAAATTTCGCCAATCTATCCATATATGAAATTGTTTTACATGATACTAAATGTTTAGTTATCCTTCTCTGTACTTTCTCCAATCTAGCCACATCCTTCTTTTTATATGGACTCCACAACTGAGAACCAAAATCCAGATGAGGTCTAACATATGCACGGTATAAAGGTAAAAGTACATCTGGATTTTTTGAAGTCATATTATGACGAATGACCCACCAAATCTTATTTGCTTTTTTTATCGTGTTGGTAATATGGGAATCAAAGGTCAGCTCAATATCAATAGTTACTCCAAGATCCTTTTCACTATCTTTACAAGTTAATAACTCATCATATAGATAATACTGATATCTTAAATTATTTTTGCCAAAGTGTAAAACACTACACTTTGATGTATTAAAGATGAGATTCCACTGTTTTGACCAAATTTCGAGTGTTTCTAAGTCTTTCTGAATAACCATACTATCATCTTCATTTTCACAAATATTGCAGATTTTACAATCATCTGCATATTTGATAATGGTACTATCAATATTGATAGATAGATCCGATATAAAGACCTGAAAAATTAAGGGGGCCAAAACGGATCCCTGAGGAACACCACTTTTTACATCTTTCCAATCACTAAAATGACCATCAATCATAACTCTCTGTTTTCTATTTGATAACCAATTTGAAATCCATCTAACATAAATTGGATTAATATTGAACATCTGTAACTTTTTTATCAAGGCCCAGTATGGAACAGAATCAAAAGCCTTTTTAAAATCCAAAAAAATGACATCACATGGAACATCCTTATCTAGATTTTGACTAATATTATCATAGAAACAAAGCAAAATCGTTATACAAGACCTGCCCTTAACAAATCCATGCTGAGTTTCATCCAAACTAGAGATTACTGGTGTTAAATCATCCTTAATAATACATTCCAAAAGTTTACAACAAATTGATGCCAAACTGATCGGACGATAATTATCTGGATTACTTTTTGTTCCTTTTTTAAATAAAGGGATTACGTTAGCCATTTTCCAACCAACTGGAACCAATCCAGTATTTAAACTAGTATCGAAAATGATTTTTAATGGGGATACAAAGATGATCTTTCAATAAGTGAATTAGATCCCCAGAAATTCTATCTGGGCCAGCTGATGATCCTCTCTTAACTTCATCCAATTTAGACTTAATGGTTTCTAATGAAATATCAACTATATTAGAAGGATGGACTTCTAATTCAATTGTACTACTTTCATTATTTTTTGAAAAGACTTCACAAAACTGAACATTAAAGAAATTTGCCATATCAATAGGGAGTGTAAAAGTTTCAGAACCAGATATAATAGGTCCTACTTTACATGTTTTTTTAGTGAATTAATATAGCTGAATAATAACTTGTTGTCCCCTTTCTGTGCTTTTTTTGCTAAAGAAGTTTCCATTGATATTTTTGACTTTCTAATTTCTTTTTTACATAATTTTCAAATTTTTCTAAAAGCATTTTGGTTTCTAGTAGAATTATTAATTCTGAACTTTTTATAGATTTTATTTTTCCTTTTTATTAACTTATATAATTTCATATTAAGCCACTTTGGTTGATGATTCAATTTCTCCTTAGCAACTTTTGGAATAAATTTATCAGCTGCACTCATAATTGTTCTAGAAAAAAATATTCCACATTTCGGTGATATTTTTAATTTTTAGCAATGCAAACCAGTCAACAGCCGCCAGAAAATCATTTAGTGCTTTATGATTGGTTTTATGAAATGCATAAACTTTAGTAATATTATTTTTTTCTATTTGAAACAAATTAGTTTCAAAAGCAATTGTGCAATGGTCACTATTACCTAATGGAACCAAAGGATGGCAATTATGTATTACAATTGGTTCACTACCTAATACTATATCTAAAGTATTTGATTCACGGGTTGGAAAATGGACACACTGAACCAAATCGAGTTCTAAGCATGAGTTTAAAAATAATTTTGATGCTTTGGTTTTGGCTGAGTTGTTTATCCAATCTATATCACTCATATTCAGATCTCCCATAAACAAAATAGAGCCCAAATCAGCCGAAGTAGACATTTCCTCAATAATATCATTAAGGGTTCTGGTTTCGAGTCTGGAGGCTTATAACATAAACCCAGCAATAACTCAGAATTTAACTGTTTAATCCTTAACCAAGTAGACTCCACCAATGAGTCCACTTTTTTAACTTTATATGAAACATCAAATGCACCTACTGTTGAAATAGTAAAAATAGCTACCCTTCCACCTCTTTGTTTTTGCCTGTTAAGAAAAAATAGAGAGTAACCAGGAATATGAGTTTCCCAGACTTGATCATTAGTCCACCATGTTTCTGTAATTCTGATAATGTCAGGTTTTTCAATATTGATTCTTAAGTATAATTCATTTGTTTTATTTATCAAACTACGTGCGTTTAACAACGTACATTTTAAAACATGTTTTTTATTAGTTACATTATCTAAAGTTGATTGCAAATGAAAAGTATCAGTTTTATTATTTTCCCCCATAGATTTCAGTTTAAAGTCATTGATGAGAAATAAGACCTGAATGTAGTACACAGTTCAATTGCTCCTAACCTATTTAAATGTAGACCATCTTTTGCAAAAAGGCTGGGGTTAGAAGTAAAGTTTAACCAGTGGTCAATAAATGATAGTGTATTTACTAAACACCAATTTGCTAGTCTAACATTAATCCTTTCAATTGTGTGATTTTTTTCAATTTTAGCCCTTGGTATTGGTAATATGCCAGAAATGTACGCATTACAATTTCTCTCTTTAATTTTATTTTCTAATTGAATTAATTCAAAACAAATGTCCTTTTCATGAGTATATCCAACATCATTCGTTCCTACATGCAGAATAACATTTGCCGGGTGGGGAATAAGATAATCTATTCTGTCTGCTATATCCTGAATTCTAGCTCCAGGAAAGGAAAAAACTGATATCTTACTTTCAGAATCCAAAATGTATGAGTCAATGTATTTTTACTATAGAGTCTCCAATGATAATAAGTGGCAGGTTGTTTGGATTAGAATTTTCACAAACTTCCTGTTCCATTTGATTGTTTGACAGACAAAAGTATCAGTTTTTAGAAATGTGATTATCCTTATTAGGAATCACTTCCAAATTAACTTTTGTTGGAACGGATTTTGAAAACTCAGCACGTCTACCTTTCTTGTATTTCTGTTTTGAGACATTCTCCCACCCATCTTCACATTGATCATCCTGTGTATCTCTCCTTCTCTTATTTGGAGATTTTTTGATGTAAATTAGCATTTTCTTTACTAACAGTCGGTATTACAATGTCCTCAGGGCAATTAGTATTAGTTTGTGAAGTTAACACAACCAAATTTGTGTTTGGGCAGGTAGCTACAGTTGGACTCTCATAGAAATGCATAGTATCATAACTCTGTGGTAACATAGATGGAATACTTGGTATACTTCTAACCATGTTGTGAATATAGTTTTCTAATTCCTTTATTTCTTTTACAGCTTTTAACTCATTAATAACGACTTCTAAATCATTTTTCATAGTTTTGAAGGACTGACAATTTAAACAATTAAATCCAATCACACAACTGCTATCAGCAGGCATGTTACACAAAACATGCCCACATGCCGAACAGACATAAAGAATGTTTCCAGTGTTGAGAGTATATAACATCATGTGTGAAGTTTCATTATACGTGTCCATTCTCCAAACATTATAAAATCTCAAACTATACAAACGAAAAACAAAAGGGTAAACACCTTAGAAATTAGATGCCAAAACTACCTGAAGACCTGCAAGACCCTGCTAGACATGCTTGACACGCGCGTCTTTGCGTGCGTCTCCGCGCATGCTCACCTGCGGTACGCTTGCTCCGCTCGCTACCGTGTTTTTGTAGTCGGGACTCTGAAGCCTCCTAGCAACAGCCAGGTGTCCTAGACTACAAATTAGCTTTGCATGCACCGGGATTTAACCCTTCTTATAACGTAGTCCAGACAGGCAGAACACCAATTTTAACCCAGTCCTTAAAAGGACTAGTAAAATTGTTCAGGCTAGTAGACATATTACTGTTTTGTCCAGAAAACCAGACAGCTGTTGCCTGTCCCACAGCTTTTGGCCACCTCACAGGTCAGGAGCTGGAAATAGACCTCCAGAAATTTTAAAAAACTGCTCGCTCTGCTCGCACCGCGAGCTTTTTTGTAGTCGGGACCCTGAAGCCTCCTAGCAACAGCCAGGCATCCTAGACTACAAATTAACTTCGCATGCACCGGGATTTAACCCTTCTTATAACGTAGTCCAGACAGGGAGAACACCAATTTTAACCCAGTCCTTAAAAGGACTAGTAAAATCATTCAGGCTAGTAGATATATTACTGTTTTGTCCAGAAAACCAGACAGCTGTTGCCTGTCCTGCAGCTTTTGGACACCTCACAGGTCAGGAGCTGGAAATAGACCTCCAGAAATTTTAAAAAACTTGCTTGTTTGCACATTTTGCCTTCTATACATTCTGTAACTTTTTACTCACTGCCATATTGACTTTTGTTGATGCTTATTTAGTTTGACTTTCCATACATAATTGCTTGATTCTGCATGTTTACTGTGACATAAATGCACTGGCTATATCTAAATTGTTTTGCTGTTTCATTTCTCATGTAACTCCTTCCCGCAGGTAGCACCTGAAAGCAAGCTCTGTCTCAGTATGCTCATCAGTCACATTTTAGAGACATAAATAAATGTCACACAGTTTTTCCTTAGAATTTGAGCTTTCAAGGTGGAGGAAATGGTTGCTAACTTTTCTGTCTGGGATGGCATGTGTGTAGTGATATCATACATGTAAACAGGCAGTTTGATGTCATGATAGCGCCTCGAAGGTTTTTGATGCAGGGTCATGAGGTGGGTCTCGTTCAATGGTATGATTGTATTTTCTTTACCCATTTTATAAGCCTTATGAAAGCTTCTACCTCTGCAACAGTGTGTTGGTCAGTGCCTGAGATCACTGAAATTGTTCAACAAGTTGGTGAGATCTCTGAATAACGGGTAGACTTTATATTCATTGCTTGACTTTTTCTAAATCTAGCAGCACGCAACTAGTGAGTGATGTAGCAAATTTTCAGTCTTGGTCAGTATCTGAACTGCCTGTGCTATTGAGAAGTAGAATGCCTTAAAAGCAACATATGATTGTTTCTGACCTTGCCCGGCTTTGCAGAGTTAACTTATCTTGGATATCAATTTTACTACATATTTTCAGGCTTGTCTTTTTTTTTATTTGTCTAGCAAACTTTTATAATGCCAACTGAATAGCTATAAAGGGACAGTAAAGTACATCACTACCAGGGCGATGTATTTTTCCAAGGTTTGTTATTGCCTTTTCAGGATAAGTTCTCAAAAATCCCCAAAGAGATGTAGCAGAGTGCTGGAATTGTTATCACTAGGAATACTGGCACTGCTGTTTTGTTTTGGTATAGCAATATCACACCCAAGGAATGTGCAACACTTTGGCTCATCGTAGGTGTCCTTGTAAAAAGTCTCAGATTTTCTTTCTTTGATGAAACTGTAAATATGCACATACTGAAGGACATGCCAAAACCAACAAGACAGTTTGTGACTGAGAAAAACAAAGAAAAAAACCCACTACAAATAAGTGTGTATAAATATAAATAGTATGTATGTGTATGTATGCATGTATTAATTAAATGGATATATGGAATGCTCAGGACCAGAAAAAGGCCCCTACTCCAGAGTCATTCACAGGCTTTAGCTTTTATTAACCAACCCCGATGTTATGCCTATTAGGCTTCCTCTGGATACTCTAAAAGACATGTATGTAACAAGCATTATAAGCATTTTATATATATGTATGCGTGTGTATATATATATATATATATATATATATATATATATGTATGATATACAATGGTGAGCTGTCAGATAAATGATTTATCTACTCAAGTGCTGTTTGACCTCAGGTAACCTCATGAGTGGCGTAAGCCACGAGTGAGATGTCCGAGGTCAAACAGCACTTTGCACATTTCTACATTGGTAATGTCACACATGACATCACCAGACATCTCTGAGAGTTACTGTTTGGAAATTGCTACAATGCATAACAGTTCTGCAACACAATAGATTTAAATGCTTGAAACTAGGCCTGTGTCGATGGTGCTGGCAAAAAAGAAGCAAGTAATCTGTGTTAAATAAGAATAAGAAGTCATTGTTAATCACACTGTGGAAAATGGCTCTGACAACCACAAGCGCTGTTACTAAAATTGAGAACACGGCCCTACATATACAAGAAGCATTAGTCGCTCTGTATGTAATATGATGTGGGAGTCTAAACAGCGTTTTATTAAATTAGCTTTAGTTTCAAAAAAATTATGTACTGAAGTGCAAATCAACAAGCAGTCATCAAAGGTTTTAAACAATCTAAGTCACAAAAAGACCCAGTGTGACAGCCCTTCTGCTTGCAGTCAGCATCAAGAGAATTTTGTAAGGAGTTTGTGGCACTTTAGTGCCAAGTCAGCAAATAGCCATAGATTGTTAAAAAAAAAAAACTACATCAAAAAACACTTCTCACGATACTATTTCTTCCACCACCATGGACGCAGCAGGGGCTATGACCCCCCCCCCACAGGGGGTATGTCCTCCAGACACAAAGGAGCCATCATGGGTCCTGTTGAATCCCGGCATTTTCCTCCTATTTTCACCCCTTTATGCCTGCACACTGTGTAATGGACACAGTGGCTGTCTCCGCCTCTGTGGAGGCAGCCAAGCATCCTGGGCACAGGTGAGCCCCTCTAGATGTGCTACCACTCACAGCACAGACCCGCCCCACCCTGAGGAAGGAGAACTGTGATGCTCAATCCTTACCTCCCCCACCGGCCCCCAAATGACCCGAATCACCAGCTTGGCACAAGGTATGGCATCCAACGCCTCAACCCTCACCGCCACCAGGCCGGTCAAAAAACACTTCTTATCACTGATGAACTGTAAGTGTTATGCATATCCTCACTGTATGTTATCCAATTTGCATATTCACAGCAGACTCAAGATGCATAACACACTGCCATAAGGTAAACTGTTCATGTGGTCATAGGCTTGTGATAATTTGTTTGCAGGATTTGTTGCTTGAAATCAGGAGCAAGACAAAGATATTAAGTTGTATTATAGAACATATGAAATGTTGTGTGTCTCACAGCAGTATTGCACTGCAGACATCTGCAGTGGTGAGTGAGTCATAAGTGAAGTGGAACTATGCACATGTTCAACACAGTAAGTGGGTTATATGTGTGCAGGGGATGCCTGCATACCAAGTGAAAGCACATGCAAAATAATTATATTATTCCAGTGTAGGCACTGGCAGCTCAGCAAAACTTTGTGACTATGTAAAGAGAGTAATTAAGACTGGATCTGGTATACAGTTCATTATAGTTTATAGGAACTGGTTAGTAACGCAATGTAAATTTGTCACGTGTGTACATATATATAATGCTTATAAGGTGTATTATATGTCTTTCAGTGTCCCCAGAGAAAGTCTAAGAGGCAAAACTTCAGGGCTGGTTAAAGTAAGCTGACTCCTGTGAATAACTTTGGTGTGGTGGCCTGTTTTTGGCCTTGAGAGGCCCACATATCCCTTTGGTCAGAAGTAGCTTCTCCAGGGTGCATGCCACTGAGGAACCCTTAAGATAGAGATTCTCCACAAGGACTGTGCATTTCTTTATTTGTTTATTGATACAGTAGCAGTAATTACAGTCAATAGGGACACTAATTCTACCATGTCCATCCCCCTGCTTCATAAGCAAGGATGCAAATATTTTCTGGAGCAGCTGAGTGGCTCTGCAGAAGCACTTTGTGCCTCAGCACCTGTGATCCTGGTTCAGGAATGGACTTGAGGAGCTGGGATCATGGTGGACACGAGCCAGCTTTGGAAGGGGTTCTTCTATCACAGTGGCCCCTCACAGTGGGTCAGGGAGTCTGCTTCATCATGAGGGGCGGTGTCTGAATAAGTGTGCTGTAATGTGTGAGGCCAACAGTGGCACTGTCTGACACAAGGGAGGTGGAGGGACACAAAAGAAGAGGAGTAAAAACCCTGCCACCAACACGACGATGTCCAGCAACTCGCTTGGCCCAGTGCAGTATATCCCATACCATAAGTTATGTAGGTGGGTGCTAGCAGAGGACAGTGCTGAGGTAATCACCACAGAGGTACACCCCAGGCCTGAGAACTGGGCAGATGGTGGCAGATGCTAAAAATCCATATGGAAAAAGAAAAGATATTCTGTTGTTTATTAACAATATTTGGCACAGAAATAAACACTGAGTGAAAAACAGCTCATTTCCAGGTATTTCCTGGAAGGGAAGGGAAATGGGGAACAGGTATAAACACAACTACAGAGAAAAATACGAGAGCCGAGCAATATTAAACAAAATGCACCGAAATTCAAGGAATACTGTTTTCTACAGATGGCATGTGTGACAGACTGGTCTCTCCCAGACTCAGCCTGTAACCATTACCAGCTTTCTCAATCCTTCAGTCACTAGAAAGAGTCACTTTGGTATGCCACCACCACTCAGACACAGCCTCACTCCAAGTACCTCTAGATCTGAATCCCACCAGAGCCACTACTCACACAGTACAGTGCTCCACCAAAAGGGTAAATGACCCACCACTACTACACAGCTGACAATCACTTTGCCTTTAGTATAACCCTAGCATTCTCTTCAAAGATGGTCCACCAGTTTTTGTCAATTACAAATCTGTACTTCAAAAAACGCAGTCATGGCAACATGAAGTATACAAAAAATAACATTTAATACTCTAAGATACTTACACATATAAGGCAAAATACTGCACTGAGACTATAGGGAACAGTACCTCTACAGAGATAAAAAGAAATTGTTTGAACAGCAGAAAAAAACACACAGAAAAAAATGTATCTCTCGTTTCCTTCTATTCAGCAAAGAAGAGTAACTTACCACACAGTATATTTAGTTAGTTTTTGATTACCGGGTAAGTGTACTAGACACAGAAGTGACTATTTTCAGACATGACTCAGGATGTTACAAAGTCACAGTTACACAATAACATGGTACAGCAAGTTGGAAAAACACAAAAGTGTACCAGTGACAGTGGGGCACATAATAATGAGAGTACAACAAATATGATAGTAAACAAGGTAACAGAGATTCTGCATATCACATCAAATTAAGTTTCAACAGGCTGGGTACAGGGCAGGTGCTTTGGCAATTTGCAAATTTCAAATAATCCACTTGAGGACTGCAAAGATGAGACATCTAGTAAAGCATCAAACACATGGGTGGCAAAGGCAAAACATACACTAGGATACTATATGGAGGCTCCACATCTTATTTGGTGAGTGAGGGGATAACCAGTGGGAGTATGATCAAGAAAATGGTGAGTGAGAGAAGCGAGGAAGGGGGAGGTGGGTGGAAAAGTCAAGTGAGGAAAGAAATATGGGTCAGTGTTACAGTGTAGGGCAGGCAGAGCTGCTAGGGAGGGCTGAAGCAAGTGCATGGGGCAGGGTTGACAAGAACAGTACATAGTCTATTTTTGGCAGTGGCATGACTGGGTGCTAGGTGGATGGCTAGGGGTAGTGAATTCCAGAGTTTTGGGGCTGCATGGGAGAAGGCTATAGCAGCCTTGGAGGTTTTACATCTAGGCACGTGTAGCAGGGATTGGTCAGCAGAGCAAAAGCCATAGGACGAGGACTGTAGAGATAACAGAGAGGCAAGTGATGATGAAGTATTGGACCTAATGATACTATCCACCAGGGAGCCAAAGAAGAGGAGCCAGTGGTCTGAGAGGGAGGGCCAGTTAAGATCAGAATAGAGTGTTTTAGCTGTGCAGCTGTGGAGGCGTAGTGGCAAATATTGTTATAGTATGTATCCCACTTATGAAGTGAGGTCTTTGATGCATTGATGTATGTTACAGTACCATATGCAAGAGACGGTAGTAAGATGCCCCGGGCAATGGCCAGTCTAGCTGAGGTGGTGAGCATGTTGCTTGTTTTACAGGCAATCCCAATTTTGTTGTTGACCGATTTGCAGGTGGACTAGATATGTAGGTCAAAGTCAAGTGTCTCATCATGTAGGACCCCCAGGTACTTGAAAGAGCTCACAGTCCCCAAGAAAGAGCCATCAGGGAACGGTATCTTTAGATGACCGCAGCAGGTTTTTAGTTTGGCTGCGGAGCCAAGGAGCACTGCCTGTGTTTTACCCATGTTGAGAATAAGCTTATCACTAGTGAACCAGGATTGGATTTTGAAAAAACCTATATAGGTGAATCAGGGCAGACTTGAACCTTAGATGATAACTGCTCAAAGTCCCAACCTAACTGCCTATTTTTGGGCTCTCAGCAGACATCAAAAGCCTTCAGTTGTCAGACCCTCATGCTGCATTATCCAACATGTCACTCTAACATCATGGATTTGACAGGTTTTTTGTCCCCTGAAGGTCCCATCTCTCTGGAAGCTGGTCCAAACTGGATCTGTACTCCAGACCCTGGTTTTGTGAATTGCAGTGTCCATCCTTTTGTCTTCCAGTCTAGTAAAGTCAGTGGGAAATCCGTGTTTCGTGCTGCTTTTTATGTTTGCTTGCACGCATGTGCAAGAAACATAGTGCCACCATACGAGAATTCGTAGGTGTGCTACCCCACTTCCAATGCCCTGCTGCCTTTCACAGGCACGGCCACACCCTGCCAATGAATGTTGGAGCTGTCTATGACAGCACTTCAGATGCAGTGGCATACAGTTGAAGGCAAAAAAATGCTGCAGTCAGCAGTGGTAACATGTAGGCAATTTGCATTCTGCCACGTCAGCAGTATGCAAAGTGCCTACACGTCAGCACTGCACTGAATCAGCTGTCAAAGACAGCTCCATCCCCCATAACAAGTAGCATGCTGGGAGCCCATCCAAGCATACTCATGCGCTCTCCCCCACACACACACTGTATGGCCGAGGGGGTGCTCAATCCCCCATCGGCTCCGCTTCCCCCAACAGAGTTCCAGGTACCATGCTGGGAGCCCACCCCAGCATGTCAATAGTTCCATAAGGCCAACGGGGGTACCCAATCCCCGTCGGCTCCACTGTATCCTCCCAACAGACTTCCAGGTGCCATGCTGGGAGCCCACCCCAGCGTGGCAGCAGTCCGTATGGCAGACGGGGGTGCACAGTCCCCCATTGGCTTCACTGCCCCCTAAACAGCCTTCCAGCTGCCATGCTGGGAGCCCATCCCAGCGTGGCAAAAGTCCCGCGTCATCTTTATAAAAAACATGCCCTGTAAGAAAGAACGGTCCCTCGCTGACTGTCTTGACCTCCCACCCGCGCAACCCCTCTGCACACCCTGCCTCCCCACACCCCCACATCACCCCATATTTACCTCCAGAGGCTGGTGCGATGATCTTCAGTGGACCAGGAACACGTCTGCACTCTTCAAAGCCGACCACAAACTGAGGGAATGCCGGTAAGCTGTATAATGGGATAAATAGGGTGTTTTCAACTTTGATGCATATTACATGCATTTTTTGGAATTCTGGCACCAAATTTTCAACAAGGGTTTTTTGGGACCCCTCCTCATGAATTCTGGCACTCTCATGGTGTTACTAGGCCCCAGAAGGTGATTTTGCGGTCACTGCATGGAACCACCTTTCGGGACTGATTTACAAAATGACAGTGTCACAGTTCATGGTAGGCCTCAAAACCCTATGTTGAAAATGTGGTGAAAAAATTTCCATAAATGACTGATTTACGAGCATGTGTTGCGCAGCTCCTACGCACGCTCGTAAGTTAGCAAATTTTTTATATTTTCATTCCAGAGTTTCAACATTGCCATTTTACTACACTTCCTTATGAGCAGTACAGCTATCATTTTTCACATCTCACCCAAAATGTGTTTCCATGCATGTAGCGCACTATGGCGCAGTCGGTGTGCCAAATCAATGTTTGGGACAGATTAAGAAAATCACAGTGACACTTTTCATGAGCAGATGTCTTAAAATGGCTATGTTAAAAATTTGGTGGCAAAAGTCCATAAAATGACTGTGTTACGAGCGAGCATTGCGCAGTTTCCACACACCCTCGTAAGTTCATGAAGTTGTAATATTTTCAGTTCAGATTTTCACCACTGGCATTTTTCCACACTTCCTTATGAACAGTATGGCCGAAATGTGTTATCACACTTCCAGCGTAGAAATGCATGGTCGCTGTGGGAAATCACTGTTCGGGACAAATTAAGAAAATCACAGTGACACTGTTCATGAATGGAGGTCCCAAAATGCCTGTGTTGACAATCTGTTGTAAAAAATCCCAAACTAATGACATTACGAATTTGTCACGTTCGCAGTTTCTACGCACGCCATGACTTCACTATTTTTTTAGTATTTGCGACTGTAAATTTTCAACATTGCCATTTTTACACCTCCCCATGAACAATACAGCTGTCATTTTTCACATCCTGTTCAAAATGTGCTTTCGCACCTGTGGTGCCAAATGGCGTATTTGCTGTGCAAAATCAGCTTTTGGCTAACAAACTGATATTACCACTGTTCATAAGGTGGGGGTCACAAAAAAACCATGTTGAAACTCGAGTGAAAATACCAATGAATGCCTGAGGCATTAAGGTTTCTGACCATAACGTCCCACCTTGTAGAGACTGACAGGCATCAGGGGTGTGACTTGGGATTGTCACCTGTAATGCTCATACCATTCCACCCCCACCCACACCTTGCAGCCAGTGAGAGGCATCGAGGTGTGCCTTGGACTCTTTGGCCCCAGTGTTCACCCCATTCTCCTATACTGCACCCATCTTACCATATTTCCTGTTGGAATGGGGTGAACATAAGGGCCAAAGACCCTAAGGCACACCATGACACTTGTCGGTGTCTACAGGGTAGGGTGTAGTGAAATGGCATGGCTATTATGTCTGATGACCCAAAGGCACACCCTAATTTATTTTTATTTATTTATTTGTTCTAGGATTACACATACCTTTGAGTCGAGGCTCTTTTACAATGGTTCCACGTCACTGGTACAATTGAGACAAACATAAGCAAAGATAACAGTTTATAAAATAAAAAAAATTAAAACATAGTCTTGTAAAGGAAAAAAGAATTATAAGGTGAAACTTTGGGGAGGGGAAGGGAAAGGAAGAGGGTGAAATCAATGAGACTAAGTGGATGGGAGCAAAGGGAAGGTAGGTGGAGGGAGAGAGGAGAGGTGGAAGGCGGGTAAGAATAGAGGTAGTGCAGCCGGGTGACATTTGTCATGGGCCAGCAGGGGAGGTGAAGTTAGGAGGGGGGAGGGGGTGCTGGCAAAGGGCAGGAGTAGATGTGGATCCAAAAGGGCATCTTCAGCTATGGAACCAAAAGACATGTTTAGCCACAACAGTCACAGAAGTTGGAGGCAGTGAGTGTTAGACGGAGCCGAGTCTTAAAAGTGTTGAGCGATAGTGAGGATGAGAAGTCTCTGGGAAGACCGTTGTACCAACTAGCGGCCCGGTAAGCAAAGGATCTTTGGCCTTGTGTTGTGTGGCAATGCGGGATTTGCAGAAGCTGAGGTTTCGATCCCTTGGTTTGGCGGGTGTGGATTCTTGGTTGTATGAGGGCACAGACTCCGGCGGGGGCAAGGCACAGTAAGATTTTCTTAGTAGTAATACAAGTTTGGTGTTTTATTCAATTGGCAAGATTCAGCCATCCAATTTGAGAACAGAGGTCACAGGTGTGAGTTAGGTGTTGTGCTGCGAGCGGTCCACTGGACCACCAGGGATATAGGACCTTCTAATCTTATACATATACCTGCGATCAGGCTGCCAGTGGTCCACTGGACCACCAGGGATATTGGATGTTTCTTTTCACACATATGCCCGCGATCGGGCAGTAGGGCACTTTGCCGCCAGCAGTGGGGGCATCGTCCTCGATGGCTGCAGCTCTGGCAGGGCGCCAGGCGCAAGTCACCAGGGATGGTGCACCTGCATACAATGGGGTTGAGATTACATGCAAATGGCCCCATTTGCACCCTTTGCATGCATTATGGCCCCATTTGCATGTGCACCTTTGAATATCGCGGGTTGATGCGCCTAGCGCAATGACACTTGCGCTAGCGCATCCCCCTGCCCCTCTTTGGCCACTTGCGCTGGTGCACTGCCACTGTGCCATGCACAATGCGGGTGGCCACAGAGCGATATTCAATGGCGCTGAGCCATGGTGCAGCACCACTGAATATCACCCTGTTAGTGCCCTGGCACATCCCAGTTGCGCAGCACCCAGGCTTGCGCCACTGCCTGGCGCAGTCTGAATATCCTACCCCCGGTGTCCAATTTTGTATCCCCAGCTGTAATTTGAATATTGGAAGATCCTCTATCCCATTTAGGGGAGTTTCCCTCTGGAATGATTCACCTCAATATTTAAGATGTCCAGGGGTCAGGACCAATGTTTGTAAATTTTTTCAGTGGTGTACCGCTTGGACAAAGACTGTTTACTTTTGCAATCAGTGTAATGTATTTTAAAAGTTTGATCTAATGATCATATATGTTATGTCTGGGTATGTTCTTTATTTATTATTATACCACAGCTGTCTACTCTCAGCCAACCAGAACACAGTAAAACTGACAGTTATTCTCCCACAATCTACCACCTACATGCCCACAGTAGTTTATACACCTATAGCCACGCCCACAGTAGTTTAAGCACTTTCCCAGAGTAGTTTATTTACCTCTAACCATGCCCATAGTCATTTATTCACATTGCCTTTCATACCTATCCTCTCACAGTCCTACATATGCTTCATCTTACTCACAAACACAGTTACCCACTCTAATTTTAAAATGCTAACAGTAAAGATTACTACTACAGCACCCAGTTCTACAAGATTTATAGCCATCCCAATTTGTATTCACTGCTAAAAATTAATGTTTTTCACCAGACATCAAATTGAACTGTCGTCACACGTAATATGTGCTCCACGTCTCACTGAACTGTACTGCGGCCAGAGCATGTAAAAAACTTGCTTACGACTAAATTCTGCTTTTCACATTATACCTCTAAAAACATCAGTATGTGACACTTACTACCTGATACAGTAGTAAAAAGTTTCTCCCGTTGAAAACTGAGTGCTGCAACCCTTTTTATTTTGCGTTGCCAAATCCAGTCAGCGATTCTAGACATGCGCATTAAAGCTTGCCTAATGCGCATGTCCAAACTCATGGATTCGCTTTCAGAACACAAAATGAAAAGGCTTTTACTGCTCGGTTTGCAACGGGAGCAACATTCAACTACTGCTTCTAGTAGTAAGTCTCAGATATTGGTATTTTTAGAGGTATAATCCAAAAAGCTGAATTTAGTCATAGACGAGTTTCTTACATGCTCCGGCCCCACTACACTTCACAGACACGCAGATGCACGTTACCTTTGGTGCAACTTAAATCTAATCTCTCATTAAAAATACATTTATACCATGCATTCTAGTGGTATAATAGTAATAACATTCAGTTTTGTGAAGTATACTTGCAATAACCGGCTTCTGTGGAGATTAAACTCCTCAGCTTCACCTCGACTTTTAATCATCCACAGAAGCCGGTTATTGCTTCATATACTTCACAAAACTGAATGTTATCACTTAATTATCCTAATTGTATGTATGTGCTTATGTTTAATTTATGTGAAACTTTGCACTTTATAGACCTGGAACTTCACTGAAAATGAGCTTTGCTCAATGGAATGTCTCAAGTATTCTCTGAATAAAAATGATTTACTACTACTCCTTATTACCCCTCCTGATGCATCCCAGTATTCTACTTGCCTTGCTACTGCAAATGCCTTGTTGCACTGACTCAATTGCTTTAGGGAATCACTGCTGATAACTGCAAGGTCTTATTCTTCAGCCATAGTACATCTCATCCCTCCCATCAAGTACTCTGTCCTGTGGTTCTTCTTCCCTAGGTGCATTATCTGCACTTTTTGGCATTGAATTTCAGCTACCAAACCCTAACCCACCCCTCTGGTTTTGTAAGTCTCTGTATTTCCCTGATTCTCTCATCACTGTCTACCCTCCCACAGAGCTTAGTATCATCTGTGAAGAGACACAACCTACCCCAGATTCCCTCACCAATGTCACTGATGAACATGTTGAAGAGGATCAGATACAGGTCAGATCCCTGTGGTACCCCACTCGTAATCTCCCTCTCTTCTGATTTAACCCCATTGACTACAACCATCTGCTACCTCCCCTGTAGCTAGTTACCTACCCAGTTCACTATGAACTTAGCTGCACCCAGATCCTCCATCTTCTTCAGCAAGTATCTGTGAGGCACTGAGTCAAAAGCCATACTGAAGTCAAAGTTAAGCAAACCCACAGCATGGTCTCTGCCTAATTCCCTTGTCACCCAGTCAAGAACAATTATCAGGTTAGTCTGACATGATCTCACTGCCATGAATCCATGCTGTTTACTATCCTGGAGACCATTGCTCTGCAAGTAGTCCATGAGGTCCTCCTTGATCAGTGAATCCATAAGCTTCCTCAAAAGAGAGATATGACTAAACAGATCTGAAGTTCCCTGCTTATTTCTTTTCTCACCCATTATTTAATGTGCTACATCTGTCACCCACCAATCCTTCAAAACTACAGTACCTCATCCTTTGTGCCCTGTTGGATCTATTAGGAGTTCATCCAGTTCCGGTGCCAATTCCCTGAGTAACTTCAGATGCAGCTCATCTAGTACTGGGGCTTTATCTATCATTAGGGCTGACAAAAAATATCTGAAGAACTGTTTTTAGAATAATAGAAACATAGACTATGACAGCAGATAAGGCCTGCTTAGCCCACCTAGTCTGCCCATTTCCCTACCTACAGGATAAGCGGCAGATCCTAGTTAACTAACAGCCTATTTTTTCCTACCCCCACAAAATTGCCTTATCTCTGTCCCATGCATTCTTGAATTCTCCCACAGTTTTAGACCCCACAACCTCCTCAGAAAGGCTGTTCCATGTGTCCACCACCCTCTCTGTGAAAAATACTTCCTCACATTGCCCCTGAGCCGTCCCCCATTTATCTTCAAATTGTGTCCCCTTGTTCCTGCATATCTCTTTTTCTGAAAGATGTTACCCTCTTGGACTTTGTTAATTCCACTCTTGACCTCCTCCACAATACGCAGTTCTGTGTTTGTTTTTGCCTCCCTATTTTCCAGTAAATATTCTCCACATTCTTCCTGCTCCTGCTTTTCTTTACATTTGTAGAAGCCCTTCTTCTTGGCATTCACTACTTCTCTGACTGTTGCCAAGAACCATAATGCTCTCTTGAACCTGTTCTTTTTACTTACTGTTTTCATGCATAACTTTGATACCTTGAGAATGGCCCCCTTGATTGCCCCCATCTCTCTTCTACCCTATCTGTGTTATCCACCCCTACTAACTTAGCCCTGACCAGCACCCTAAGCCTATTGAAGTCCACCTTTCTAAAATCAAGAACTTCAGCTCTCGATTGCTATTTACCAGACCCAAGGGCCAGTTTGAACCAAATGGAGTTATGGTCATTGTTTACCAGTGTCTCTCCTCCTCCCACAGCTCCTACCACCTCTAAGTTGATGAGCACTACATCGAGATATGTGGTTTGCCTGGTGGGTTCCTTAACCAGCTGTACCAGTATACCACCTTGGAACACATCCAGCAAGGTCTGACTCCACCTACTATGCCCTTGGTTCACTCTGAGGGTGAACCCCACATTAGTTTCTCATGGCACTTCTACTTAAATAGGGGCACTAACTATTGCCTAAAGTCTCTAGACAATCCATCTCCATTGCCATGCTGCTACCCACAGTGGTGCCTAATGTTCATATCATAGGACTGCAGCACTAGGCTCCACCTTAGCAATTTGGGGATCAGCCTGCTGGTTCTGTGACGCCATATAAGGGGACTGTGATCAGTGACCAGGGTGAGCTCCCTCCCATATGAAGGTTGCAGCTTCTGCAAAGCCCAGACAATATTTAGACACTCTTCCAATTGTGGCATAGGCCTCCTCTCTGGGCAGCAGCTTCTTGCTTAGGTACATGACTGGGTGTTCCTCTCCCAAGTGCATAACCTGTCTCAGAATCATGCCTACCCCTTGATTAGATTCATCTATGTGCATAATAAACATTAGAGAATAATAATCCAGGCTGGCAAGCATAGGTGCCTGACACAATGCCTTCTTCAGCTTTAGTATTGCAGGTTTGCATCCACTGAAACTTTTCCAGCATTTTCTTCCTGGTGAGATTGGACAGGAGTCTGGCCATGCTGCTGAAATTTGGCATAAACTTAAGTAGTACCATGCAGTCCCAAGGAAGACCTGTACTTTTCTCTTGGTCATGGGTATGGCCCACCCCGCATGGCTTCAATTTTGACTGGCTCAGGGCAACTGTACCAATTCCCCATTCTGTGCCCAAGACACTTCTGCTGTTCCTATTTTGCACTGATCCACCTTGAGTTTTAGCCCAGCTGCCTGCAGTCAGCAGAAAACCTCGGTCATGTGCCTAATGTGATCTTCTCAAGTCTAGCTCCATATGGCAATGTCATTCATGTACATCAGAACTAAGTCTCTTTACCCATTTGGAATGCAGCTCATGAGCCACTGAAAGGTGACTAATGCATTTTTCATCCTAAACAGAATCACTCTGAACTCAAATAATCCAAACCGAGTAAGGAAGGCCAACACCTCTTTGTCTTTGGCAGGGTTAGTGGTACCTGCCAATAGCCATTTGTCAGATCTATGGTGGATACGTAAAGGGCTCCCCCAACCTCTCTAGGAACTCATCCATCCTGGGTATGAGGTATGTGTACAAATCTGTCCAGCTGTTGAGCTTGCAGTAGTCAAAGTAGAACCTTGTGGTCCCATCCTTTTTGGGAACCAATACTACTGTGGAGTCCCAAGGACTATTGGACTGCTGGATCACCTGGAGAGACAGCATCTCCTCGATCTCCCCCCCCCCACCATGGCATCTCTTACTCTTTCTGGGACTCTATAAGGTGGCTTTCTCAATGGAGCTTGGGACTCTGTATCCACATGGTGCTGTGTCAGTGTGGTACACACCAGCTTCCCCATGAACATTTCACCAAATGTATGCAGCACTCCATGCATTTTGGCAGCTTGGGCTGGTGTCAGCTGCTCTGAGAGGGTGCCAGCATCCACTGAAGATTCTCCCATAACCTATCCCAGGAGATCCACCAGAGGGTCTGCTTCTGCCTCCTCCTCCTCTGGATAGTTGCACATAGCCAGGACCATCTCATCTTGGTTATGGTAGGGCTTCATCATGTTTCCATGGTAGATGCAATGTTTGTACCTCATGTCTGGTAGCACCACCACTTAAGTAACATCATCCACCCTCCTGACCACTGAATAAGGCCCCTCTCATAATTTGTTCTGCTGGACAGGGATGAGCACCAACACCTATTGCTCAAATTCATAATTCTGGGCTCCAGCCCCACTGTTATACAACACCTTTTGCCTCTGTTGTGCAGTGGCTAGGTGTCCTGGGAAAACCCCATGAGCTCCTTGAGCTGTGACCTGAAATTCAGGATAGACTCCACAACAGATTACCCTTAGGGAACAAGCTTGTCCTCCCATTTATTCCTTACCAAATCAAGGGAACCTTTTAACCTATGGTGAAACAGGAGCTCAAAGGGCAAGGTCCCTGTGGTCTCCTGGAGGTCTTTTCTATATGCAAATAAGAGATGGGGCAATTACTTGTCCACTTTTTCATATGTTGGTCAGAGAATGCCCTTAACATGGTCTTAAGAGACCCACTAAATCACTCAACCAGACCGTTAGTCTGGGGGTGGTATGGTGAGGTCCTGATCTACCTTACCCCACACTTCTTTCTAAGGCTAACCATCAGATCACACATGAAGTTGGTATGCTGGTCCAACAAAATCTCCTGGGAACCCCCCCCCGCTAAATAACCCCAGCAGTTCATCAGCCACTTTCCCAGCCTCGATGGTGAACATGGGCACTGCCTCCACATACCTCATGGCATAATCTATGACCACCAAACTCTACTGCTTGCTGGTGTGACATGGGGTGCTAAGTGACCCCACAATGTCCACAGTAACTCACTTGAATTGCCATTCAGTTATAGGCAGGGGAATCAAAGCTGCCTTAACCTTGTTGTCCCCAATCTTTCCCACCACCTGGCACTGTGGACAAATCCATCATTAGTTTCTATATCTTTCAAAATACTGGGCCAGAAAAACCTTTAAGCAGCTGCCTCTTTGTACAGCTGGCCCTTAGGTGTCCAGAAAATAGTATGTCAGGGGCTAAGGCCAGAAGTTGCTTCCTATACTCCCTAGCAACCACAATCTGTCATAGTACCCCATCCTCCGGTCCTCCCTTAGGAACCCCCTCATGGTACATGAGCCTATTCTCCCAATACACCTCCCTTTTCCCAGAACTTGAAAAGTCAATTTCCCAACTGGTAGCTAACTCCCTTAATTTTTGCAGGATGGGTCAGCTTGCTGAGCTCTCCCTAACTCTGCATACCTGACCTTCCTCAAAACACACTCTGCTGTGGAAAAGCCACCCATGGCTGGGCTCACCTCAGTCTGTAGCTGTTGCTCAGAACTGCTGCTCACAGCTCATTCTTCAGCTACTACTTCTACTACTGAGGTAGGGGTTGCTTCCTACTGCACTGCCTCTCTGTGTCCTCAGGAGCAGGTTCCCTTAGTTTGCTATGGATTGTGACGCACACAATATTAGCCCTATTACCGAAGTCATTATCCATAATTACATCCACGGGCAGGTCCGGTACAACACCCACCTTCTGTGTACCCCGGCCATCTTCTCAGCTTAGATACATCTGGGCCATTAGCACTGAGACCACAGGACCCATCACTCTTCTAATCTTAGAAAACTGGTCAGGCAGAATCTGTTCCTCCTGAATCAAATCCTACTTCAACAGAGAAATGGAGGTCAAATCGCCCCTCAGTCCCTGAGTCACCATTCCACTTACACACACTGAGGGCATATGTGCAGTGGAGTTAGAGGGCACTGCACTCTGTGTACAGGCTACTAACTGCTGGAGGCTTCCCGAGCTAGCCCCTCCAGCTGCACTCGCACCTTCTGACATATTTTTTAAGCAAATCAGATGACAAATGGTAGTGTCACCTAAAGGTTAGAGTAACAAGCTGTAAATGAAATTGGTATATCCAGCAGACCTGGGTTTGATTCCCACAGCCTCAACTTGCATACTGTGCGACTCTGAGCAAGTCACTTAACCATCCCAGTGTTCTTGGGTCACCCCTGAAAACAGGCAGTTGTGCCAAGTGGGCCATACCTGGTTACCAAAGAATTAAAAAAAGCCCCAGTTTCTGGTATACACAATATCTGCATTCACCTATCTCCTTGCTTTTGAAACCAGGTGGCTTCACTTTTTGTTCCGGCACAGGCTGGCTTCCTTTAGGCTGCTCCCCCCCCCCATAAGGGGTTCTCTTAAAACCGTGCGATGTCACCTTCCTCATTATCTTTGCAATGAGAGGATGGTCAGCTGGATTTGAACTGACCAGTCCTCTCGGCTGCCTCCCTCGCGAAGCTCAGAGTTCTAACCAACAACCATATTCTCAGTTCATAAGGTACAGTTTTTACAGACTGTTCCAGAAGAAATAAATCTTTGTATTGCCTCTACAAAGTAAGCATATACACCCTATACCAAGTGTTCTAACAAACTACTTAGCTGCACACACACTACAGTGTCGCTATCTCCCAGAGTCTTTCTTAACCATCTAAATTTTTGCTTTTAGGCCTTAGGAGTTAACTCAAAATACTTTAGCAAGGCATTTTTTTCACTACTATAATCCATGTGTGACCAGGGTGTGGGTTTAGGGATTGTTGTTATTTAGCACCCGGTGCCTCCATTTTTGTAACCCACTACCTGGCTAGCCTGGGTTCCGGGAGAAAACATTCACTTGGCATCAGGGCTAGGTTTGCACTTCTGGACTGGGGCACCCAAGTAATTCCAGACACAGGAAGCAAGAACTGAGAATGTCCAAACCAGGAGTGGGATTCTAAAGTGGGGCTTTTATTCACTTCAACACAAGAATACAAAGCAAGATTGATCCCCATGGGTCTACACTCACTGGTTATGCAGTTCTATAGAGGTCAGAACACATCTTCTTCATCATCACAACAACCCTCAGGTTCTGAACACACTGGGCTCTCAGCCTGACCTGGTAATCTCTCTCTCTTTCTCTCTTGAATTCCCTGGCATGGCCCACGGCCAGCACTAGTACACATTTCCATATGTCATGGATTTTCTGTTGGTGGCTCCCTCAACCACCCATGAGCATTTCCTAGCTCTAAAGGGAAAAACACACATCCTCAAGCCCATGTCTGGGTACTTTCTGCACACACTGGCCAAGTGCCTGGAAGAAAGCTATTGGTGCCCAAAGTGAATTTGTAGAGGTAAATCTGGTTACTCCAGATGGGCGGTCTCCCACCTGTTGTCCCCATATCCATACCCGGCCATTCATTTGGAGTCAACACCTTTCCTTTGAACTCTCTGTATGTAGAATGCTATCTCGAAATGTATATCACATTTAACATTCTGCTTTCTAGGTAACTGGTGTCCTGACTTACAACGTTCTCTAAGTGGCTATGTCCATCTCTGTAGACCCCCACTGGTCAGATGCATTTCAAGTCATACACATAACTTAAAGTATTGTACTTGGCTGTGCTTTCCTGTCCCCACAGTAGCAGATACTTTACACAACTGTCTCAGTGAAAACACGGACTCTATAGCAGAGCAGACTCACCATGGTTCCCAGGTGCCCCATGGCTTCTCTCACAGGAAAAACATACTTCTGGTGCCTCAGCACAAATTCTCTTCAGGCAGCTTTTCTTCTTCCAGTAGGGCCAGGGGTTGCCCCTGAAAAGCTGGTCTCTTCCCTCCCATCCCTTTCAGGGATGGGGCACTGGAACAAACTGGGGAACGATCTCAACCACTTCTATTTGTTCTTCTTCTGTGTCCTTCTCTAGGGCGAGAACACACACCCTCTTCCTGTGGTAGCTCTGTTACAGAGTTAGGCTCTGAGGGGCTGCCAACTGCAGCACATCTCCTCCTTCCACTGAGCCTGGCTGAAGACTACTACTGACTCACTTTGAAAACCCCAACATTCTAACCTAACTCCCAGCTGCAACATTCCACTGTGGCCTGTGCTGCTGCAAGAATTCTATATGAAGTCATCCCTCCAGCTCAGGTGAGCCTGAGGACAGAGTGAGACAGTGTGAAACCCATTTAACTGATGTCTCCCAAGCTGCCTTTCCCTGCCTGCCACTAGATCTAAGTGGGATTCTAGTAACCCCAGGTGACAGGGGGTTACACCCACCCTTTACCAGAAAAATGACTGTCCGCAGTCATTACTCACCTGGCCCAGGCCATCTTACCCTATGTGTTGACTATGGGGAGGTAGTGCTACCTTCTCCCCTACCATGTGCCAGGCACAGGTAGGCAACACTAAGGGCCCAGAGGCCATCGGCTGACACATCAGCCTCTATTCTACAATCTTTCTATGGTTACATAGTGGCCCTGGTAGAATTGCCCAGAGTATAGCCCTAATAGATCAGTACTGTGGCCCCTACTGCAGGTCAGGACCACAGCCTGTCTATCCCCCCTAGCCCTCAAGGGAAAACCTATCTGACCATAACCCAAATTACCCCAAAACAGGGGAACCTCCCCCCAACCCTGGACACCTGCAACCAAACACAAGGAGCTAATACTATACTCTAGATATTACTCCTACACTCCCTCACAACCATACCTGTGGAAGGAAAAGTTAAACACAGTAAACAACAACACTGCACTTTAAACACTTCTACTTTAAAGCACATTAAGGACTCCACTGAGTCCCTCCTCCTCTTCTTGCCTTCTCTTCTTGTCTTCTTCAGGAACACCTGCAAGAGATAAGACAAACAATCCTAATCTGCAAACACAGTACTATCTAACCCTTACCATCTAAACACTGGAGAATCCCAAAAAATATTTTTTAGAAAAGTAGAAAAACAGTATGAACAGTAGAAACAGTAGAAAAACAATGACATTATTTACAATACACATTTTTTGGGGATGGAGTGCCCTAAAAGTCCCATCTAGTGACAACAGTGCCCAAAGGCAAGTCCAAGAAAGAGTCTCTCCTGGGCCAAAGCCCAGTGAAGCACAGTTCTGGTAGGACTGTAATCCCGAAGGGGAGAGTCTTTGAGGACAGTTCAAACAGTCTGAAGTCTGCTAGGTGTAGAGTGTGTACTGCAATGTCATTAAAATAGAAAAGTCTGGACTTACCAGTCCCTTGAAGAACGAAATCAATACGACACCTGGATTTTCAGCTGAAGACTCTCCCTGGCAGCATTCTTCTGATACAGCTGGGCAGACATCTTCCAGAAAATGACAGGATGGCACATCTGGGAACTGCTGGGGGTGATGTCATCTAGGAGATGGAACCTTGGAACAGGACAGGAAACAGCTGGTCTGAAGTCATCTGAAATCCCACGTGATGAATAGGATACAGCTGGGCTGGTGTCCTCTCTGGATATGAAGTCATCTGGAAGGCCAGTTGATGGAATCTGGAAAGCCAGTACACTGCAAGGCTGATGAATCTGGGGCACCTGGTTCCTGGAACGGCATCAGCTGGATAGCAGCACTGGCTACCACTGCTCTGCTTTCCACTTGGTAGGCATGGGCACATTCACAGGAAGTTGTCTGCATTGCAGGAAGTAACACAGTGGGTCAGGTGCAAGAATTATCACCCCGGCTGGGCACTCATAATTCACACTGAAGAAGGTTTCTTGTCCCCCTCCATCCATGATCCGAATAGTGTCTATGAATAGTGTTCTACCCACTTTCCGTTGTCTAAATTTCTCTTGTAACACTCTGTCTCGGACATACCGACTTGCACCGAGAGGGACAAATCTTGTGTCCTCTTCCACTATCCAGGATTTCCTGTTTCTTTCAATCTCCTCCCAGACTCTCCGAGGAAAGGTAGGAAAGGATATCCCATAGATCTCATTCTCCTTCCTATGAACCAGTCTTTCCTCTTTACTACACTTGGTCAACTTGAGACCTCTGGCCTGGCTTGGGGGCGGCCAGTCCTGGCTCTGCCAGCTACACATACTTAATGCTATGTAAAATGGATCTTTGACTCCTCCTTGTGGGGACAGGGCTGTGGAGTCACCGATCTCTTCTCCCATTCGCTCCTTTGAGGCAAGAGCCTGAGGCTGTGGATCCGTGCCTTCTTCATAAGGCCACATAGGTTCCCCCGCATCCTCTTCCTCGCTGAGGATCTGAACCCAGGAGTGAGCAGTCGTCCTCACTCTTGAGACTATCCACCCCTCACTGGGCACAGAGGTCGACACCTCCCATTCAAGGGTATCCCTCATCTCATCTTCTCCTCTGAGACTTGGGCTAGGCCCTTCTCTCCAAGGATCTGCTGATGCTCCCTCCACAATGTCTCTTTGTGACCCAGACTCGGATACATCAGTACTTTGTTCTGCCTGTAGATCTGCACCCTCTTGCTTCATGATACACTCTACTGAGCCTCCCCCAAAAGGCTCTACCTGGTGCTGTGTACTGAGAACTGTAGGGTCTTCAATTTTTGTCCATGTGGGAGCCAAATGAATCTTGGGTGCTTTGGTTAAGCCATGTCTTTCTAGGCACCCAGAACAGTGAGGAACCATGAAGATGTTCCTTCTAACCTTTAAGCACATTATGCACACTCTTACTGAATATCCAGGAATCGTTACATGAGGAGGCAAACATCCCCCGTAGTAACATCTCTCAATATCTTTCAATCTGCTAACTTCTTCTACTATCATAGCCTGGGCATGATCCGGGTAGTGGGCTGATCCCGCAGCCATGACTGCAGAGAAAAACAAAAGCTCACTGTTATCTCAAGTCCCACTCTGTTGGAAAAACTTTTACAAAATGGCTCCCCTGCTGCTGTGTTTACTTTACTACCCCACCCTGTGATGGCGGTGGCAGCACTCCTGCACATCAACATTCTGTTTCTGGCTCAGGCCACTGCACATCCGATTTACATACTCTACTGATAAAGTTCACTCAAACTGTTTAAACTGCACTGTCTGTTCTCTTAGCACATTTATATGATTTTTACTGGACTTTCTATTTGCTGTAACTCACTGTTCTTACTTAAAAGTCCCTAAAGCCACAGTATTTCATTGCACAGGATTGCCTGTATTTCTTGTTGCATCTTTCATACAACCCACAGTCTCTCACATGGCTTTGAAAATTATACTGTTGCTGAACCCACAATTATGACACAGTCCATCTTTGTAAAATGATCACACTGCTACACACAAATTCAGCTGGCTTTAGTTAAAATTACACACAGTTTGAGTTGTTTTTAGGTTGGTACTCACTTAATCAGTAGCTGGTTATTGCAATGGAAACATTCGGCCTACAACTGGTCTTGGAGGCCTCTGGAATGAAGCGGGCTGGAAGTCCTGTCAATTGTCCCTCCAAACACCTCGCTGTCTTTCCAGACGAATCGAAATGCAGGTTGAGCCCGATTTTAAACTGAAAAGTCCAATTTTACCACTTTTATAATGTTTTCAGTCACGGTGATGCTCCTCCTGATAAGCCAGTTCGCACACTACTCTCTCTCTCTGCCTCTCAAACACTGTGCAGTCACTTTAGAACTGGCTTGGGGGCGGGACCGATTGCAGTCTCACCAATCACTCGATGCCATGCAAATGAGCCTCTTTCTTCTCATGCTCTTCTCCTCCATGGCAATCGTCGAGCAGGTAAAATATAAACTGCAAACTACACTTTTTTTTTTCAACTGTAGCTGCTCGGCTGGAGCACCATTTCGACCATTTTTCATGGCATTTCATTCAGTGACTCTCTCTCTGTCCATACAACAAGCACTTCCAACGTCTAGGGCACAAATCTCTCTTTATTTCCCATAGTTTTCCACACTTTTCTTGTCACACTATACTTTAAAAAGCTGGCAAACATTATAACTTTGATGCAGGACAAGGGCATACACTCTCGGGCTTTACTGCTCCTCGGTAAACTGGTGGCACAATTACAGCAGCACATGAACAGCAGCACACAGCAAGACATTTGGGTGGCAATGCTTCTACTTTTTGGGCTACCTACTGCCAGACAGCCAAAACACTAGCCCTAATCCGCGCAAATCTTTCATATTCTCTCCCTAGATTCAAACCCAAATCCCCAGCGGTGCCTCCATTTTTGTGACCAGGGTGTGGGTTTAGGGTTTGTTGTTACTTAGCGCCCAGTGCCTCCATTTTTGTAACCCACTACCTGGCTAGCCTGGGTTCAGGGAGAAAACATTCGCTTGGCATCAGGGCTAGGTTTGCACTTCTGGACAGGGGACATAGGAAGCAAGAAATGAGAATGTCCAAACCAGGAGTGGGATTCTAAAATGGGGCTTTTATTCACTTCAACACAAAAATACAGAGCAAGATGGACCCCCACAGGGCTACACGCACTAGTTATGCAGTTCTATAGAGGTCAGACCACATCTTCTTCATCATCACAACAACCCTCGGGTTCTGAACACACTGGGCTCTCAGCCTGAACTGGTACTCTCTCTCTCGGATTCCCTGGCATGGCCCTTGGCCAGCATTAGTACACATTTCCATATGTCATAGACTTTCTGTTGGTGGCTCCCTCAACCACCCATGAGCGTTTCCTAGCTCTAAAGGTAAAAACACACATCCTGAATCCCACATCTGGGTACTTTCTGCAGACACTGGCCAAGTGCCTGGAAGAAAGCTATAGGTGCCCAAAGTGAATTCATTAAGGTAAATCTGGTTACTTCAGATGGGGGATCTCCCACCTCTTGTCCCCAATCCATACCCAGTCATTCATTTGGAGTCAACACCTTTCCTTTGAACTCTCTGTATGTAGAATGCTATCTCGAAATGTACATCACAGTTAACATTCTGCTTTCTAGGTAACTGGTGTCCTGACTTGCAGCATTCTCTAAGTGGCTATGTCTATCCCTGTAGACTCCCACTGGTCAGATGCATTTCAAGTCATACACATAACTTAAAGTATTGTGCTTGGCTGTCCTTTCCTGACCCCACAGTAGCAGATATTTTACACAACTGTCTTGTTGAAAACATAGGCTCTATGGCAGAGCAGACTAACCATGCTTCACATGTGCCCCAGGGCTTCTCTCACAGGAAAAACATACTTCTGGTGCCTCAGCACAAATTCTCTTCAGGCAGCATTTCTTATTCCAGTAGGGCCAGGGGTTGCCCCTGAAAGCTGGTCTTGTCTCCCCCATCCCTCTCAGGGATGGGACACTGGAAAAAACTTGGAAACAGTCTCAACCACTTCTATTTGTTCTTCTTCTGTGTCCTTCTCTAGGGTGAGAATGCACACCCTCTTCCTGTAGTAGCTCTGTTACAGTTAGGCTCTGAGGGGCTGCCAACTGCAGCACACCTCCTCCTACTGAGCCTGGCTAAAGACCACTACCGACTCACTTTGAAAACTCCAACATTCTAACCTAACTCCCAGCTGCAGCATTCCACTGTGGCTTATGCTGCTGCGAGAATTCTATATGACGTTATCCCTCTAGCTCGGCTGAGACTGAGGACAGAGTGAGACAGTGTGAAACCCATTTAACTGGTGTCTCACAAGCTGCCTTTCCCTGCCTGCCACTAGATCTAAGTGGGATTCTAGTAACCCCAGGTGACGGGGGGGGGGTTACACATGCAATCCTCACTGTCCATTGTGGTAAAAGCTTCTAATGCACTGCCTGTAAGCAGTGGCAACAGGTGAATCACCCAATAAGTGCTGTCCAATTCAAACTGCCCACAGATTCTCTCAAAAAATCTTAAAAACAAATCAAGATCATCGCCCTCCTGATACCTGGGAAACCTTTCAAATTTAATTGTGGCTTTCTGGGTTGAACCCCGCATGCCATTAATAACAGTTTGTGGTGTTGTCCTCTGCAGCAGCATCTCCATTTGTTTCTCATGCTCACGCTTCTTCACCTGGACCTCGTGCTGGCACTGCCTTTCTTGCTCCTCTTGCTCTTGCTGGTTCTTGTGCTGGCACTGCTTTTCTTGCTTCTCAGCTTCCAGATTTCTCCCCTGCAGAGCTGCATCTGCCTTTTGCCTCTCAACTTCTGCCTTCACCTAAACCAGGGCAAGATCCAGCTCCAACATTTGTACCCAGCCTGCTTGTGCAGTTACTCTAATCACAGGCTCTGGCTCATTTGCATTCTCCCTAGCCTCTGTCTCATGACTTTAGCTAGCAGTGACCACTTTTACACTACTTCCCTGGTCACTTTCTTTCAAGGGGATCTGTGAGTTCTGCCCATGTCTGGCCTTCCTCACTGTTCAGTTCTCTCCTTCTGCACTGCTCCTGCAGGTGTGGCAGTGTGCATTTCTCATATGACCCAGACAGACTGTCTTCTATATATCTACTCTTACTTAAAATAAAACTGGTAGACTACCCAGTCCCCTTTTGTATGTCTTATTACGTGACTGAACAGATAACCTTTATACTGACAAAACTGTTTCAGATCCCACTCACTGCCTCCGGTTTGTTGCAGACTGGTCTCTCCCAGCCTCAGCCTGCAACTACCAGCTTTCTCAACCCTTTAGATGCCTGAAAGGGTCACCTTGGTATGCCACCACCACTCAGTCACAGCTTCACTCAGGGTAACTCTAGGTCTGAATCCCACCAAAGCTACTGCTCACACACTACAGTGCTTCACCAAAAGGGCAAGCAACCTACCCCTACAGCACAGCTAAGAATCACGTTGCATTTGATATAGTAACCATAGCCTTCTCTTTGAAGATAGACTACCAGTTTTTGTCAGTTTTTACCCAGTTATCTGTACCTCAAGGAACTCAGTCATAGCAACTTGAAGTATGTAAAAAAGATTTATAACACTTCAAGATATTTACACATATGATACTACACTAAGACCATGGGGAACAGTATTTCTACAAAGATAAAAAGAAAATGTTTTGAACAGCAGAAAAAACACAGAAAGAAATCTACTGCATGCTTCTCTTTCTAGTAAGCAAAGTAGAGTAGCTTACCACACAGGATACTTTGATGAATCAGGACAGACTTTGAACCGTGGATGGTAGTTGTTTGAAGTCCCAACTTAACTACTTCTTCTGGGTTCTCAGCAGACTTCAAAAGCCTTCATTTGCCAGCCCCCTCCCCTTCCCATGCATCATAAAAAATGTAACTCAGATATTATAGATGTGACAAGTTCTTTATCCCCCCCTCCGATGGTCTCCCCTTCCTAGAGAGTTGGTCCAAACTGGATTTACTCCAGACCCTGGTTTCTTGGATTGCAATGCCCATCCTTCCACCTTCTTATCTGGTAAAGTCCATGAAAGCAAGTTTCCTATTTGAAGTATAAGTACCCTCTAGCAGACAAGAACTCTACTGTCTGTTCAAACAACCCCCTAGTTCATTGCCTCAGGCCTGGTCTCCAGTAGCATGTAATCTTAGATTTACTAGACAGTTTTATCTCTGCTGAAATACTTACAGTGATCTAGTTGATAATAAAAATTAAACACAAAAACAAAAAAATCCACAAAAGTTGTTATGGCAGGCTTTAGTTATAAAGCATGCCATCTGTTTTCTACAGATGACATGCTGTATAATTAATATTTAAAGAGTAGCTGACAAACCGACTACAATGCAAGTCACTCCAAATTACTGGCTGCTGTGGGATCTAGAAAAGGGCACTTGAAAAAGTTATATGTGCCAAGAATAAAATAATTATGGAGCATTCTGGTATCTGAACTTGAATCTGAAATTCTGCCCTGTCCCCAAAACAACATTTTGATGATGTTACATGGGAACATTCAAAAGCATGTTCTACAGAGTGAACAGTGGAAACAGTGGAGGGTGCTGTCCACAGTGGACTTTTCCACTGGAGGAGTATCACCTGGATCAAGCTGTATCTAGTGTATATTGACCTTGTGACCCTTGTATATGCCTTTGTGAAGTTTAGATTTGACTGCTGTAATGCTCTGTATCTACTGTTATCTGGTAAGTCAGTGTGTTGGGTGCAGATGGCGCAGAACACTGCAGTCAAATGACAGGCAGATTTAAAATCTCTGAGAATATCACTCCTGTGCTGAACGGACTGCATATTCTGTCCCACCCATCTGTCCAACAGACCAAAATCTATTTCTGTCTTCAGGGCATTTATTTATTTATTTATTGAGAGATTCAGAAGAACTTTGAGTCAGAGACTTTTACAAAGGTTCTAAGTCAAGTAAAAAAAAATACAATACAGATGTTCAGCAGTACAGGTAAGACAATGGTGATTACAGGCATGCATAGGTTAACAGAGGAAAGTAAAATCAGTACAGCAGTATACATAAATCAAATAAATGATAGAAAAGTACTTAGTGTAGAGGCAGTTTAGGCCAGGACAAAAAACAGACTTGTGAGCAGGAGGTGGTCAGGGAGGTGGGGTGTGGGAGGAAAGAGGGGAAGCAGGGCCAGAGGGCTCATTGTCATAAGGGGATAAAGGAAGTGAGCAATGAAAGAGTAGCAGACAGTGCACAATGAGGTTAAGAGGAAGTGTGAGTGCAGGAGCAGGAATGTCGAGCATGGAGGTGCCAGAGGAGAGCAGCCTTAAAGGAGCCTAGCCTGGGGATGCTAGAGACAGGGTGAGGGAGCAAATTGAAGTGGGAAAGAGCTCAATAGCAGAAAGATCACTGGGCAAGGGAGGTTCTGACCCTTGGTACAAGCAGAGTGGTCCTAGCAGTTTGGCAGGTAGAAACTGATGGGCGGGCAGGTGGGGGCAGTGCGGTGAGTCTGGAGGGGGGCAAGGTTGGACAGGATTTTTTTTTGTGAGTAAACAGGACTGGTATTGAAGTAGTTTGTCAAAGTCAAGGATGTTGGCAAGGTCATAGAGGACACAAGAGTGGAGTACGATGATCACAACCCACCATCATGCGACACGCTTTGTTTAGCACAGTCTTGACCCTGTTGAGGGCGGTGTCTGAGACTGCACCGTAGACAGGGAGACCATAGTCCACAAGTGAGAGGACTGAGGAGGTGACAGCAAGTCAAAGGGCCTCAGTGATTGAAACAGTCCCTATGAGGTAGAGCTGGCCAATGCAAGCATTAACTGTGGAGCAGAGGACCATGATATGTTCCTGGAAGGACAGACAGGAGTCAATGGTGACCCCAAGGTATTTGAAGGTGGACACCTGTTCAATGGATAGTTGGGTGGAGGAGCATATGTCCAGCTGGAAGGTACAATGTTGGCTTTGAGGATGGAGTATAAGCATGGTTTTAGTTTTCTTTTGATTGAGGACCAGGTGGAATGACATGAACCAGGCCTCAGCTTGGGTGAAGGAAGTTTGCAGGGAGGGCTGGAGAGTAAGGGGGCCAGGGTGGGAGCAGAAAAGAACCGCATCATCAGTGTAGAGAAGGACATGGGTGGAGCAGGATGACGGGAGGGAGTTAAGATAGAGAGAGAAGAGAAGATGGCCAAGGATGGATCCTTGGGGAACACCTGAGAGAACAGTAGGCTGGAGAAGATAGTGTTGCTGACCTTCACCAATTGGGAGCGGGAAGAGAGGTAGCTGGCAAGCCAAAGTGTGACAGGGCATACAACAGGGCTGATAATTTAATAACTTTAAAGATCCAATAATGTACATTTGAGGAATTCAGCATTTTTCACTGGTTGCAAAATTGAGTGGCCATAATTTTTTATAAAACTGAGTAACTACTGTCACACTTGGACCACTGATACTGATCTCTGTATAATTTTTTGTTGTAAAAATAAGAAATTAATGTATGATGACTGTGTCAGAGGAAAATGCTGTCTTACTGGAACTGACACTTCAAGACCCCCCCCCGGGATAAGTTCCAATGACAGGACATAGCTAAACTGCAGATATCTGGGGTGCAATTACCTTGTCAATTTGCTTTCATCCCAGGAAACAAGATTAGCCATTCATAATTCCCTCAGGGAAAATCCTTTGACTTGCAATAGTTGTCAGGAAAAACTTGAGAGGGAAGGGTGTCAGAGAGAAGCCAGAATGGAAATTGAAGAGAGGTTGATGTCTGGGCCAGAGAGGACCCAGACGAATTTGGAAGGCCCAAAATACTTTCCCGGGGAACCCTTGAATTACATCAGAGAGGCCTTTGATGTGTAGATTCCAAGGCCAAGCCGAAATCAAAGAGGCAAATACACTTTTGCTTTGAATGCAGTGACTGAGATCAAAGAAACTTTTGAGATGTATGTGTAGCAGAGCACAAACTGGTTTGGTCTGGTTAACCTGAGGGAGGAAAGGCAGTGAGGTCACCTATTATGTTTTTTTTATATTTTATTTAGACGTCCTGTATTATAAAATATAGATTTTTGTTACACCAAGGCGGAGTTAGGTGACCTCAGAGAGAAGGCAGGCTCAATACTCTTTTTAAGCCTACTGCAAACCTTAAATCACGCACAAGACAATAATTCTGACTGAGAGAAGAGAGACCATCAAAGCACTGAAGTAAGGACCTTAGACAAGATTAGTCTGAAGTTATTATTTGTAGGAATTGGCACTTTAAACCTATTTGTTTTAAGGCTGTACGTGTTGGGATATATTTTGTTCTGTAATATTTTTTCTGTTTTACAATTTTAAAGTAAAGATATATTTTACAACGGAAACTGCCTGGAGTGCCTTGACATTTCTTTTTATTTAAGTGGAGCTTTTAAAGGTTACAGTTAGCACTGTGTATGGACCTATTGATATACCAAACTGGGAAACGGATACAGTTCTCGAAAGTCATGCATAGAGTTCTAAGGGTTCATTTGAAAGACCTGGTTGGATGCCCGTAGGCAAAGATATCTGCCCCCCCAAGACAGAATTATCTGAGCCTAATAATTGGGTATGCTAACAAGAGGTTATCAGTTTGAATCCCTCCAGAGCTTGAGACTAAGGTGACTTGAACCCACAAAACAGACAAGAGGGTTACCTTGTTCTGTTCACTGTCCACAAATCATACGCTCAGAGGTTGGCACTTTGGGAGTAGAGGGCTGACCGGTTGAGCGAGTTTGTGACAACTACTGCAGTTTTATGAGTGAAATTACTAGTTTCATTGCAAAAATAAAAACACCAATTGTTGCTTGAAAACTGTCAACTTTTATGTAATACCTTATCACCTTTTTATGCAGAAGATGATAATTGTTCGGAGATGTTGGAGTTTTGCAAGAAAATGTTTGAGAAAATGCACACAATAATTTCACTCAGCCCTACATCCTCCTTAAACACATTGTAACCCCCCCATATACATGATAGATTACAAATACCACAAACTTAGATCCTCTGCTTCCCAGGTCACACCTGTAAATAGAATCCATGTCAGGTGAGTTCTTACCTGATTAACAAATTAATGAAATAGAATAGCTAAGAAAGGGATTTAGAATTTTCCAGATTTCTGTTTCATATTTTATTTGTAAACATGTTTTGATGTGTGTCTCTCTTATGGCCACAGATCCCCCCCACCCCAAAAAAAAAGGAAAAAAATGGATTTGCCTTTTTTAACCCCAATTTAGCACTTACTTTTCATGGGAAAACCATGTTTGCATCACATAGTGTGAAAAAAAAACACAGCAACTATTTTTGCACAAAAAAAAGAACACTTTTGTGCCAAAGATTTTATACAGAATATACTGATGTTCCCTTTATTTGAGCTGAAAAACAAGAAAATAAGATTTTAAATTTTGGTTAAACAGAATTGACCATTTAGGAAAATGGTACATCAGTGGCCCTACTGTTAATTAATTAATTAACTACAGTAACCAACCCCTGAAATTCAGTTGTATGCAGTTGAGTAGGTAATGCACGTTTGGTTAGGGGAATATTTATTCTATTTGCATTTCTTTCTCAACATTTCCAAACAGAACTACAGTACTTTTTTTTGTTTTCCAGGAATGGAACACTGAACTGTGATACTATAGCTCATTTCTAGGTGTGTCTACTGGGGTGGATTACGGTGACCTGTTTTATTAACATGGGTTGGCCATCACACTGGGAAACTCTTTTACTCTGATATGCAAAAGTGTTTTAGGAATTGTATTACTTTATGTGTAAGTCGTATTGTATGAGCACATATGAAAACAGCACTGCCTTGGGAAGCAAATAATGACTGGGAGCTGTTGAAAGCCCATAACAGGTCCCCTTCCTTTTTATGTTTGTTTGTGTGCATGCACAAAGGGAACATACTGATGGTGCTTGGGCAGTATAGGGGGCTGTGGAAGTGGGCACTGTAAGCTAACTGATGTAGAAATGCAGGAGGTTTTCTACTCAAACACCAGTGCTGAGAAGGCTGTTGATGACACTGTTCAGCTGGCTGTAACTTTGTACAGTTTAAAGGATGCAGCCCCACCAATCACTTAGGTGTTCTGCCCATTAGCCAAATAACCAACAGGCTTTGAAAATAAACATCAAGCCTCACAGTGTGTACGTGTAACCCCCCTGTTACCCGGGGTTACAAGAATCCCAGTTAGACCTAGTGGCAGGCAGGGAAGACAGTTGGTGAAACTCCAGTTAAATGGATTTCACACTGTCTCACTCTGTTCTCAGTCTCAGCTGAGACTGAGGGATGACATCATTTTAGAACTGTTGCAGCTGCATAAGTCACACTGGAATGTTGCAGCTAGGGAAGTTAAGATAGAATGTTGAGGAATTTGAAGTCAGTTCAGTAGTAGGCTCAGTAGAGTAAAGAGGTGTGCTGCTGCAGGCCCTCATAGCCCTCAGCTCTGACAAAGAGCTATATTTTTGTTAGAGGTGTGTGTTCTCACCTGAAGAGGAACACAAGAAGAGCCAAGTGAAGTGGTAGAGCCCACTTCCAGTGGTTCAAGGCCCCATCCCTGTCAGGATGGGGGGAAGGATTCAGCCTACATCCAGGGGCAACCTCCTGGTCCGGCTAGGGGAGGAAGAAGCTGACTAATTTCAGGTTCGTGCTGAGGCACCAGAAGTTTTGGATGAGATTTCTTTGAAGAAGAAAAAGCCTGTGGGGCACCTGCAACCAAGGGGTGAGTCTGCTCTGATAAAGGGCCAATGTGTTTTCACCTGAGACAAGAGGAAGTTAAGTGACTGTTACTGTGGGGTCAGGAAAAGATAGCCAAATACAGTTTTTAATGTTGTGGAAATTGGACTGCTTAACTCTATGGGGGTCTAGCGCAATGGACACAGCCACTATTTAAGTATGATTCAAGTTCAGCACAAGTGGGATGGAAGAACAGTAGATTAAATGTGACATACATTTAAAGAGAATCTACACAGTAAAGTGTTTTCAGAGGATGAGGTGTTAAAGTCCAGAGAAATGGCCGGGTATGAATTATGGGCGCGAGAGGTGGAAGACCCCCCCACCAGTAGTAGCCAAATTCACCTCTACGGGTTTGCTTTGGGACACCTGTTGCTTTCTCTCAGGTACTTGCCCAGTGCCTGAGGAAAGTGCCCAGATGTGGGATTGATGAAGGAGATTCCCTGATGGAGCCAGAAGTGTTCAGAGGTGGTTTAGGGAGCCACCAAGGAATGGTCCATGCTATATGGAAAGTGTCCAAAGGGCTGGCATGAGAGCCGAGCCATGGAAGAAAGATAGTCCAGAGGGCTGGCAAGGGAGCCGAGCCAGGGAAACTGAAAAAGAGTTGAGTTAGGGCCGAACGCCCAGAGTGTTTAGAAACCTGAGGGTTTCAGTGTAAAGAGGATGTATTCTGATCTCTATAAATCTGCATTACCAGAGGTGTAGCCCTGTGGGGGTCCATCTATGCTTGCTTATTCTGTTGGAAGTGAATAAAAGCCACACTTTAGGATCCAAACTTCTGGTATTGGACATTACAGTTATTGCTTCCTGTATCCGGAGTTATTTGGGGGCCCCTGTGCAGAGTAGCCAAACCTAGCCAACATGCCGAGTGACACCTTTCTCCCCAAGTTTTAACTTATAATGTGTGTGTTTGCTTGTGTTTTCCCCTAGTTACAGACAGGAGTCTGGAGAGTGTCTCTTTGAAAACACAAAACAAAGTAGGGGAAAACACACTCAGCATGCAGAATACAAATATAATAACATCAAATATGTTAACAGCATGTCAATGATGACCTGAAATAGTTGATTTAAATTACATATTGTTTATGTTCCCTGTAGCTCTGATTTCATTAGACAAAGCTGTTTGTGGCCCTGACGGGGACTGAACCTGTGACCCATTGTTTTATAGTTCTGTGCTTTTACTGTCTGTATCATTCACCCAAAACTATATTTTTGCAATTCTTTCCCCTTTTTCTTCATTGCTAATGGAAGTAATATAAAAACAAGATTGCTGCCCTTTGGACTCTAGTTGCTTTGGCTTCTTGCTTTCATGGACATCATAATGCCCTCTTTATGACATCATAGCAACAGATTGGGATGTCATGAACGGCACTATGATTGCAGAAGTAGACAACCAGACAGAGCACATAGAGCAGAGATCCAGGTTCCACTTAAATGTCACATAGTCATAAAGAAATAAGGGTGTCAAATATGGAGAAAGTGTGAAATATAAGCTTAGTTGTATCTCAATATTATATTTTTCAGAGTTGCCCTGACAACATCGGGGGCCCTGTCAATCTCTATTACACTGCAAGCAAACATTTGACATTCACATATGCTTGTTTTGTTTTACTGTGTAAAGGAAAACGAAATTTGGCTTCTCTTAGAAGGTCTAAATGACTCGCTATTCATCATAGCTGTTTTATGAAAGTCCGATGCCTGTTTCTTGACTTTTGTAAGAAATCAGTAACTAAACTGGCACAGGTAGGAGTGAGTTCCTCTGCTTGTGAACTACTTTCAAAAGAAAATATTCACCGTCAATGTACTTTTCATGACAACCAGCAATTTCTATGCTGTTATTTGAAAATGGCCACCTCCTTCCAATATTAACTATAAGGTCCCTGTGATTTTCTTGTGCAAAAAAAAAATAGCTGTAGTGAGGAACTGTGTTTTTAATACATATTGCAACTGAGGGATGTCAAATTTAGCAATGCTCTCTGATGGTAAACAGCCACCATTCACAAGGGATAAACTTGTGTAACTTTGTACTTACCAACATAACATCAGTGTAACCGCACATCACCAAGAAAAACACAATATGGTATTTAATTAACCAGCTTGTACTGTAATTGTGGTCAACCTCATGGAATAGGTTTTAGAATCAAGCCATTTATCAACAACCAAGGGAAGCTGTGTTTTACAGTCAGCAAAGTTAAAAAAATGCATTCATCAGTTGTACAGCTACTTCTAAGAAAGACGAAGGATGAGCCAGTCCAGTGGCACAGAGTGCTGAGGTGCAGACGCTTCACCCGCTGCCATGCCAGCAGACCGGGTTTGGGGATGGAGTCAGGCTGCTGGGGGTTGGCTGGAGGGGAAGGGGAGAGGACTGAGCATCCATAGATTGCTCTCCTCTCCTAGGGAGGGGGGATCCACCACAATGCTCAGACACTGCCACCACATGGAGACATGGTGGCAGGCCAGTGGGAGTGCCACACACTTAGAGACTGGCTGGCAGCTGGTGTGTCTGCATTTCCATGCGCAAGCATGACTGGATCGCCACACCATCAGCCAAGGGGAGGAAACAAGAAAATCAGGAACAGGTGTATGAAGCCCCGCTCACTGCCGCTGATCCGCTCCATCGCCCTGTGACCCTTGCCACAGAGGAAACTGGTCCAGACTCGGGGGGGATGGCCCTCCCCCCAAAGCCCTGCCACAGAAAGCAAGCTTCAGGAGATGATGAAGTGGCAGATAAGTCTCAAGAGGAGATGGCAGCCAACTGGGGAGCAAACAATCCTAAAACAGTTCCGGTTGTATCAGAACTGCAGTAATGAATATGATTTTGATAAACAGGCTGATGAGCTCAAAATGAGGTTCCTGGAAAGGGGTTACACAAAAAACTATATTGGATGAAGTAAGAAATAGGATAAAATCAAAAGACAGAAATACTTTAAACCCAGGCATAAAGAGGAAAATGAAACTGAACAAGGATTGGTCACCTTCACTACCGAATTTAGTAACTTGTCAGGGAGAGTAGGATCAGTAGTATATAAAAACTGGTGGATTTTGCATTCTGATTCCAATACAGGGAGAGCAGTGGGACCCAAACCGATAATTTCTTTTAAAAGGGTGGGATCAACTTAAACACAGCAAAATAAAGGATGAACCAACAAATGGAAGTGGCTGGGTTTTTTTTTGGAAAAACCAACAGGATTCTTCAAATGCAGCAAGTGCAAGATTTGCAGGTATGCACGCCCAGGTAACAGATTTACACATCCCCGAAAAAGACAGATTGCTATAGAAATATGGGAGTGCATAATATGCGATAGTCCATTTTGTGTTTACTGTCTTTGGTGTATTTGTGGATTAATTTATGTGGGCTGTACCATCAGATCTGTTAAGCAAAGAATACAAAAGCACATCAGATCTGTTATTAACAAACATTCTGACACACCAGTGGGGACTTTATTTGTTATTATTACAGCTCTGATCCTGGTAAATTAAGGTTTATGGCATTAGAACATATTCCAGTATTAAAAACTGGAGGAGACAGGAAAAAACAACTTTTAAAACATGAGAGTTATTGGATCTTTACTATGAAATTGGTAAAACCACTATGTTTGAATGACAGTTGGAACATCAAGCCCCATTCATATATCTTTCCTATAAGCCTCCCATCCCTTTGTAAAATAAAATAAATTAAAAGATGGATTGTTATATACAACCCCTTCACCACCACCATCACCCAAACAAACAAAACCCAACCCCCTAGCATTAAGATCTTAGGTTGTCATTTGTATATATTATAATACTAATTCTTAGCTCTCTTTTATTAGAGTCCCTTCTACTACTGAAGTTGAGAAAACTGCGTTGATCCACAAAATGAAGCCATGATTAAAGTGTTGATCAACATTTTAACTCACATGTATTAAAAAAAAGTACAGTTACATAAGAACTAACAGTAGATCTTCGAGAGAGGCTCTTGCAGTAGGTACTAACAGGTAGGACTGAGCTGGCAGACGTCAGGACCTCACAGAAAATCTTCTAGCTAGCAGTTCCTGGCAGGACTACCCCTGGACGTCAGGTGACTAACATCAGCGGACATCAGCTAAAAGGGGCAGTCCCGCGCCCACCCTCCAGTTCTCCTGCCTGAGGCAACTTGTGGCAGGAGACAGAATCATAGCCCCTAGGAGAAAAAGAAAAAGAGAAACGGGGAGAGAGCGAGGGAATGCTGTACCTACTACAAGAGCCTCTCTCGAAGATCTACTGTTATGGTAAGTTCTTACGTAACTGTACTATCTTACTTCGAGAGGGCTCTTGCAGTAGGTACTAACAGGTAGGACTGAGTCCCAAGAAGTTCTGAATAAAGAAGCCAGGGAGGAGGACCAAAGGAAAGCTGTCCACAAAGGGTCTAGCAGAGGGACTAGGACAGAATGCCCTGCAAGACCGTGAGGCAGAAACCTGCTCTGCGCCGGGATACCACATCCAGACTGTAATGTTTGGTAAAGGTATGGACAGAGGTCCAAGTAGCAGCAGCACATATGTCTGCCACAGAAATGCCTCTGAAGCATGCAGCAGAAGCCGCCATGCCTCTGGTAGAGTGCCTCTTTCACCTGGCCTGGAAGGGACTTGTTATATTTGTTGTAACAAAAGGTAATACAGTTAGCCAACCATTTGGAGAGACACTGTTTAGAAACAGGGTGACCTTCCTTCTTAGGAGCGAAGGAAACAAACAACTGATCATTTGTCTGAGATCCTTTGCGTTGTATAATACCTAGGATGCGTGTACGTCCCAGGTATGAAGAAGGTGCTCTCTGGGTTGGAATAACTTGGAAAGAAGGTAGGCAGCTCAACCCACTGGTTAAGGGTGGATTCGGCCACAACTTTCGGGAGAAATTTGGGGTTAGTGCTCAAAGCCACCCTATCCTTATTGAAAATCAGGTAGGGAATACAGCACTTCAAGGCCTGGAGCTCGGATATCCTCCGAGCGGACGTGATAGTCACTAGAAACAAAGTTTTCCAAGACAGAAAATGTAAATCCACCTCTGCTGCAGGCTCAAAGGGGGGCAGCGTAAGCTTATCTAGGATGAAATTCAGTTCTCAAGGAGGAGGAGCTGGATTGTGGATGGGAGGTCTGAGATAAAGAACTCTCTTCAGAAAGGTCTTGGAAATTTGCAATTGGGCTACCGACTTATCTCCCAACTGGAGGTGGTAGGCTCAGATGGCCGAAAGGTGGACCTTAAGAGAGGAACAGCTGAGGCCTAAATCAAAAAGGTGTTTTAGGTAGTCCAGAATCTTGACCACAGGACAAGAAAAGGGCTCCAGGGAGTGAGCTTCTGCCCAGATGGAGAAGCGCCTCCACTTCATCGCGTATGTGAACCGAGTGGAAGGCTTCCGAGCTTTCACAAGAATGTTGCCCACCTCAGGGGAGATGCCAAAACAGGAGGCAGCTAAGTCTGCAGGAGCCAAGCATGCAGATGGAGGGACTTGAGACCTGGATGAACCAGGGTCCCATGGTCCTGGGTCAACAGATCCCGAGACACAGGGAGGGGACAGGAAAGGGCGGAAGAATCGCTAGTGATGTAGGATACTGAACCAGGCTTGTCTCGGCCACAGAGGAGCGATGAGGATCATCCTCACACTCTCTCTCCCCCAAGATTGACCGTAATTCTGGGGATTAAAGGAATCAGAGGAAAGGCATAAACGAATCTGCCTTTCCAGGACAGAGACAGTGCATCCAGACAAAAAACATCTGGCCTGGGAACGAGCGAGCAGAAGACAGAAAGCTTGGCGTTGAACGGGAATGTGAACAGATTTACCTGAGGCACTTCCCAGCAGGAGAAGAGGTAGTTTACAACGCCTTGATTTAGCTCCCACTTGTGCGCACTCACCACAGACTGACTGCGGGCGTTGGCCAGAGATTTCTGGCTTCCTGAAACATGGAGCACTGTCACATTTAGGCCCAGGAGAACCGTCTGGTCCCAAACCTGCATGGCCTCTCTGCATAGTGGGTAGGATCGAGTCCCCACCTGCTTGTTTAGGTACCAGACAATGGACATGCTGTCTGAGTGTACCATCAGAGGACCCGGAGGAAGAAGGGGTTGAAAAGCCTGAATGGCGTACAATACCACCCTCATCTCAAGCACACTGATGTGTAGATGAGATTCCTCAGGGGACCAGGTGCTCTGGGTCCAGTGGGACTCCAAGTGGGCCCCCCACCCTGACCCCGACACATCAGTGGTCAGAGACTGAAAGGGGAACTCCGAGCAGAAGGGCATTCCCTTGAAAAGATTCTCGAGGGATGTCCACTATAGGAGCTCCCTGACAATAGGGGTTGTAACTAGAATCTCCTGGTCCAGGTCATCCGCTGTCTAATCCCACTGAGCCCTGAGGGCCCACTGGAGGACCCTCATGTGCAGCTTGTCTAGAGAGACCGCGGGTATAGCCGCCACCATAAACCCAAGCATTCTGAGAACAGATGGGTGGGAATGCATCTCTGGGAAGCAAGGGATCAAGTGGAAGAGCTCAGTGTCTCCACTCATTCCAGGGGAAGAAAGGCTCTGCCCAGAGAGGTGTCCAGCACTGCCCCAATAAAAGTCAAACGCTGAGTGGGGACCAAAGAGGATTTGGCCATATTGACAGTAATGCCAAGCCTGGAGAAAATATCCAGAGTTAGGGATAACAATCGGCACAGGTCCTCCTGAGAGGGAGCTGCAATCAGCCAGTCATCCAGATACGGAAACACCTGGACTCCGAGGTTGCACAAGTGGGCAGCCACTACCACGAGACATTCGGTAAAAACCCGTGGAGCTGAAGACAGTCCAAAGGGCAGAGCCCTGAACTGAAAATGCTCCCCATGAAAGCAGAACCGGAGGAACCTGTGGTGGGCAGGATGGACGAGGATGTGAAGGTATGCATCCTGCATATCCAGGGCACAAAGCCACAGACCCTCTTTGAGGAGGGGCAGGAGACTCTGAAGAGAGAGCATCCTGAACCTCTTGTAGGCTGCAAACAGATTGAGGGAACTGAGGTCTAAAATCGTCCTCAGATCTCCAGTCTTCTTGGGGACCAAGAAGAAGTGGGAGTAGTAACCCGCCCCTTGAAACTGGGGGGCAGGTTCCAGTGCTTCCTTCTGCAGAAGAGATCTTTTCTCCTCCTGAACCAACAGAAGATGGACGGGGGGATAGGAAGAGCTGGGAGGGGGTCTGTGTGGTGGAAGACTGAGAAACTCTATTGAAAGCCCCTGAGCGATCAGCTGGAGCACCCAAGAGTCAGACGTTATCCTCTCCCACTTCGATAGGTGGCAGGAAAACCACCCACCTACCGTCTCCTCTGGAAGGTCTGGATGGAGAGGGAGAAGCAAGGAGTCAGGAGGTGGCGAGCTGGGAAGCCATACGAGCTCCCGCAGTCTTACGGGACTTGGCTGAGGAGCCCCGGAGGCTGTGGCAGCCCCTCTTTTGCAGTGGGGTGGCCAAGATTTGCGCTGGGTCCTGGCTTGGCAATGAAAGGGTCGCTTTTGACTCTGGGGCTTGTGGTACATGCTCCTCACTGACCTCAGGCTTGGCCCTTGTCCTGAAGCTCAGTGATTATGTCCCTTGTGTCGCCCCGAACTGGACAGAGCCTCTGAAGGGGGCATCCATGATAGCTGTCTGGACCTCCTGAGCCAGGCCAGAGATCCTGAGCTAGGAATGCCTGCGCAAACCTATGGTGAATGTGGAGGAATGACCTGCCAAATCTGCTACATCATACATGGCCCTGAACATATGTCGGCAGGTGGAATGGGCCATTCTGACGATCTCACCAAGCTCCTGTTTTAGGGAGGATTCTGGAAGGGAATCCAATTTGGAAGCCAGCTGGGTGAGGACAGACTTCTGGAAATTCCCCACATGACCAACATCATTGAGCGCACGGAGACCCAGAATGGAGGAGGAGATAATCCTCCTGCCAAACTGGTCCATGTCCTTACAGCCCTTGTCAGGGGGGACAGAACTAAAATGCTTCAGATTATCTGTCCTGTCAAAGGCACCACTGATAATGACAGAGTTGGGCTTCAGTTGGGAATTAAGAAACTCCCAGCCCTCAGGGGGTTGATAAAGTCTGTCCTGCTTGCGGGCTATGGTGGCCAGAGAGGTGGGCTGTTTGCAGATGGTAGTAACTAAGTCCTCGCGGGACTCCTAGTAGGGTGGGATGAGGGTAGGAGGAGCCTCCTCGAGGTCCAGGTGTTCAGCCAGACATTGCCTCTGAACATCCTGGTCAATGGATTTCCAGTTCTGAGCTGCCTGGATCTTCTGTAAAAGGTTCAAAAGCGAGGGGTCCTCCAGAAGAGATTTTTGGGCACCCTTCAGTTTTGGAGCCTCTGGCATGTGTGGATCTTCTTCCAGCCCAGAGGGATACCCATCTTCGGAATATTAATCCACCTGGAAGCATCAGTTGGGTGGATATACTCTCTGGGGACCCTACCCCTGGGGTCCACAGGGACCGGAACGGGCACCGGCATGGGGGGGGTCCTTGAGGAGGGCATCTGGGGTACGGCATCAGACCTGGCATCAGTACCAGTGCTGGAAGATGTTGGTCCAGTTCCAATGTCAGCTGGGACCTGGCTTCCGCCCACCAGGAAGACATGACCTGCTTCAGATCCACCTGGGGAGGTGGCGAGGGAGGAGGAGGATAACCCGGGTACCCGTAAAAGGGATACCCAAAGCCCAACAGTGCAAAACCCAGGCCAGGATAGGCCAGCATCAGGTATTAAGGCACCAGGTAATGTGGTGCTGGGTACCCAAGCGTCAGGTAACCCAGTGTCGGAGGCGCCGCCAGCCCCGCCAGAGGCCCTGACAGAGGAGCCAACGGGCCAGGCATCGGTTCCAAGGGTGGAGGGGCAGGAAACATTGGTCCTGTGGGAGTGGCTGTGTCCTCAGCCCCTGACGGCCTGAATGGAGGGCCCGAAGGCCAGTCACCGGGTGTCGGAATGCTGGAAGGAGGTGCCAAAGGAGCAGGTGTCAGATCCGGCATCGAAGGTTCGAAGTGATGAAGGATGAAACTTCACCAGAGGGGAAAACCCCCATTGGACACCCTCTTCCACAGGGGGGGAGAAGGCAGAGGAGCCTCTGATGGCAGGGCCTTGGGAGGACCCTGCGGCGAACCCTAGACATCAGGCAAGGCATCAGGACCTGATGGGGGAACACCAACTGGACACACGTCGGGCCTGATGTGCAACTTACCAGCCTTGTCTGGGTGGGAACCGGCAGAGCCGGAGCACGACTTATTTGATGTGCCAACACCACTAGGCTGAGGGGGAAGCCTGGCGGGAGCACTGGCCTCCTTTGCCCTAGAGGCTCCCATTGGGACCGTAAGTGAGTCCGACGGGGGGGGGCCAACGCACACCCGGACACCACCAGGGTGGCCGTCAGAGACTGATCCCCAGAAGGGGAGGCAACCATAAGAACCACAACCCTGGCCGAGGTCTGCAGTGTTGTGGATGCAGGATCCTTGTCCCTGTACTTCTCCTTTTCGCGCTTCTTGTAATGGAGCCCTTTGGGAGAGTCGGACATCTGCCTGAGCTTCTTTAACTCCTTCTCCATGGAGGCCATCTTCTGCTTGAAGGTATGGGCTTCCAGGGCCTGCTGCCTTCTCTTCCTGGTGGTGGAGTTAAATCTCTGCAGTACTCGCACTCTTCCACGCAGTGGTTGGGGCTTGGCAGAAGAGGCACAGGGAATGCCCATCCTTGTGCAGGAGTTGGGACCCGCAAGAATCGCACTTGTTTTTATGTGACTCGGATGGAGTAGGGGACGACATGCAAAATCCATAAGTAAGCTTGAAAAAGCGAAATTATCAGCAAATAACTAGAAAAAAGGCACTTAGCTAAACTGCTAGAGTGAAGAACTTCCACGAAGCGACCGAACAGTAGCCAATGGCGGGAAAGAACTGGAGGGCAGATGCAGGACCACCCCTTTTATCTGACGTCCGCTGACGTTGGTCACCTGACATCCGGGGGCAGTCCCACCAGGAACTGCTATCTAGAAGATATTCCGTGGGGGTCCTGACACCTGCCGCCTAAATCCTACCTGTTTGTACCTACTGCAAGAGCCCTCTCGAAGTAAGATCTTTTGTTTCTGATATATTATTTTAAAGTTACGCCTTTAAGATTAACTAAGTTGCTTTACTCTGAACAAGTTTTTTATCTTTTGTAAACGTTTGCACTATGACATTATGTTTTTGCTATACTGAATCAATTGGGGCATTTAAAACTTTTACTCATGTATAATTTAGCAGGTATTGGTACTTAAGGTGTTCACATGTTCCTTTTGGCCACACCCCCTGAGGAAGGGTTGTTGGACTTGAAGCGCCAGGTGAGAGTGGCTAGTAACACTAACTAGCTTGCTTTAATCTGTGTGAATTGTTTGCAATAAATCTTTTTTTTTTGCTTCCACTGAAGGACTTTGAAAGAACTCTTTAACAGCTTTTGGGTTCATCTTGACTCAGCACACAGGAACATTGATTAGTTTTCCACAGGAATGCAATGTTCTCTCAGGACATGTACAGCTGGGGAGCAAGCGGTGGCTAAAGAGCCTCACCTGTACCACGGGAAAAGAAAAAGCTCTACAGAAAAAAGGTAACAGGCAGCATTGCTTTTGATCAGGAGTTCTTACGAAGATGCTTGCAAATGAGGCCTGAAGTCCTGCTATGACAAATGTTGGCATATACAACGCAGAAAAGTCCTTACTAGAACTAATCATTGGACTAAGTTAGGACATCACACCCCATTTTGGAAATTAAAGTGTAGTTTAAAGAGCAAACGGCAATGCAATGGTTAACCGTTGACACATTTTCCAGGCAGATAGCAGGAATGTGTTGTCCTAGCATTAGGGAGATCTTCCAGTTTCCAGTAAACCATTCACAATTGGCATCAGCACAACTCAGTAAAACAAAACTCCATCTAAATCTGAATTTCAGAGCCTTCTATTTTTGTTGTGAAGACACTGTCATTAAAACAGCATCGTTTTCCTCAGACTTCATCTGTTCACTTTCCCTGTTCCGGCCATAAAATTATAATCCTCTGTTTATGACATCACAACCTGTTGCTATGGAAATTGTTCTGCTTTCACAGGCAGAGGATTATGACTTCCAGGCAGGAGAAGCCACAGGAAAGGATGAAGTCATGGGAGCAAAGAGTCTGTTTTCATGCAGGTGTCTTCTGTAATAAGGAATCTGAGCCAGAAAATGAGGCACCACAGAAAACAACTTACAAGCCAAAAAAGGCAAAGAGGGACTGACAGGAATGGCTGGCCAGGAGCAGGAGCAACAGGCAGGTAACACAAAGGCACAATGAAAAAACACAGGCAGCAGAGCAAAGGGGAGAGGGAAGAGCAATACAGAACGCACCGGACTGCCAGGGAGAACAGCCAGACTGGACGGACGGAGCAAGGAGGAAAAGAGCCTCAAGAGAGCTGTGGAAGGCAAGAGAAATATGTTGTGGGTGGGGGAAGCAGCGGAGTCGTGAGGAGGACAGGCAGGGAGAGAGAGAGAGAGCGCAAAGGAGCCACAGAAAAGAAAGAGAAACAGAGGAGAGGGGGAGACACAAAACCAGGGAACAACAAACAAGTGAAATGAGCAGAAAAGGGAGGGTGGAGCCATGAAACGAGCAGCAGCAGCAAGAACCAACAAACTGGTCAGAGTCGATATAGCTGTGGAAAGCTTTTAGGAGCAGCAAGAGCATTAAAAAACCAATACGCGGTGCTCTCGCCTCACCGGAGTCATCCTGCCACCTACTGATGGAAGGGTTGTAGCATAGCTGCAACAAGAGAAGGTGGGGATGTGACTGATATCTGTATAAGATACTCATGAGATCACACCTGGAATACTGCATCCAGTTCTAGAGGCCCCATCTGAGAAAAAAACAGGTGGTGGTGGTACAGTGGAGGGCAACTACAATGGTGCAGGGCATATGGGATAAGACCTATGAGCAAAGAGTAGCCACGTCGTTATTTAAAATATTTATTTCATTTGGAGAAAGCATTTAAACCATTTTAAATATTGAATTTTTACAAGACATGCAAGTTGAGATTAGTGTTGGGCGAAATTGGAAAATTTCACCCAGCAAAATTTTTCATGTAATTAGCGCATTATGCGAAATATATTTCCGGGTGAAATGTGAAATTTCACCCACGGTTGTGAGCAAAATTTCACCTCCAAGCTGGCGTAATTCTGCCTGTGGGCGAAATTTCACCATTGCAGGCAAAATTCTGCCACTGCTGATGGAATTTCACCACCTGCGGGTGAAATTTCACCATTGGTAATGGACTTCTCAGGTGGCAAAAATGTGCGTGAAAGTTCGCTAAACATTTCGTGCAGCAAAATTGCCGATTTCGCTGGCGAAATTTAATTTCGCTGCATCTCTAGTTGAGATTCGATATATATTTCTTATGAATTTGCACAATGCAGGTCTGCTGAGATGCAGTTTCAATGTGGTCTGCCTTTTACACATTTTAACGGTGCGTTTTCCTAGAATATGCCTGCTGATTAACTACAGTGCAAAAATGTGTGAAATGAAGACACAAAATTTAGGATAAGAAATATTTAAAGGAAATGTACTGTAAACTGAACTTCACTGTGTTCCACATAACCAAGACTGACATAGAATCATAGAACTTGATGGCAGAAAAGGACCCCATGGTCCCTCCAGTCTGCCCCTCCCGCCCATACTACACTATCCTCCTCCCTCCTTGAGTGCCCACTCCATCCCCCAGCAACCCTTTATGCCTGTCCCACACCTTCTTGAACCCAGTCACTGTTCCCCCCCCCACAACCTCCTCCAGAAGCCTGTTTCAGGCATCCACCACCCTCTCTGTAAGGAATCTCCTTCTCACGTTTCCTCTGAAATGCCCCCCCATAACCTCAGGCCATGCCCCTCGTAGTAGTGTCCTTCTTCATTTGGAACTAGCACCCCAGGCCTTCTTTATTTATCCCTTTAATGTATTTGAAGGTCTCTATCATGTTCCCTCTCTCCCTTCTGGTCTCTAGCATGTACAGCCCCAGTTCACTGCATCTCTATTCATATGGTTTGCCCTTCATCCCTTGCACCATCTTAGTAGTACTTCGCCGAACCCTTTCAATCAGGTCTATGTCCTTGCGCAAGTGAGGCCTCCAGAACTGGACTCCGTACTCTAGGTGCGGTCTCACCATTGCTTGGTACAGGGGCACCAGGACTTCCCTCCCCCTGCTAGTGATTCCTCTGCCTATACTTGCCAGCATCCCATACACCTTCCCAGACACCCTTGTACACTATTTCCCCACCTTAAGGTCACTGGAGACTATTATTCCTAGATCCTTCTCCTGCTCTGTAGTCCTGATCTCTCCCCCCCCCATTTTGTATCCTGTCCTCGGGTTTCTGTGTCCCAGGTGCATAACAGCATATTTCCTGATGCTGAATTTTAGCTGCCAGGTCTCGGTCCATTCCTCCAGTGCCCCCAGATCTTGTCTCATGTCTTCCACCCCTCCTTCAGTGTTTTCCCTATTGCAGATTTTCATGTCATCTGGAAAGAGTGCCACACATCCCGTCAATCCATTCGCTGTGTTGCATATATAGATACTGAAGAGGAGCGATCCCAACACCAGCCCCTGGGGCACCCTGCTTGTCACCCTCCCCCTAACAGAGTGCACCCCATTCACTACCACCCTCTGGATCCTGTCCGCTAGCCAGCTTTCCATCCATTTTGTTATCTTGCCTCCCACCCTCATACTTCCCAGTTTGTTGACCAACCTTCTGTGGGGTATGGTGTCGAAGGCCTTGCTGAAGTCCAGGTAGGCCATGTCCACCTCCACCCCAGGTCTATAATCTGCATCACCCCATCAAAGAATTCTGTTAAAGGGGACTTGCATGATTTCCCCCTTGTGAACCTATGCTGGTAGTCATCCAGCAATCCGTTCACCTCCAGATACTGTTACCCTTTCCTTGTTGAGTGCCTCCATGACCATCTGTACCACTGTGGTGAGGCTGATTGGACGATAGTTCTCTTTCACCACCCTGCTTCCCACTTGTGTATTGGCATGACTGTAGCTCTCCTCCAATCCTCTGGCACCTTTCCAGTGTCCAGGGACAGGTTAAATAGCCTTGTTAGTGGGGCAGTCAACTCCTCTCTTAGCTCCCAGATCACCTTCAGATGCAGTCCATCCAGTCCCATGGCCTTGTCCACCCTCACTCTGCCCAGTTTCTCCTTGACTCTCTGTATGCTAAAGGGACTTTTTTCCACCCCTACACCCCCCCATCCTCCACTCCAGCCCCCTGTCCTCCTCCTCCTCTGTACACATCGAGTAGAAGTACCTGTTTAGCTCTTCTGCTTTTTTTTTCTCCATATATACTCTTATGTCTTTTTTTCTGCTTTTCTCCCTTCCCCCAGGGCCACAGTGTACACATGCATGTGCGTGCATGGAGTGCTACAGCATGCAAGTATCTGTGGCCCCTTCATCCCTCCTGACATTGCTGCTCCACACCACCTATGTGTGCACGGACCTCCACCCAGGGAGTGGGACTATGGGCGGGCAGTCCCCTTGGAGGGAGAGCAAGCTCAATCCGCTTCAGCCCCCAGCAAGCTCCTGGTAACCCAAGATTGTTCCTAAAACCGGGTCACCAGGCATAGCGCTAAGTTATGCACCAGCACCTCAGCCCTCTGTGCCACTGGGCTGGCCTCTTCTGCTTTCTTGCAGTTGTTCTCTAGTGGCTCCCCTCCCTCCCCTGAGAGTCTTGCAATCCCTTGACCATTCTTCCTCTTATCCTTCATGTATCTGAAGAATGTCTTTTTAACCCCTTGGCCTGCTTCGCTATCCTTTCCTCCATGTTGGCCTTTGCCCTCAATCACCTTCCTTGCTAGCTTCCTCGTTTCCCTGTAAGCTTCCCCATCCTCCTCCTTTTGTGTGTCCTTATATTTCTTGAATGCCCTCCGTCTGCCCCCTACCACCCATATTACGTCCCTATTGAACCACAGTGGCCTCCGGAGTCTTACTCCCTTCCTTCCCCTCCTTATACTTGCGTATGTGGCCTCCTCGACCCGGTCTCTAATAGCCCCCATAGCTTCTCCACTTCATTTATTTCCCCCATGCCATCCATTGCTTCTCTCACTAACCTTCATAACTCATTAAAGTCTGCCTTCCTGAAGTCCAGCACAGTTGTGCTGGTTTGGCCCACTTCCCTTCCTGCCCTCACCTTAAACCAAATGGCCCTATGGTCGCTATTTCCCAGCTCCTCTCCCACCACCACCTCCTCTACATTCTCCCTGTTTGTCAGGACCACGGCTAGCAGGTTGTTCACCTTAGTTGATTCACTGACTAACTGCTGAAGGAACACCCCCTGCAGTACCTCCAGAATTTCCTCGCTTCTGGCCGAAGCTGCATCTGGGATGGTCCAGCCTATGTCTGCAGGGCCGGATTAAGGCATAGGCAACATAGGCACAGGCCTAGGGCCCCTGCCTGTCAGGGGGACCCCAGCAATCCCCAACATATATTTACTATTATATACTGTTCTTTTTGCCTAAGCTGAATTTTGTTTTGTTTTGTTTTGTAAAGGACTGAGCCACTGAGTAATCTGAACAAGACAGGGGATGTACTGTGAAATGACTCTCGCCTCCCTGATTAGGTGTTAAGTGCACATGATAGTTTATGGAACCCTGGCCAGGCTGACCTTTAAGGTATGAACAGGCCCATTTGCTTTGCTTTGTCTCCCAGCCCCATTTACAATCCCCACTTAGAATCAAATCTGACTCTTAAATATAATAGATTAACAGTACAATTCAATGGGTGTGCTTTATATTTAATCTCTTTCCTAAAATTAAGAAATCTACAATGTATTTCAGGGGTTAAATTAACAAGCATTTGTCAATGCCGAATGTTGCTTGCTTCTATGTGCTGTTTAGGTATTTGGAAGTCATTGGAGTGCAAATATTGAAAATTTGCGAACTTACGAGCGTGCGTAGGAACTGCGCAATGCACGCTCGAAAAACAGTCATTGTTAGGAAATTTTCACGAAATGTTCAACATAGCCATTTTAAGACCTCTGCTCATGAACAGTGTCAGTGTGATTTTGTTAATGTGTCCCATACATTGAGTTTGCACACCGACTGCACCATTGTGCGCTACATGGGCGGAAACACGTTTTGGGCAGGATGTGAAAAATGACAGCTGTACTGCTCATAAGGAGGTGTGGTAAAATGGCAATGTTGAAAATCTGGAGTGAAAATATTGAAAATTTGTGAACTTATGAGCCTGCGTAGGAACTGCGTAACGCATGCTCGTAAAACAGTCATTTTTAGGAATTTTTTCACCAAATTTTCAACATAGCCATTTTAAGACCTCTGCTCATGAACAGTGTCACTGTGATTTTCTTAATTTGTCCTGCATATTGATTTAAGACACCAACTGCGCCATTCTGCGCTACAAGGGCTGAAACACATTTTGGGTGAGATGTGAAAAATGACTACTCATAAGAAGGTGTGGTAAAATGGCAATGTTGAAAATCTGGAGTGAAAATATTGAAATTTCGCGAACTTACGAGCCTGCATAGGAACTGCACAACGTACGTTCGTAAAACAGTCATTTTTGGAATTTTTGGACCAAATTTTCAACATGGGGTTTTGGGACCCCTTCTCATGAATGATGTCACTGTCATGGCAGTATTCAGCCCCAAAGGGTGATTTCAGCAGTCACTGCACAGTCACTGCGCGAAATCACTGCCAGACGAATAACCATGACAGTGACATCATTCAAGAAGGGTCCAAAACCCATGTTGAAAATCGTAAAATTCCCAAAATACCTGAGATATGCAATAAAGTTGAACCCCCATCTAGCCCATTATACAGCTTACCGGCATTTCCTTAGTTCGCGGTCGGCTTTGAAGAGAGCAGGCGTGTTCCCGGTCCACCGAAGATCGCGCCCGAGTCCGGAGGTAAGTATGGGGTGAGGGGTGTGGGGAAACTGGAGTGCGCAGTGGGTGAGTGCGGAGTTGTGGGAGGGAGGAGGCGATACCAAGGACCGTTTTTGTTTTATATGTTTAAAAAAAAAAAGACGTCGTGGGACGTTTGCCACGCTGGGGTGGGCTCCCAGCGTGGCACAAGGACGGGGGGGCTGTTCAGCCGATGGGGATTGGGCACCCCCGTCGGCCAAAGGACTGATTGCCACGCTGGGGTGGGCTCCCAGCGTGGCACCAACTGGGGGACGACACAGGTCGCCGGCGGGATTGGGCACCCCGTCGGCTACAGTGCGTGCGAGGCGCGCTGCACCATGCGTGTGGGGAGCTACGCTTCTTATCGGTGCTCACTGAAGCGTAGCTCCCCCTTTCAACTGTATGCCACTGCATTTTGGAGTGTGTCATAGACAGCTCCAAAATGCATTGGCTTACAGGGGCCGCGCCTGCCAGCTCACTGACTGAATTGGAGGAGGAGGAGGTGACACACCTCCGAAATCTCCGATGATGGCACTATGTTTCTTGCACATGCGTGCAAGCAACATAAAAATGTTACTCTTTCTTTAATTCCCTCATCTCACTCATATTGAAATTCTGGCCCTGATATAGCTCTGTTTTCAGGATGAATGAAAATGAATGTATTTACAGGATCCTATCAGTAAATATTACCATTTATTTATCCTGGCTTACTTATCAATAACAAATTTTTGATCCTGGTAATGATTTTGTTCAACAATTACTCGCTTTGAAATATAATCTCTAAAGTTCATAACTCCTCTAGTAAACTACCAACTTACTTCCTACGCAACTTGAGGACTTAGCCTCTTTTAGAGATGGGTCTTTATCCCACCCCCACAAAAGCCACACATGCTGGTTCATAATACCGGACAGGACACAGTCCAAAGAAGCAGCTGCTGTGACTTGCTGGGATAAGGTGGTGCACACACAAACAGGTGGTCAGCCCAAATGCTTAACCAGTTCCAGAACAGTGTAGCACTCTGCAGTAACAGTTGAAAACATTCAAACAACTGTAGATGAAATTTCAAAGCATTTATTTTGCATTCAAGTTCACAGCACAATTTGTGGTTCTATGGTCCAGGGGGCTTCTATAGAGTGCTACACTGTTCTGGACCTTACATGACAGGACAAAATGATAACATCCAGACTGCAGCCACATTCATGTGTGTTTTGGGGGGTTTGGAGAAATGCACATCACGACAATTCACAACCAAAAAGGTTTTTACCAGGCCAGTTAGTAATTATGTTCTCTAAATGATCAAAACTCAGACTATTATTACTTTTCCATACTGATATTATTAGTTTAACTAATTTCAAAGCATTTTAGTTAGGTTATTTATGTTTTATGCCACTTTTAAGGGACAGCAAGAACGTAGGGAGGGGCATAACCAGAAGAAAAATGGAGGTAATGTTATCCCTGTATAGATCGATGGTACAGCACCACCTCAAGTACTGTGTCCAGTTTGGGAGGCCCCATCTCTGGAAGGACATAGATAGGGTGGAGACAGTGCAGAAGAGTGCAGCAAAAATGGTGCAGAGCCTGCATCAGAAGCCCTACGAGGAAAGATTCAAGGAATTTAATATGTACTCTCCAGAGGAAAGGAGGGGAAGGGGGGGGGCATGATAGAAACATTCAAATATCTTACAAGTATTAAAAAGGTACATGAAGGCAGCATTTTACATAGAAAAAGATGCTCAAGCACAAGGGGTCACGCTATGAAACTGGAGGGGGGAGACTCAAAGGAGATGTGAGGAAACACTTCTTCACGGAAAGGGTGGTGAACGCCTGAACAAACAACCTCCCTGTGGGCATGGTGGGTGCTAAAATGGTAACAGGATTCAAGCATGCAGGGGATAGACACAAAGGGAACCTTAGGAGTAAGGCAGGACGGGGGGGGAGTGAAGACCAAAGAGTGAGTAGGATCTGCAGTGGCACAGTAGGTAGGGAAAATAGGGCAGATTAGGTGGGCTAAGAGGTCCTTCTCTGAAGACTTCTATGTTACTATGTTTCTATTTTTCTTTGAGTTTCAGTAACTGATATGCAATGGCCAAGGAGTGCGGTCACAGCAAAGGGACACAGTTGTAGTGAAGGGTTGTGGTTGCGGTGAGAGGGGCCCCAAACTTCTCTCAGGCCTAGGGCCCCAGGTTGCCTTAATCTGGCCCTGTATGTCTGGGAGGTTTGGATCTCCCACCAGTAGTTTTCGCCTTTTAGAGCCATCCTTGCTATGTCCTGTGTCATCTTCCTGTCCTGCTCTTCCTCTTGGGTTGGTGGTCTGTACAACACTCCAAGCCTCAAGCATTCTCCTGTCTTTCTGCTTATTGTCACCCAGAGTAATTCAGCTTCTCCGTCACCCGTCTGCCCTCCGTCACCTTCATGTCTTCCCTACTATATAAGGTCACCCCTCCCCCCTTCCTGTCCTTCCTTCCTTATCAGTCTGAAGCCATGAATCACTGTCTCCCACGTGTGAAATTCCATCCACCACATCTCTGTGACCGCTATTGTGTCCAGCCTATCATGTACAATGATGGCTATTAGCTCATCCATCTTGTTTGGCAGGCTCCTAGCATTGACCACTAAGCCCTTCCACCATTTCTCCCCTTCCTCAGCTCCCCCCCAAGGGCTTACTAGATCCTGTTGCTACAATTCTTTCTCAGGGGGACCCAGGGTCCCCCAACTGGGCCACAGAATGGCATGGTGCCACATCCAGCCCCCCTCCTCAGTTTAAACTATATTCCTTTTCAAAAAATTCCCCCAGCCTGCACTTCAACAAGGCTGACCCATCCTTGTTGAGATGCAGCCTGTCCATGGCGAAGAGGCTCTCATCCTCCCAAGTCCCCCCCCCCGACAGTTCCCTATCATTCTATACCCCATCTGCCCACTCCATCTCTCCAGCCAGTCGTTAAACTCCTTTACCCTGTGCTTTCTCTCCATGCTGACCCTTGGTACCAGCAGCACCTTGGAGAAGGCTAGAGTTTTGAAGCCTAGTCCCCTGCAGAATCTAATCAGAGCTTTAAATCTCATCTGTACCTCCATGAGGCTGTTGCCTTCCAGGTAATTTGTTCCCAGGTGGAATACCAGATGTACATTTTTATCTTGGTCCCTGCCCCATGCGGGATGCGGTGGATTACCTCTTGTGCCATCATTCCCAGTATGCACTCCACCCACACCGCCCTACTTCTGCCTCCCCCACTTGATTCCCTTTAAGACAGATTCTCCAATCAGCAGCACCTTGCCCCCCACTTCTCTCTGGTTTTGCTGCATCACAGTTCTCCTCCTTGGAGGTGCTGGTGTCTGAACTACCTTCCTGTCCCTTGTCTCCCCTCTTACCTTCCCCATGCCCTGATCCTCTTCCCCCTCAAACGCTGTATCCTCCCTCTCCCTTTTTTCTTCCTCTGCCCCCTCGCTCTCTCTCCCCTCACTTGTCTCCTTTTGCCTAACTCCTGCCTGCAAACCTCTACATGTCCTAGAGACTCTGGCAGCCCTTTCCAGTTTTCCCTTTCTGCTCCATTTTTTTCCAGTGTTGCCCTGTTCCACCACCGCTCCTCCTGGTGCCCCTAGTTTTACCCCCCTCCCATCTTCCTCTGTAATGCCTTCCACTAGTGCTGTTTGCACGTCATTTCTATCCTGAGATCCTTCCTCCTTCCTTGCCACCCTTTTCTCATCCCCTCCCCAGCACACCCAACCCCCAGCTTCCCCTTCTGTACTTCCTTTAGACCCCCTGCTAGTCCTTCTACCCATCCACTCGTCCCCCCCCTTACTTCCATCCTTCTCCTTCCTCATGTCTCTGTCCCCCATTGTCTCTGAGTCCCTGCCCTGATTTCTGCCCACCATAGTTTCTGCCAGTGGTAAGAACCTCTTTGAGACCAGGATCCCCTCGACAGAATGCTTAGCACCTTCCCCTCCTTGCAATGTTAGCCCCCTTGCCTTGGTCCTTGGAGCCCCTCTGTCTCTCTTCTCCCACTAGCCCCTACCCTCTGCCGTAGTCCGCCTTCCTCATGGTCCAGTCCCCTTGTTACAGTACTTCTTCCTGTTTCCACCCACTGAGCTGGCCTGGCCTTCCATGGTTCCAGCTGGCCCTCCACCCCACTGCGTCCACCCCTTCAGCCCTCCTTCATCTAGCTTCATAAGTACCCCTACCCCTGTGCCCTTCATTCATCTATCCAGCTCATACCTAAGCCTACACAACTCCGCCTCTAAATTCATTAACCTGGCACATATAGGAAAATGCCCTAGTCTCCACAGTGTAGTCGTGGCCATAGTAGCTCCAGAGCCACTGCATCCCACTAGTCTGCTTCCCCTCCTTCCAGTACCTGCAGGCCACCCCTGCCCAGTGGCTACCCCTCCCCCAGCCACCCCTATTAGCTGCACCTGCCAGCCCCTCCCCACACCCCATACCTGTTTCTCCTGACGACGTCCCATCCTGTTCCAGCCATCTGGTCTTTCAAGCAGTACACTTATCCCAAGATATGCACTTTTAGGTAATCTTTAATTAGTCCCCTATCTACTGAGACAATTCACTTCTAGTGGCTTGATTGCATAAATCAGCTCTAGCTAGTATCTAGCTAGTATCAACTTGCCTATATCTGTACAAATTAAATAAATTCCATCCTGCACAGGTGCCCAGAATTTGATCCCTAGTTCGCTTGTCCCTCTCCATTCAAGAGAGCTTCCCCTGTCCTCAGTTTGTCCAGATCAGAATCTAGAATCCACCCCCACACACACATACACAGCAGTTTTGGAGAACATTTTCATCAGTTAGCCCCAGACTTAGTTCAGGTCCACTCCCACAACAAAGCCACAGCTCAAAGACAACAGTGCAGATCCACTCTCACAGCAAAGCCCAGACACTCCCCCTCAACACTACCAGGACAAAGCCCAGCTCCTCTCCCAACAAATCAGTTCAAACCCAATCTATTGCACTGGCAGTGCCCAGCTCCTCCCCACACCACAAAGCAATTCAAACCATCAGTTGCAGTGGCAGTGCATGAAAACCCTTGTCTGCAGCTCAGCTCCTGTATCAGTAAAAGTTCAAGTAATCAGTTCTGTTGAGAGAACATTTCAGTTAAAAGCTCAAGTAATTAGATCAGTTATGAACAAGTTTCAGTTAAAGTTCAGTTTAACTCAGCTCTTCTGGCCAGTCCCAGAGCCCTCTTCGCCCCTGGAGAACCAATGTAAAGGTCCAGAATACTGAGGAAAAGTGAAAGCCCTGCTGTGTAGTTCTCCTGTCCAATCCCTGATACCTCCTTAGAAACATTGAAACATAGAATTTGATGGCAGATAAGGACCGCTTGGCCCACCTAGTCTGGCCATTTCTCTACCTATTGAATAAGCTGCAGATCCTAGTTAACCAACAGCCTACTTCCTCCTACCCCTCACTATAATTGCCCTATGTCTGTCCCATCCATTCTTGAATTCCCCCACTGTTTTTGACCCAACAACATCCTCAGAAAGGTGATTCCATGAGTCCACCACCTTCTCTGTTAAAAAAATACTTCTTCACTGTTGCCCCTGAACCGTCCCCCCTCTATATTCAAATTGTGCCCCCTTGTTCTTGTACATCTCTTTTTCTGAAAGATGCTTCCGTCTTGGACTTTGCTGATTCCCTTGAGGTACTTGAAAGTTTCTATCATGTCCCCCCCTCTCCCTCCTTTCCTCAAGGGTATACATATTAAGCACTCTTAGTCTCTCTTCATATGGCTTCTGTTGCAGACCCTGCACCATTTTAGTTGCCCTCCTCTGGACTGCCTCCATCCTGTCTATGTCCTTGCGGAAATGGGGTCTCTAGAACTGCACACAGTACTCCAGATGGGGTCTCACCAACTGTCTGTACAGAGGGATAACAATTTCCTGTTTTCTACTGGTGATGCCTCTCCCTATGCATCCCAGTATCTTGCCAGCCCTCCTTACAGCCTTCTCACATTGCTTGCCCACCTTAAGGACATCAGATATGACTACCCCCAGGTCCTTTTCCATTTTTGTAGTTGTTAGTATCTCACTCCCCATTGTGTACTCATCCCCTGGGTTTTTGCTTCCCAGGTGCATTACTTTGCACTTCTTTGCATTGAATCTAAGCGGCCATATTTTTGACCATTCCTCCGGTCTTGCCAAGTCCCTTCTCATCCTTTGCACCCTCCTTGTGTAGCAAACCTGTTGCAGATATTTGTGTTGTCTGCAAAGAGGCATACTTTTCCTTCCAGCCCCTCTGAATTGTCTGCTATAAAGACATTAAAGAGGACTGGTCCCAGTACTGAACCCTGGGGTACCCCACTAGTAGCCCCCCCTTTTTTCAGAGTGTACTCTGTTTACTATTACCCTCTGGGTCCTGTTGTCCAGCCAGCTTGTTATCCAGGCTACCACCCTGGGACCCACTCCCAGGCTGGCTAACTTGTCTATTAATCTTTTGTGTGGGACTGTGTCAAATGCCTTGCTAAAGTCTAGGTAGGCCATACCCACAGCCCCTCCCTCATCTACTACTTTGGTTACCCAGTCAAAGAAATCTATTAGATTCATCTGACACGACCTTCCTGCTGTGAATCCATGCTGCCTTGGGTCCTGTGCCCCGTTGCTTCTAGGTACTCAACAATTCTTTATTTCAGAAGTGATTCCATCATTTTCCCTACCACTGAGGTCAAGCTAACAGGGCTGCAGTTTCCTGCCTCTGCCTTGCTCCCACTTTTGTGAAGAGGAATCACATCTGCCCTCTTCCAGTCCTCAGGTAACACACCATCCTCACATGATTTGTTAAAAAGGGTAGTCAGTGGTGTCACTAGTTCTCCCTTTAGTTCTTTTAGAATTCTGGAGTACATCCCATCAGGTCCCACTGCTTTGTCCACCTTGAGTTTTAGGAGCTTTTTCAGGGCCCTTTCTTGTGTGAATGGGCTGGTATTGACCCCCCTATCCAGAGTGCTTCTATGGTTTGGTTTAGGTACCTCCCCCTCTTCTTCTTTTGTGAATACTGAGCAAAAGTATTTGTTCAGTATCTCTGCCTTTTCACAGTCACCCTCTGCCCACCTCACCTCCCCTTTATTAAGCCTCACTATCCCTCCCTTGGTCTTCCTTTGCTCCCTGATGTACCTATGAAAGGTTTTATCCCCCTTCTTAACTGAGTTGGCTATTTTTTCCTCGGTTTGGGCCTTTGCTATTCTGACTGCCTTCCCTGTTTCCTTCTGCTTTAACTGATACAGTTCTCTGTCCTGCTCCTTCTATGATTCCTTGTACTTCCTGAATGCTACCCTTTTCTCCCTAACTTTCCCTGCCACCTCCTTTGAGGACCATAGTGGTATTTTACTTCATTTTGTTTTGTTTTTTTCTTCTCACAAAGGCTTGTTGCCTCTGTGATGGCAGTTTTGATTTTTCCCCATTGTTCTTCCACCCCTCCTTCCTGCCCATTTGCTAGTGCATTCCTTAGGCACTCACCCATTTTGGCAAAGTCAGCCCTCCTAAAGTCCAGTACCGTTGCCTTTGTATGGCTTGACTCTACTGCTGTGTTTATTGTGAACCATACTGTTCGGTGGTCACTAGTTCCCAGATGGCTACCCACTTCTAAATCTGTGATCCTCTCTCCATCTCCATTTGAGAGTACTATATCCAAGATTGCTCTCTCCTAAGTGGGTTCCAATACTAGATGTCTGAGGCATGCCCCCTGCAGGACATCAAGAATGACCCCGCTCTTGGATGTGGCTGCAGCAAATGTGCTCCAGTTAACATCTGGCATATTCAGGTCCCCATCAACAATATCTTCCCTTTTCCTGCCATTCTAAGGATGCCTTCTATCATTTCCTTGTCCATTTCCTCCCCCTGAGATAGGGTCTGTATACAACCTCCATGCAGATTGTGGTGCCATTGCCCATCTCCAGGTTGACCCACAGTGCCTCCTTTCCTCCCTGTTTACCCTTAGTTCTGTTGATTTGATCCCTTCCCTTATGTAGAGAGCTACTCCTCCTCTTCTTTTACTCTCCCTGTCCCTCCTGTTGATTGCGTACCCTGGTATGTTTACATCCCAGTCATGTTTCTGTGTGTACCATGTTTCTATGACTGCCATGATATCCAGGTGTCCCTCTTCCATCAAGGCCACTAGTTCAGGAAGCTTGTTACCCAGACTATGGGCATTGGTACTCATTACTCTCCATTTTTTGATGGCTTTAACTCTTTTAGCCACATCCCTGTCCTTCCTGACTTTTTCTTCTTCATTTACCCCGTCCTGCTCCCTATTGACCTACCTCGGTGTTTACCTCGCTAACTACCCTGTTTTGTGGGGGGAGGCTGGGAATTCCCTGCTTCTTATGTGCCTCCCCCCTTGGCTAGTTTAAAAGCTTGCCAATGAAGCATTTAAACCTATCACCCAGGAGATTGGTTCCCCTCCCAGACAGATGCAGACCATCGTGCCAGTACAGGCACGTATCTCTCCAGGTGGAGCCCCAGTCCCCAATGAAGCCAAAACCCTGTGCTCTGCACCAGTTTTTCAACCATTCACTGAATCGCATGGTGCGGAGTGCCTTCACCTCACCCATGCCATAGACAGGCAGCACCTCCGAGAAGGATACTGTGTGTGCTACTTGTCTAAGGCCCCTCCCCAACTCCACAAACTCCTCCTGCACTGCTCTGATCCCATGCCCAGTCAAATCATTTGTCCCTAGGTAGACAATGACATCCAGCTCCCTCTCCCGTGCAGCTGCTCTCGTGATTCTGAGGATTCGCTTCCTGACCCTCCAAGCCATGGTGCCGGGCAGGCACCTTACTTCACTTTCCCCTGCCTTCCCCAGTTCTACCCCCCTAATAACTGAGTCCCCACCAGGAGCTGCTTCCTTCCCCTGTAGTGTCCCATGCCACCTTCCTGTGGGCCTCCATTGTGGCAGTTCCCAGCAACCTCTTTGGTCTCCACTGTGGGTGCCTCCATAGGGCAACTATGCTCCACCAGAATGGTGTATCCTTATTGCTGGCTCCTCCTCCCACCAGCATTTAATAGAGGTCGGAGTCGGGGCTGGGTTGAGCGGGAGGAACAAATACCTCCCTTGTCTGCAGCTCATCTCCTGTAAGCGTGGCTGGCTTTCTGGCTTTTAAATCCTGGTCATGTTTGAATCCTAGCACCTCCTTCCCTGATTGGCCAGGCCTTCTTCCTCAGCTGCGATGCGGCCAATCAGGGGATTCCCTCTATGCCGAATGCTGCCTCCAGCTCCTGTTTCCAGTGCCACTGACTATAGCCACCAGCTCCCAATGCTGCCAACTTTGGCACAAGCTCCCAACTGCGGCCACCAGCTCCCAATGCCACTGACTATGGCACAAGCTCCTGGACAGATTTCTCTTTGGCCGACAATGCAGCCACTTGTCTGCAGCTCAGCTCCATAAACAAACAGTTTCTTTATTGTTTTATAACATATTAGATTGCAGTATTTATTTCAAATGTTGTGGCTATGAGGATGGTGTGTACAGTGTGTGTGTGTATGTTTGCTGTATATAATATGGGTTTTTATTTTGTTTTTTGGATTCATCTGGACATGAACTTCCACCCTACTTCTCGTCTTTCCTCCCCACCCCTCCCCATCTAACCTTACCCTACGGTCCTCGCCTTAAAGCATATGTATCTTGAACTTGCCTTATTTCTGTATTAACTGTTGTTTATTGCTCTAATGTCTGTTTGTCCTCTATGTGACGAGGTACCTTTGTAAATGAGCCTCTGGCTCAAAGGTTGTTAAACTGATGTTTAAATAAATAAATAAATAAATAAAATATTTTCTACTATTGACTAGGAATGAGAGTCCTGGTCAATTCAATTTTTTCTGTTCTTATCCGAGGCGGGAGTCTGTGAGAAAACCTCCCAAACATCGAATTATTTTTACCTGGACTTGGTCTAACTGTGAACAGTGGTATTGTTTTCATTACAGACTGGGAGTGAGAGTCCCTGTCTGTTCTTTATAATTGCCTTTGTTGTTTTATTTTTTGTTTTTAGCATTGAGTTTTAGGAGATTATTTTGGTTGTATTTTTTTGTGTGGGTATTCTGTTTTCTGGAGCTGCCTGGTTTGGCGAATTAGTGCCACATTATTGATCAGGATGTGTCTGATTAGAGCCCTCCCTGTCACACGCTACTCCCCCTCTGAGTTTTGGGAGCTCCACCCTTTTGCCTGTTCCTCCCCCCATCTGTGGCAGTTTATGGCTGTTGCAGGGCTGTTGGGATATTGGGTAGGAGGAGAAGGGGCAGGGGACTCGGGACTGGGGAGTAGGGCTGAGCTGAGTGGCCCGATTTGGGTAGCAGGGATCAGAAGTCTCCCTGGGGTGAATTGGTGCACTTGACAAGGGCTGCCTTGTTTAGTGCCCATACCCAAGGGCTCCATGTCTAATGGGTCAGTACCTCGAACTGCTCCAGTTTCTCACCTGACCCGCATGGTGTTGTGCAATGCCAGATCTATTAGAAACAAGTCAGCTATTACAGCTAATCTTCTTGGGTCATCTGATCTGGCATGCATCACCAAGACCTAGCTGGATGAAAATGCTGGTCCCATTTTGGAGCCAGCAATTCCAGACAGTTTCTCGGTGATACACTGTGCGAGGTCGGGTCATAGGAGCAGGGGTGTAGCAATCTGTTTTAAATCAGAGTTGGGCCTTGTTGGTGTGCCAGTTGAGGATGCCAGATCCTTTGAGTGTACCGTAGCTGCAGGTGTGGGGTGTAAAATTGTTCTCATCTATCATCCACCAGGTGGCAAGAATCAGTTTTTGCAGGAAGTCGCAGACTTCATCATTGACATGGTGTTGGACTCCTCCAGGCTGATGGTACTGGGGGATTTCAGTGCCTGAGTCAACAATGAACGCTCACAGTTTGGACAAGACTTCCTCCAACTTATGCGTTCTTTGAGCTTCACACAGGCAGTTTCCTCTGCGACGCATAATCACAGTCATTCATTGGATCTGGTCTTCCTCCTGGGGTTGGAGGCCTCCGATTTGGTGATGGAACCTGTCGGATGGTCCGACCATCATATCATCAGGTTCAATTTCTTGGTTTCCCCTTGTAGGCCGGCTCCTGTGGAGATGGTTCGATACCACCCTTTACAGAGTTTGACCCCTGATGGCCTTTCAGTGGTGTTGGACCTATTGGGAATTCCGGAGGTAAGTGAGGGTCCAGAGAATCTACTGCTACTTAATCGAGCAGTGAAGGGAGCTCTAGATATCCTCACTCCTTTCCGTGTTTGCCCACTCACTGTCTGCCCACAGTCCCCTTGGTTTGATGGGACCTTGAGGGGGATGAAGCAGGTGTGGTAAAGGCTACAGCATGCATGGCATAGATCTGGCTTAGATGCCAACAAGCTTAGACTGATGGAACATTGCAGACTCTATCAGTCATCAATCTCCTGTAAGAAGGCAGAATTCCTGTCCAGGGAGATTGCTTCTGCACAGAACCGACTAGCTCAGCTGTTCCGAACCATAGACAGACTGTGCAATCCAGCCTATCTACGAGTCTGAAAAGCCTTGTTGCAAGTGGAGTGCAACAAGTTTGCTCTCTTCTTTGCTGATAAGGTTGCCGACATCAGGTTGGAGATTTGCTTATCATGCCCTATGGGGGTTACTGGTGGTCAGAGTGAGGTGACGAGTCCTCCATTTTGCTGGGCCAATTTTGACCAACTGGCAATCGAGGATATCATGCGGCTTCTCCGGAGTATGCATCCAACTTGCTGTAGTTTAGATCCGGGCCCAACTCGCCTTTTAATGGGGTGCGTAGACGTGATTGGCCCAGTTCTAGCAGATTTAATCTGGTGCGCACTGGAGTCGGGAGTTTCCCAGCTGTCTGAAGGAGGCTGTGGTTACCCCCCCCCCCAAGAAATCATCTCTTGACCCAGAGTCTCCTGCAAACTACAGACCTATCTCTAACTTTCCCTTTATAAGGAAGGTTATTGAAAATGTTTCTCACAACAGTTGGAGAACCATCTTACCATCCATGCTATCTATGATCCTCTCCAGTCTGGTTTCCATAAGAGACACAGTACTCAGACAGCTCTGGTTCAGGTAATCAATGATCTCCTGATGGCTAGAGACCAGAAGCATCATTCCATCTTGGTCCTTCTGGATTTCTCATCAGCTTTTGACACTGTGGACCATGGGGTACTTCTTGATCGCCTGCAGTTCATTTGTGGCCTGTCTGGTACAGTCCTCAGATGGTTCCATTTTTTTCTCACTGGCAGGTCGCAGAGGGTAGTATCACGGATTTTCTCCTCTAATGCCTACTCCCTGCCATGTGGGGTCCCGCAGGGTTCAGTGTTGTCCCCCATGTTATTTGCAGTGTATATGCTACCATTGGGAGACAATGTAAGATGGTACGGACTGAGTTTTCACTGTTATGCAGATGATACTCAGCTGTACCTGTCTTTTGTGCCCAACCAGGATAGTGTGCTCTCAGTTTTTTCCTAACTGTCTTGCTGAAATCCAAGACTGGATGAATTCCAGTTGGCTGAGATTGGATCCTGACAAGACGGAGGTGTTAGTGGTGGATCCGGGTTGCTGGATAGAGGGGTTGGTTGCTGGGTGGCCATCCGGGCTCTGGCTTGGGGGCTCCCAGCTCCTGACCTTTGAACAGGTGCAGAATCTGGGGGTGATATTTGATGATGGATTACTTCATTCACAGGTGTTAGCTGTGGTCATGTCCTCTTTTTACCATCTGAGGAACATCGCCTGGATTAAGCACCTTGTTCCGTTCGGCAACCTTCCAACTTTGGTCCACGCTTTTGTAACCTTGCACCTTGACTACTGTAACTCCCTGTACCTAGGGCTTTCTGGGGTTGATATCTGCCACTTGCAGCTAGTGCAGAGTGCTGTGGCCAGGTTACTGTCTGGGTCAACTCGATCAAGTCATAGTTCACCTGTGCTGCATGCTTTGCACTGGCTGCCTGTTCAGTGGTGGATCACCTTTAAAGTTGGCTTGCTGACTTTCAGAGCCCTACACAGTCTGAGTCTGAGTTACCTACAAGCACCTACTGCTCCCTCAGACTGCTCCGCTCAACCAACGAGGGATTGCTAGAGATTCCCAGGGTGCGCTTGAAGACCTCGGAAGCTCGGGCCTTTGCTTTTGCCCGCTCCCTTCCTGTGAAATTCTCTGCCTCATCGGGTCCGAGAGTGCCAGGCAGCGTAGAGTTTTAAAACTGCGTTAAAAACATATTTGTTTGCCTGTGCTTTCCCTGATTTTTAGTATGTATAACTGTATATTTCAAGTCTTTTAAATAGTCCTATTTATTTGTGAATGCTTGCTTTTAGAAAATTGTACTGAGTTTTGATAGTCTTTGATACTGTGCTTTATAAATACATTTTTTTTTCCAATTGTTTAACCAGGAGAGACACACTAAGCTGAAAGCTTGTTTTACAGGTGTGACCTGGGAGCACAGGGAAGTTAAGTGATTTGCTCAGGGTCACACAGTATGCAAGTGGGGGCTGTGGGATTCAAACCCAGGTCTCCAGATTTGCAGCTCAGAGCCTTAAACCACTGCGCTATACTGCCTCTCATAATAAACTATGTCTGAGACAGTGTTTATCAGATAGTGTCTTAAGAGGTTAGAAAAGCAGTGTAAATGTTTTTTGGAGCTCCTTGCTGAAAGGGGTGACATTTATGAGGCACGAATCTTTCTTGAAAGGGAATACCTGCCCAACTCAAGCTAGTAGTCAGAAACTGTTTAAATGCTACGCATTTAAATGTGTAAGTTGTTGCATTTCGCAGGGGGTAAACAAATCTCCAGTTTAATAGGCAGCCAATATTTAACAAGCTGTTTTGGTTTCCTAATGGCAATCTGTTAAGTAGCTTGGAGTTCTGTCTACAACATTCTAAACAGAAAGAAGGGAGTATTTAACTGTCATGGTGATTTGCAGTTATGGAAGGATACACTGAGAAGTACTAAAAATGTGTTCCACTGTATCCCGGTTTTTCTAGCTAAAGCAAGGTGACTGTAGGCTCTGCCCACAGCAATAAAGGGCGGGGGGGGGGCAGTAGCAGAAGGCAAGAAGATAACAAGGAAAGTGAACAAATGACCCAAACAGACAGGCAGCAGAAAACAGCCAAGCAACAAAATGGTAAGACATGAAAACACTAGGCAAGGAACTGATGGATTGTGGGAGTTTATATAGTGGGGAAGAGGGAAGGAGTCTGATGGACCCTACCGAACCACAGGATGAACCTTTGAATTTAATGATTTATTACTAGTAACACATAAAAATGTTGTATTCTTGAAAACTGGTACCATTACGTTTGTGTTTCTAGTTAATGATTTAATGATTTATTACCATTAACACTGTACATCTGGGTAGTTTCATAAACTGTTGTACCCTAGACCATCTAACATTCTGTACTGTACGCTGCACTTGTGTAAATTCTTGCACTTTTTCTAAATTTTGCATCTTGTAAAGTCTGATATTCTATACTGTATAGCATAGAAGGGAATTGGACAAAACATATTTATTTTTTTAAATCTGTGTTCAAAGGGTACAATGAGCTGAACATCAGCTCATTTCTAGCTGTGTCATAGGGAAAGGAAGTAGGATACATAATACAGAAAAATTGCAGCTGAGTACATCATTTCATAAAATATTTGATTAGCTAGTTACAATCATGACCCACTGCCAGCAACATCTGTTATGCTTCTTGGTACATTGTACCCTTTTTGTACATTTGGGTTTTCTGATGTACTTATTTATTTTATTTGTTTATTTAAGTCTTTGATAACCGGGTAGGTGCACTGATCCTTGGGACCATTTTCAGGCACGACCTTGCAATTCAGTTTTCCTTTTAAAGTGATCTGTGATAGTAAGAGTAAGAGTTTTTTATTTATTTATATATTACAGTTCAAAAAGCAGGAGGGAGAAGACACATCAACCAAGCATACAGTAACACCTCAAAACAACATACAGAAAAGTGCAATGTCCAGACAGCTATCAAGCATCAGTTACAAATAATGTGAAATGACAGCATAATAGCAGAGCATCAGGACAGTAGTGGGGAGGGGGCTTGAGTTAAATTTCCAATGGCAAAAATTTATGAGCTGCCTACCAGCAGAGGTGGAGGGTACAATAACCATTATTGGTTTCAAACATGGCTAAGGCTGAGTAACAGTTGCACAGGAGAAAATTAGTAGGGCAGGGAACAAGAGAGAGCTGAGGACAATAACCTCTCATTCCCACCCCCTTGCCCCTTCCATACTGCTTCCCCTCAAGGGCAATAACCCCAACTAGACATCAGTTCCCAAGGTAGAACAGAGTAAAACAAAGCTGACTGGATGGACTGATGATCTTTTTCTGCCAACATTTTCTATGTTTCTAATAAATATGTAAAAACAATACCAGTTCTAAAATTAATCACTGCATCAATATCCAAATGATGGTAGGCTAGGTACAGTAAGATTTGACACAGTAGATATTTCATTAGCTTGACTTTGAATACTTCCAAGGTAGTGGACTGGCATAGAGATTCTGGTATTACATTTCACAAGACAGGTGCTGTAATGATGAATGCATGCCCCCCACTCCCCCCATTGATTTTAAGTAAGATTTGGGAACCCTAAGCAGTCCATTGCATTGACCTTATAGTTCTACTTGGGTTATGGGGAGTAAGAAGTGCACAGAGATAGGGGTCCCAGCTTGTTATGGGGTTTAAACTTTAGCAGTATTTTATAGTTAGTTTCCTGCCTGATAGAGCAGCTAATACAGAGTGCATAGTATGGGGTGATGTGTGTTGACTTCCTAAGGGATGTCAGAAGCTTTGCTGTCACATGCTGGACCAACTGTAGGCACTGAATGTGACCACTGTGGAAGTCTTTGTACACAGTCATTCAATAACCCAATCTGGATGATGCAAGCCTAAACCAAGGTGTGGAGATCAGCAGGATCAAACAAAGGGCACTATCTGGCTGCTCTTATGTGGTAAAAGCATCCCCTGACAATGGGTAGTCACCTTAAACTCAAGCAACAGCTATTCATCAAGGATTATTCCCAGACCGCGTAAATCCTTCACTGCCTCAAGCAACACCCATTCAAGAACTGGGAGCCTGAAGCCATACTTGAATGATGATAACTGCCAGAGTCCATCAACAGCAGGAGCAGTCTGTCTTTTCCAGGTTCAGGGTTAGCCAACTACAGGCCATCCATATTCTGATGTCCAGCAGGCATTGCTCTAACTAAAACAGAGATAAGCCCTTGTTCGGGGTAAAAGACAAATACAGCTGAGTGTCATCTGCACTGGAGTGAAACTCCACACTATCGCCTTATGATCTTCCTCACAGCAGCACATACACTGCAAAAAGGAAGGTTGAAAATAACATACTGCCCCTCAAAACAATTGAGTTATTCACAACTAATTATCATGACGGATACAAGTTTATGCTGTTGCCTGCATTCCAAGTGCTGTACTAAAAATATCCCACAGCATCGATTAATGATTTGCCCATGGAACTTAGGCTTTGCGTTCATGGTTAAGTCAAAACTATGCTAAAAAGGTCTCTCAAAATACAGCACTATGAATAAGTCAATTAACTTTAATATGGAACTAAAATGGAATGTCCAGTTATGCTGCAGTTTGCACTGTGTGAAAAAGATCCACATAGTCAGGGACAAAGTTCCAGTAACTGAGATAAATAAAATACACAGGCCCGGATATTCAAACTGCGCCAGGCTGTGGTGCAAGCCTGGGCGCAGCTCAACTTTGTTGCGCAGGGGTGTGGCCTGGGCGATATTCAATGGAGCTGCGTTATGGCACAGCAGCTTTGAATATTGCACCCTGGCCACCCCCACTGTGCATGGCGTAGTGGCACTGCACCAGTGCAAGTGACCAGAGTGGAGCATGGAGATGCGCTAGTGCAAGTGCCATTGCGCCATGCACAGCACCTGTGATATTCAAAAGAGGACATGCAAATGGGGCCATAATTTATGCAAGGTGCACATGGGACCATCTGCATGTCATTATATTGTTGCATCCTTCTTCACAGGTGTGCGATCCGATGACTTCAGCTTGGCGCCCTGACAGGCAGCAGCCGTCGGAGACCGGTGTCTCCCCCACAGCCCGATCGTGGCCATTCATCTAAAAGAAACCCCCTCTAATATCCCTGGTGGTCCAGTGGACTGCTATCGCCTGTTAGCGGGCATCAGTGTAAACCCCCTCCAATATCACTGGTGGTCCAGTGGACCGATCGCTGCCGATCGTGGGCACCTTTTGAAATCACCCCGCCAGTATCCTGGTGGTCCAGTGGACTGCCTCTGCCCGATCGTGGGCATCTGTAAAACATAGAAAGTCCTATTACCCTTGTGGTCTGAGTGTACCCCCCACCTGCTGATCCCTGCTGCCCTGCTCCCTCCGTCAGCCCGGTGGAGGTGGCAGCACCACCACCTGCAGCCCACCGCCCGCCCGACTGACGATAGCTCAGTAGGGCTGCACACACCATTAGTTCACAGCATAAGCCAATGGGCATGCAGCCAAACTGTACTACACAGTCCAGATATGAATGAATCATCTCACATCTGGACCGGGTAGTACGGTATGGACGTGCAGCCCTACCAAGCTGTCAGTCGGAGGGCAGCGGGGTGGCAGGTGGGTGGGGTGTTGCCACCCGCCGGCTGACGGGGGGAGCAGGGGCGGTGGGGCTCAGTGGGCGTGTGGGGAGGGGGGTACACTAGACCACCAGGGTAATAGGACTGTTCTATGTTTTACAGATGCCTGCGATCAGGCAGAGTGCAGTCCACTGGACCACCAGGGATATTGGTGGGGGGGTGATTTCAAAAGATGCCCGCGATCGAGCAGCAATCGGTCCACTGGACTACCAGGGATATTGGAGGGGGGGTTTATACCGATGCCCGCGATCGGGCATATAGGGGTCCACCGGACCACCAGGGATATTGAAGGGGGGTGTCTTTACATGGATGCTCATGATGGGGCATGGGGAGCACCGCCAGGTGCGGCAGGAACTTGGGTGGCCACCCACAGGTGGCAGCTGCCGTGTTGCGCCCTGCAATGCGGCAGCTCACCTGTGGGTGGCCATCATTTGTTCCCTTTTTTGGGGGCTTAACTTTGTGCAGGCACAGGTAGGGGTTGCGCATGCATGACTCTGCACATCCTGGGCTGACTATCGGGCTGTGCAGGTTATGCATGGGCACGCCCCCCCCACCTGTGCCTGCATACATTACTGATGCGCTGTGGTGCATCGGGATTTGTGTGGCGCATTTTCCCCATTTGAACATCACGCTGGGGCGCATCAGTGGGTTGTGCATGGTGCAACACTGTTGCACCATGCGCAACTCTTTTGAATATCTGCGCCACAGAGTATAAGTAGGTTTACTAACAACAAACTAACATGGGAAAATAAAAACAATTTGTGCACATAAATCTAGCAGACTTCAAGCACTATACATGAATAAGCCCCCCCCCCCAATTTCTTGGGAGCTCATTGATAAAGATGGAGAATAGTAGAGGCCCAGGACTGATCCCTGGGGGAACCCGTCAGTGATGGGAGATAAGGAGGAGTAAGCACCGCCCACTTAACGCATTGCAAGCAGTTAAATAGTTGGTGAACCATGTTAGAGAGTTGCTGTTAAGGCCAATACATTGGAGCTTGGAGATGAGGAGTAGATGGTTTATGAGGGCAAAGGCCTTCAAAAGGTCTATGAAGACTACCCTAGTGGCACAGCCATGATCCACTGCCTGAAAGATGTCTGATGTGACCTTAAAAGAGCAGATACCATCCCGTGCGCTTTCTGAAAACCACCAAGAATTACTCAGTTAAAGAAAGAATTATTCTACAGATGCATGTGCAATGGCTGAAATGTTCCACATCTAGCTACACATTCATGCAATAACTTGGCTACTCATTTAATCTGTTGCATGTTAGCATGTTGTTCTTTTTTATGTTTTTATTATAAAAGAATGTTTATTATTTAATTGTTATTAAATGTACTGTATGTTATGTTTTACTTTTTGGTCTGTGCCTTAAAGGAAAGCAGTCAACAATACAGGCTCCCCAAGGCCTACCCTCTGGTTAAGCTTTTTAAGTATGTTGTGGCATTTTTCTCATGCTAAAACATACTTTATTTTAATAATAACTGGCAGTAGTGGGTGCAGCAGACTATTTTATCACAAATGCAAAAAAGTAAATCTATTTTCTCTACATATAAACATTAATTTCCCATTAGTCAAAAGTAAAAAAAAAAGGAGCCAATTTTATAAATGAGATAAGGCACTGGGTGTGTGTGTAAACCATATTTTACAGCATGGCCTGCAGCTGAAGTACCTCGACCTTCTGCCTTGTGCCTTACTACGCCCCTGGCTGTGCTATAAAATATGGTTTATACAAACCTCTCTGTGCCTTATTACATACAAAAAAAATTAAAATAATGCACTTGGGCCATAGAAACCTGGAAGCAGAGTACAAAATGCCCCCTGAAGCAGGCTCATAAGGGAACAAGTTAATGAGGATTGCAGCAGGAGCAACTAGCAGACAGATAGTTAACAGTAGAACTTGTGACACCACTGACTATCCTTTTTACAAATCATGGGAAGATGATGTGGTACCTGAGGACTGGAGGAGGGTGAATGTGATTCCCCTTCACAAAAGTGGGAGCAAGACAGAGGCAGGAAACTGCAGACCTGTTAGTTTCACCTCAGTGGAAGGGGAAATGATGGAATCACTTCTTTTTTTTGTTTTATTGTTATTTATTTTCATGCCAGCTTACATCCAGAGGGCGCCCCCAGCCTCGTCCCCCGACGTCCGCCATCCAGCACCAAAATTGTCCCAGGCCATGCCCAACCCGATTCAAGGGGCCAGTGCCATGGCTGGGAGTGGAGCCTGGGAGGCACCCTCCATCATATTGCTGCAGCAATTTTTCTGTTTCCTTCCCTAGGGGTCAGGGTGTGCAATGATGCCTGCAGAGTGGAGCTTGCATGCGTCTGCAAGTGCTCCCCTCCAAGCATCTGCCCTGACTCCTCCCCTATCTGTAGCACAGTGGCCATGTCCCCCAGCCTCCGCTAGGGGGCAACTAGGCACTGACAGCCAAACCTCCCCTCCTCGGAGAAGGGAAGCAGTCCATCGGATGCTCAATACTTTCCCACCCCGGCGGTCCATGCTCATTCCCGAACACATGTCGCCGGCGTTGCGCAAGGTAAGGTGACCAGCACCTCAGCCCTCAACACTACTGGGCCAGCATGGAATCACTTCTGAAGGAACAAATTGTTGAGTTCCTAGAGGCCAGTGAGGCAAAAGACCCAAGGCAGCATGGCATCACAGCAGGAAGGCTGTGTCAAACAAATCTAATAAATTTATTTGACTGGGTGACCAAAGTAGTAGAACATGGAAGGGCTGTGGACATGGCCTACCTAGATTTTAACAAGGCCTTTGATACAGTCTCACACAAAAGATCAGTATACAAGTTAGCCAGCTTTGGAGTGGGCCCCAAGGTGGTAGCCTGGGTAAAAAATAGGACGCAGAGGGTAATAGTAAACGGAGTCCTCTCTGAAGAAAAAGGGGTTACTAGCAGAGTACCGCAGGGTTCAGTACTAGGACCAATCCTCTTTAGTGTCTTTATAAGTGACATTTCAGAAGGACTGGAAGGAAAAGTATGTCTCTTTGCAGATGACACAAACATCTGCAACAGGGCCAATACTGAATGTGGAGTGGAAAGGATGAGAAGGGACTTGGCAAGGTTACAGGACTGGTCAAATGTATGGCAGCTTAGATTCAGTGCAAAGAAGTACAAAGTAATGCACCTGGGAAGCAAAAACCCAGGGGAAGAGTACACAATGGGGAGTGAGATACTAACAATTACAAAAATGGAAAGGGACCTGGGGGTAGTCATATCAGATGACCTTAAAGTGGGCAAGCAATGTGAGAATGCAGTAAGGAGGGCTGGCAGGATACTGGGATGCATAGGGAGAGGCATCATCAGTAGAAAACAGTAAAGTTGTTATCCCTCTGTACAGACAGTTGGTAAGACCACATCTGGAGTACTGTGTACAGTTCTGGAGACCCCATCTCTGCAAGGACATAGACAGGATGGAGGCTGTCTAGAGGACGGCAACTAAAATGGTGCATGGTCTGCAACAGAAGCCATATGAGGACATACTAAAGGAGCTTAATATGTATACCCTTGAGGAGGGGAGGGAGAGTGGGGACATGATATAAACTTTCAAGTACCTCAACGGAATCAACAAAGTCCAAGAGGGTAGCATCTTTCAGAAAAACAGATGTGCAAGAACAAGTGGACACAATTTGAAGATAGAGGGGGAATGGCTCAGAGGTAATGTGAGAAAGTATTTTGTCATGGAGAGGGTTGTGGATACATGGAATAGCCTTCCTGAGGAGGAAGTGGAGTCAAAAACAGTGGGGGAATTCAATAAAGTTTGGAAGTTAGCTTGGCACAGTGAGCCTAGTGTCTATCACTGCTTGTGGTAACTATACAAAAATACAAATTGTCAGCAGAAACCGGCTTCATGGTGTATTGAGTCTGCTTAATTGTGCAGCTAGCCCTTCAATTTGCATCTGACCCACAACTCGTTTCCCTCTTCACAATCATCCCCCCCACACTGTGACCAATACCCTCTTGAAGCAGCCCACCGTCCGACAGAAAACCTCCTCCTCAGGTAGGTTGTTCCATTTGTCTACCACCTCTCCATGAAATAATCTTTCCTGATTTCCCTCCCGAATTTCCAACCTAAGTTGGTGACCTCTAGGCAACTATGCACAACCAGTGTGTTTTGCCACGGAGGGGTTCTGATTCCCTCTGACCTCGAGAGTGAAGATCGAGGGTTCCATGAGAATCAGAACCCCAATGTGGCAAAATACACTGGTTGTGCATATAGTTGTTCATCCTGTATTTTTTATATTGTATAGTAATGTGTGAAATATATGTTTGCGAGTTCTTTTGCTTTCAAAATTAAACTGGCTCATGCAGTCTCTAGAGGTTCTAGAGTGCTGTTCTACCACATCTGATGTCATTCTTCGGGAATGGGCACCAGTATTGCATGCAGTATTCCAGGTGTGACTTGACCAGTGACTCGTACAAGGGAAGGATCACCTCACTACTTGAAGAGATCACCCTCACTGTACAGTGCAGCATCTTGTTGTCTTTCACTTCTGCCTTCCTGCATTGAGCTGAGTTGCTCATATGCCGCATTATAATCGTCCATGTCCTTTTTATCCTCTGTACTCACCATATGCTAATAAGCTCATTGTGCATGCATGTCACAGATCAGCATAATGCACACCCATTATGGAGACATCGGTGTTACTGAAGGGGAGGGGGGCACCATTAGACTACCAGGGAGTTTACACTCATTACAATACAGCAATCGTTGGTACAGCATGGGGTGTGTAATACTATGGTCCACAATGGAGTCATAATGATATGCAAATTGACACCATGTTATGTATTTCAACTGATGTTAACTTTATAAACTGTCTTATCTTAATTAATAGTATACCTAAAGTCACAAATAATCATCTACAGGTTTAATTTTTACAGGTAAGCGACATCATCTAACAAGTATCTTCAATGAATATCACAGAATTAACAATCAAAACACATTCATTGCAATATGTTATTGTAAAACTGTTATCATTTTAACGAATATAGTTTGCCTGAAGAACATCATTTGTGAAGTGTCTCTTATTCGATTACAGATATAAAGGTGATTATTTAGCAACAAATGAATATGGTATTAGTTTATTTGTAATTTTTGAAATCAGTTTCACAGTCTCAATATATAATCTGTTGTATACATTGTAATTGATGTGAATAATACATAGAACTTTCAGACTATTTTTCCAATACTTCTACTTTACAAAGTAAGTTATTACGCAATAAGACATTACCAGGGGTTAGAGTAACACTCTGATAATCACCCCCTATGGGTGTAATGTGGCACAAGGTGCAGCCAAGTGCCATATTGCCCCTAGGGAGTGATTGACTGTTACTCTAATCCCTGGGAATGCCTTATTGCTATTATAGCAACAATGTTCCAAAATAAAAGGGTCAAAATAATACTTTTTGAGTGTTTTCCTCATTTAGAGGGAGATTTTTAATAAAATAGTTCTTCCACTTAAGAATGCTGATTCAAAATCAGAATGCATCATTCCAGTCATTCAGCAGTGCTAGAGGATGGAATGCTTACAGGAAGAATCCATGTGTCATGGTGATCAGGCTGTACATGACAGTGTAACATGGATGAATGTAAGGTTGTTGGAATCCTAACAGCCAATCAGATTGCAGCATTTCTGACAACCTTTTTATAATCACATTTCATGTGATTATATAATCTTCTAGATATTTATTTTCCCATTGTTAGGAACATATATTAAAAATGCCAGTGTCATGCTGCATTTGCAGGCACTTCAAGAAATGGTCTGGAAGCAAAGCAACTTGGAGTGACATTCCACAGGTTAGTAACAAAAAGTGGTAAAAGTAGGGCCAGTCACGTGGACCAGAGGGCTGAGGCATTAAACAACTTGCAGTGTGTCGTGCAAGCAAAACGTGTTTTGGCACTAACCATGGCCATATGATGTAGGCATGGGAGGATTGGACTCAGTGTCAGGAGGACTGCTGTCCTTTCCTGGGGTTGGTTGCTGTGGACTCCCAGCTTTGTACTGGCTTCCAGTGGAGACTGTGTTGTAGGAATCTTGAGATCCAATCACACTGCAGCATTTCTGAAACTCTTTATACAGTAAAAAAACAAAGATAAGGGTTACACAGTGATAACAGCTAGTCAGAAAGCTCTATTTCTCACAGCTTTTGTTATACTGTTGGAAAACACCACATAGATAACTGCTTGCTTAAATGCTTCTGCAGACTGCTACTGTATACAGGTTTCCATCATCCAAACTGGAGCTTCTAGACAAATGAAGAGTGGCCATGAAGAGGTCAAAAGGTAAAGGTGGACTATGGATCCCATCACAAAACCATCGTATCTGCAGTCTGCACTTCAAGGAAGAGGATTCTGACATCACCGGCCAAACGAGAAGATTACGTAGTAACGCTATTCCAAGTATTTTCAATTTTCCTGCAGAAATTCAGGAACTGGCCATGTCTGAATGTTGACTGATCACTGTACTGAAGATTCGCAACACATATTAACGTCTTGCAGTGTTAACTCCTTTCTTAAATTTGACGTTTCATTTTCATTTCACCAATTTTTGTCTAAGTTAATTTATGATAGTGTGATAGAATGTGTTAATTCCAAAATGTACTTTTGAAGTCATGTAGGACTGTTGCAGCTCACAAACAGTACTGTGGTATTTCTCATAACATCCCCATTGAGTAAGTTTTCCTATTATAGTAAACCGTTTGTAAGGTAGCTTTATACTATTTTACTGTATTTATATTATTTTTGTTAATATTTCTAATTACAAAGTCTTCCAAGACGTTCATGTATTACTTGTTAAAATTATTAATTTAATGTCACAATAACATCAAACAGAAAGAAAAAAAATAAAGATGAGCTCCAAAGAGGAAAACGCAGAAAGATGAAGAAGCAACAATACATGTTGAAGTGGCATCAATCTCTGCTGCTAGTGAAACAAATCAGCTTTTGGCAGGGGATTGCATATTGCTATCCATTTATATATCATACTACTCAAATTGTTGGAAAATAATATTCACTTGCTGTAGAAATGACGGTGGTTAAAGCGAGATAATGTAACTGCATTTATTTATTTTGTTAGTTGCCTATAATAACTGGCTATGGTCAATATCAACTTGTTTTCTGACTTCTTAAAAAGTCATATCAACTTGCAGGTTGATACGAAAAAAGTCGTATCAACCTGCGAGTTGATACGACTTCCACATCCTCGCGGCGAGAATCATTAAAATAATCAGCTGACAGGCAGCGCGAGACAGTCCCGTAACAGAAAAAAAAAAACAACAAACACACGGGCAGTTCCTTTACTGTAAAAGCAGCACGTAGCTAAGTACATAAAACAAAATAAATTCAGTTAAAGGTAGTAACTTTTTTCCTGCTAATCTTGTAAGTTTATAAATGTTTAGCAGTGTAACGACTGTGTCCTGAAGTAATAAACGCTGCATTTCAAGTTATGTGGGGGCAGTGTGTGTTTTGTTGTAATGATGCTTTTTAAAACCATAGCCTGTTATTATATAAAATAAAACATATGCAGGGTGCTTAATATGGAGTTTTTTTACACACCCTCGATGTATGATAATAAAAAAACTCCATATCAACCACCTGCATATGCATTATTCTATATTTATGTGCTAACCACAAAATATTCTCATGCCAATCGTTCTTCTACTAGGGTCATTAATGAATGGTCAGCTAACATGTTCTGACCAATTGGCAATGGCATGTCAGTATTAGACCATTCATTAATGCCCATTTTATAAATAGTTTTTTAAGTCGTTTACTGTTGAGTACTGGGAAATATATCATTTTTCTGTGAAGTAACATTAAGAATATTTTTATGTTGCTGTGATTACACCATAAAAAACATTGTGATAGTGATACAATGTTGTTAAATATGTGCTATGTGAATTATGAAAGATTTAAGATCATGCAATCTTGTCATGCATCATCCATAGGAACACAGTTATGCAACTCCAGACGTGGCGATCCTTAGAAAAAAAATTACAGGCGTCAGAGAATATGAGGGTAAACAAATTAAAAGAGCTAAGAGATGCCAGAGATAGAGAAAGGCATCTAAGAGAAACATGTAATCGCGTCATCAAAGAGCTTGCTAGAAAAAATTTAATTACAAGACAGCTTGAGGAGAAACTGCAGGCTTATGGAGGTATTATGAGCTGTTGTTATATAACTGTTGTAAACCAAAAAGATTATTGTTAGTCAAATGTCAACCCAACTGTGGAACAAATAGATGATGAAATATATAGTCTAGTGATGTTGTGTTTTCCAAAATAATCTTCCCTCATTTTGTACACACAATTGTATAAATGTATATGTTCATCGCAGACAAAGCAGTTTGGATCAAGAATGAGATCAGCCTCTTCACCAATGACACCAAGATCTGTGCTGAGGTAGATGCGGGGAGGGTGGCAAATTACTGCAGGAGGACTTGGCAAGACTAGCAGAGTGGTCACACACCTGGCAGCTTGGGTTCAACGCCAAGCAGTGCAAGGTGATGCATTTTGGAGCCAAAAACCCAGGATACAGCTACTGGATGGATGGTATCAAATTGTCCACATCCGACAAGGAGAAGGATCTGGGGTGCTGATGACTGGGGAATTAAACCACTTGGCCCAATTTAGGAAGGCAGCGGCTAAGGCTAACAGGATGCTAGGGTGCATAGCAAGGGGGATTACATCCAGATGTAGCGAAGTCATATTGACCCTGTACAGGTCCTTGGTGAGGCTGCACTTGGAGTACTGCATGCAATTCTGGCACCTGTACTTGAAAAGGGGTATCAAACTACTGAAGGCAGTGCAGCAAAGAGCAACAAAGATGATCCAGTGGTTGGGGGACAGAACTTACGAGGAAAGACTAAAAGAGCTCAACATGTATACCCTAGAGGGTAGAAGAGAGAGAGGGGGACATGATCAAGACCTTCAAGTACCTGAAGGGGATGAGCAAAGTGGGCTTCCAGGGTGAGATCACTCTCCAGAATGGAAGAGATACTAGAGGGCACTCCCTGAAGTTAAAGGGGGGAAGATTCAGGAGGGAAAGGAGGTGGCACTACTTCACTGAAAGAGTGGTGACAGGGTGGAATGCATTGCCTGAGCAACTCATATCCGTGCAGACTGTGGGGTCTGTGGAGTCTGTGGGGTGTGGGGAGGAACAAATTCAAGGGGAAAGTACATACCAGGGGGGCAGTTGGGAGATGGAACAGTTAATCTGATGGGAGGCATCTGCAGTTTAATGGGCTGAAGTGCTGCACACTCGAGCAGACTAGATAGACCATGTGGCCTGTATCTGCTTGCAATTTTGTATATTCAGATGTTCGTATATAACCTACTGTGAGAAGTGTCCAATACATGTCTGCATTACTGTTCGTGACAATGAATGACAGATTCAGTTTGTTGTTATTAGTATCAAAATCAGTTTTTGTTGTATGATTTCAGATATTCCGTTGGAGTTGTTCAAGAAACCATCTTGCAGCAATGCTCAATTGCAATTAACACTCCACCTTTATGGGCCAAAGGCATATGAGTACTTAAGAAATGAAATCAAACTTCCTCTACCAAGTCCACGAACACTGAGACAGTAAGTTAATCAAACTATGTTTTATAATTACTTCATATATGCTGGCAGTATAGCCTGGAGGCTAAAGTAATGAGCTGTTAATGAGCTAGTTACATCCAGCAGACCTGTGTTTGAGTCCCACAACATCCACTTGCATACTGTGCGACTCTGAACAAGTCACTTAACCACCCAGGTGGGATATTTAAAGCAGTTGCGCATGGCGCAACTGAGATGCACCTGCATAAGTGCGGAAATGAGCCAAACAGTGACATTCAGCGGGAGCCAATGTGCGGCGCAAGTCGCAGTGAGCCAATGTGCAACCCTAATGAATGCATGCGCAAGTGCAGGGGGCATAGCCATGAATAAGCGGCGCAATACGATATTCAACAGCAAGCTGACGGCGCAAGCGTGGAGCAACAGGGACATGCGTGGAGCAAACTTAAGCCCATAAAAAGAAGGAGCAAGTAAGGGACAGAGGCTTGCACCACAGGGGAGCAGAAGAGAGAGAGAGAGAGAGAGAGAGAGAGAGCCATTGGCCAGGCAGGACAGCAGGAGGGGTGCAAGACAGAAGCAGGAAGTGCCACAGAGTGTGGGACAGGGCATGTGACCCTGAATGTGCCTGCGTGTGTGAGCGTGTGAGCGTGTGTGTGTGTGTGAGACAGCATTGGGGGAAGCAACTGCAGCGTGAGCCTGCGAGCCTGGTCATAGGAGTGGTAGTGAAAGTACCCAGACAGGTGGGAGGCGGAGGCCACAGCCAACAGGCCGCCACCATGGAACCCCAACACAAGTGTGCGCCCAGCGCAGGGGCACATGCAGCAGCACACAGACAGGAGTGCCAGGGTAGAAAGCTGCCCAGGGGGCCAGGATATCCCAGGCCATGGCCAGTACCATCTTCCAGATGGCAGAAGTAATGAGGGGTGTGAGGAGGCAGGAGGCAGAGAGGGCGTGGCCGTGGAAGGGCCCATCAGCAGTATGCCCGGAACAGGTGGTACTGTGCCCGCACCACCTTTGAACAGTACAGTGACACTGAGA